>JAVLVB010000013.1:308825-333111 GCA_032876305.1 Orestias chungarensis
GGGGGGGGGGGGGGGGGGGGGTACTTTTTTGTTTCACTTTAATTCTTAAATTTCACTTTAGATCCGTCTGAATAATGGTGGCTTACCGGGGTTTCATCTCGATGTTCCTCAAAGTTTGTGCCATTCAGAATATTGAGTGAGTTTTCGGCTGGATGGGGTTTTGGTGTTTCTGTGAAGAGAGTTTTATTATTAAAAAGTTATTTTTTAACACAGCATTATGAAAAGTCATAACTAATACTCAAATAAAGGACTACCAAATGTAAAGTTTGTATGATGAAGATTCTCAGAGTTCAAGGCATCTTTGCCGTCGCGGTTGGCGCTCTTGGTTGGTAACGCTGTGGAAACGGAGGGTGAAAATAAACATTGCTTAATTTCATGGAGGATTTATGCCACAATTTATTTTATAGAAGCAAGTCAAAATCTAATGTAATTAAAACATTTTGTCAATAAGTTTTAGTATTTACCTGTTGTCAGAGTTTTGAATGTTTCTGTTGTGATTTCTTTACTGGTTTCCATCCAGTATGCAGGTGAATAATCTGGACGGGGTGACACCAACTCTGTGTAAAATACAAAACAACTGGGATAGTTTCTCATAAACAAGGAGACAAGCAAAGTCAGCACTAAATAAAGGTCCAGATATGAACTTTTTGATCATATAAAATGTCTGTAACACGTCCTCCTGATATCAGATGTTTCTTGAAGGTTCAACACATGCGAATGAATCGGAAGCATAAAAACAGAGTCCCACTCAAATCTCAGACCTCCTTACCACTTGCTGCTGTACTATGAGTATCATCTGAGCTGTCATTCGAGGGATTATTGTTTCCACTTGAGACGACAGCTAGAGACGCTGTGGGGTGAAAAAAGCATTTTGATTTTGAACAATTAAGACATATCACTTAAAACATCCCTTAAAAGTGTACACACATCCCACGGTGAAGTCATACCTAAAAACCTTGAAAATGGGATTCATGCTGTTATTACCTTGGATTATGTAATGTAATGTAGGGTCTCATATATTCATTTTCTAACAGGATGACATAAACACATCTCTGGTTCTGGATTATCTGCTTTGGTTTTCTGTTTGATTTAGGGTTGATTGTAATAACATCCACACTCAGGTAAACGGTCGCAAACGGTCAACCAGATTAAATTGTTGATGCGGAAATGATAAAAGTCCAACAACTTGTAACGTAATAAAAAAAAAACAACTATAGATTACCTTAAAATAACATAAAGTTTGACATTTATTTTATATAGTTCAACTGAAAAATAATTTCCTTTAATTAAAGCCAGTTCCCAAGCTCCTTCTCATAAGGCATAAGCGAACTAAGCACCGGTTTAGGGCCCCAAAGCCACTAGGGGGACCCCAATGGCAGTTAAAAAAAAGTCATTTATTTGTTGTTTTTCCATGTATAATTAATGATAATTCTAAGTGACTTTGCCTCTAGAAAATCTAATCAAATCCAAAATACTTTATTTATCACAAAGGGAAATTAAATTAAATTGTGTGCCAGGAAGCAGATGTTTTAGGAGTGGGTGGAATATTGAGGAAGAACTAGGGTACTGGAAGTCAAATGTGCGCAATAATGGTGTTTAATTTCTGTAGTCTTTTGTCTTACCTTGTTTCAGATAACTTCATTTATATTATTAAGTATTTGGGTCATATTTATTGTTTGTTTTATTCTGTCTGTTTTTGTACAATTGAATTTTTTGTTGTTGTTATATATCTTTTTTTTGTTTTTATTGTTTTGCTGTTACAGTTTTTTTAAACCAACATGTTGGAATGTTCTGTAAAAAACTCTTGAAGCTTTGTGTTTTCCTTTACTATTAATTACCATATGTGACAACCTAGACATGATTTATTATTGAATTGATATAACTTATGTTTCAGATTATTTTACCTTTGGAGAAACAGCAATGGCATCATTTCAACATGTGTAAAAACATGTCAGATTGCCCATAGAAGGTAAACATTACTGCTACAGCTGCTTTAAGTTTATTGTAGGTGTGTGAATGATCAACAAGCGATATTCACGGAAGTAGAGGGCCCCAAACTCTAATTCTGCTTAGGTTCCTGTGGAGCCTTGGGCCGGCCCTGCTCCTTCTGATTGTATTTTGAGCATTTACTCTCGTGGGCATGGATTAAGAGATGGATATCAAAGCATTAAAGACAGTCAAACGTTGAAGTAAATACAGGACAAATGCTGCAAAAACTGTCAGCATGTTCAGTTTGTGCTCAGAATGTGATAAAAATCTGATGTTTTCTCAACATTTGATAGGATTTCGTGAAAGGCTTGTGTGAGAATGTGTTACGGTCTGATGAAACCAGCGCTAAGGTTATTTTTCTTCTGAATAAACTGGGATTTTTTTTACTATGTTGCTTTTAAAATAGTTTAAGATCACTATTGAGAAGCTAAAGTTTGAGGTGCATTTACGTTTTGAGCGTCACAAACAATCCAAATCAGTAAAAGAAAGACTTGAAAGGAAAGTAGTAGTCTTTCACACAGTTTAGTCAAAATGCAGAAATAATTTGGTATAAAATATTTTGGGTGACCTCAAGACTGCTTTGGACAGGAAAATATCTCACAGTCTGATATATTTTAAAAACTAAGTGGGTAAATATTACCAAATAAACATATGTTACACAGACCTAATCCTTGATTCTGCTATGACAATGCTTAGTTTAAGGACTTGGGAACTGAAGTTATTGAATTTTTTTAATGTTTTAAATGTTTTCTTTAAAACAGGATTGTTAGTTTTTTGTTTAATTTAACCTGATGAATGTGTTCTTGATCTATAAAAGTTTGCTTAATTGTATAGTCATCAACGGCTTTGCTCGTTTAAAAGCTCCAATTTCTTACCTGTTGACGACATCATTGGCGTGTGTGTGACATTTTCAGTGCTGGTCTCATTCATTAAAATATCGCTGAGCTCTGGATGAAAAGGTACAGTTTCTAGAAAAAGAGTCAGGATATCAGATTTTGCTCTTTTCACAAAAACATTTCAGACAAGTCTTGTTCCCCCTTTGTCGGTTTTTACAAACCATGCAAATCATGCAGACAGTAGTTATGATTTCGACCAATATTTTCATCTGTCTAAGCCAGTTGTTACTGTGCACTCGAAGAGTGTTTTATTTGCATCCACAAAATAAAATGTATGATTCATTTAAAACAACCAATAAATCAGGGGTCTAATAAGGAGTTGAATAAACAGTATACACAGAAAAAACACTCTGGAGTCACCTATTTAGTTAACATAGAAAAAAAAGATGAACATATTTATGAAGTTACATTTTTCTCACAGTTATTCTGTTTCTTTTGTAGTTTGTAGTAAAATATTGACCAAGTTTGCTTTAATTGCAGCAATGCTCTTACCCTTCACCCTTTCTTTCTGAACACTGTTTTCTTTAAACGTCTTCCTTCCTGCTTCAGTGGGGCAACAGCCTGGACAGAGAGGACCAGGTAAACCTTTATGGGAACAAGTCATAAGTATTAGATATGAAGTACACTGTAACTGCGATAATAAACACTCAACATGCCGCATTAGTGGTACCCATAGAAAAGAAATGTATAAAAGCATATTCTGTGATGAGGGAAATGTTTGTCAAAGTTCTACCTTACCACCCCCTTCGTTTGCCATAGCGGTAAAATAATATTGAGTCCTTGTTTAAGGTTGTTCATCAAAGATGAAGTTGTTGTGAAATTTGCTTTAACATCTGAAACATTCAAGTGGGAAGAAAAAGCAACAAGAAAAATGAAGAAATGTGCAGCTTTCCTCAGAACATATCTCAGTTTAATTTACAGGTGAAACTTATTTACACTTATAATACATGACAACTGTTTTTTAAAACATCCACGTGTTGTAAACTACAAAACACTAGAAGAGCTTGAGGTAACTGTATCACTTTTTGAATCATGTAAAACATGACTAGACATGAAAACCCTCTTTAGAAATTCAAAGTACAAGAGAGGTTAGTCCGGATGAAGACAATATTTTCCTATTCAGTGTTTTTTCCTTCTGATTACGTTAAATAAAAGGTTTCCATGATTCGCGTTAATTAGCTGTAACAAGCACAGACACCTCAATGCAGCAAACATCCGTGCGGCCGCTGCAGACAGTGAGTGGGATGTCCATGTTACGCAATCACAGCCGAACAATGACAGAGTGTTTGAAACATGAAAACAGCTTTGGTGTCTGGGTTCCTTCATGTGTTTGGACTACTGTTAAACGTTCTCTTGACCATTTTTCTTTTTCTTTTACATCAAGAATGAAGAATCTATTTATTTCTATAGCACCAAATTACAACAGATGTCGTCTCAACGCACTTTACAAGAAAATCTATTAGAATCATAGATACAACATAAACAAATCAGTTTGAAAACTTTCAAAATACTGACCTCTTCGTCCTCTTCTGCCTTCTGGACCCGGCGGTCCTGGCGGTCCTGGCGGGCCGGGTCTGCCACGCACACCTGATACACAAATATACTTATTAATGCAGCAGCAAGAAAACCGGTGGAGTCACGAAGAAAACCAAAGTGAGTGTTTGATACCTTGTGGCCCAGGCGGACCTGGAAAAAAACAATAATGCATCATGTGAGCTTTAAACAATAGAGGAATTACAAAACTAAACAGACTAATAGGATTTGCAATATCATAAAATATTCAAACCTATCAAACAAACTCCTTTGGAGTTGTTGCACAGATCCAGGTAGGCTTTGACCTGGAAAAAAAAAACTACACGAATTGAGCATCAATTAATCAAAACATCTGCTGTGAATAAACTTAATGTGTTATTCCAAGTATCAGATCATTTCAATAAGCTTCCAGCAAATACATCATTTTAACAATTTTCTTCCCCAACTCTGAAAAAAACAGCCCTGCAGCAAGAACAATGGAATCAGGCAAGAGTTGTTTTCCCATCAGCTGCCAGAACCAGACCTGTTTATTGGACTGTCAGGCATAATTAATCTCTGCAGAGGACATGTGTCCATTACTTTAACGCTCCATCCAATGTTTTTACATCACACCTGGACACAGCTGCTTAGCCAAGAAAATCCGTTTGATGTTGCTTTTTATACTCTGTTCCTGGTCTAATCTGACACACCTCATTTGTTCTTTTAAAAGGGAACATATATAGCTTGCTGTTAGTTATCTTTAGCACGACCCATATTGAACAAACCGACTTCTCTTTGCTTTACTTTAACAAAACAATTGAAGAATTAGCTACCTAATGAAGTCTTGAAGCCTATAGGCCCCTTTAAAGTTGCGTATTTTCCCTCTTGATGAAGTGCCAGGTCTTTCGACTTTAGGTTGAAGCAACAGCCATGATCTGCTGCTCCATGTATTTAACCAGGAAAACATTAAGGTGCCAATCCCTCCAAATCTCGGTAACAGGCTTGTGCTTTCTTTTAACAGCACACATAGTTTTCTCCTCCAAATCAGGGCAACATACAACATTTTAGCATCTCATGATCTCATGCTAGAAGCAATGTGAATTGTCTTACAGGAACCACAGAGTATGCCATCAGCACCAGCTTGTCCTGGTCCTCTCTCTCTCCCAGGCGTCCCTCCTGGTTTCGTCTGCTGCGCCGAAGCTTCATGAGATCTGCTGCCTCTCCAAGTTCGCCTGGCAGCAGTCCTGCTTGCTGCCTGCAGCACTGTGCCAACTCCTGAATCTGAGACTCCAGCCTGAGCAACTCCTCTGCCAGCTGCTTGTGCTGACCAAACAGGAATACCGACCCTGCACAGCACAGAAGCAGCAGCACACACGTACCCACCAGCAAAGCTTTCCACAAGGGAAACCTTTCCCTCTTGTCTGTCATGTTTGGGGTTCCTCAGCAGCACAGATATGTGAGCTCTGTACCTCACCAGCACATGCAGCACATATCTGAGAGGCGGCCAACAGATGAGACGTCACAGAGCAACCACACCCAGGCTACCGGAGAGGAATAAACATGTCAAAATGTGTCTGTGCGACTGCATGGTGAGGCGTTGCGCAACAAGCATTTGGGAAACAGCCTGATTTAGAAAGCGCTGCAATAAACATATTTTAGGAATGACACCCTGCTGACAGTGGGGCTCCTCTCATCATTGTACTGTGTTTCCTTTCAACATTACCACCAGCACAACCCACTGTAAACGCTTTGGAAGTGGGATAAATAAGTTCTGAACAAGGGACACACTGTTGGAGTCTACAACAGGAGCTTTCAGAGAAGTCTTTGTGAATGATAGACTGGGTGGAAGGACATGTGTGGGTGTTAAAACATCCCTTTTCCTTCCAATGCTTTTAGTGCTGTAAAAAAGTAACATACATAAATATATAAGGAGTAAAGACCAAGAGATTCATAACAAAATAAACTAAAATCTAAACTAAGCTTTGCCTTCTTGAATAATTGTTATCAAAAAAGCCCCCAAGTATAGCTCGTCTGGCTACATGGCGTATACTAAATGTTCTTAAAAAGCAGCAAAATGTTCCCTGAATTTTAAAAATGAATAAAAACAGTTGTGGGAAAAAAAAGCAATTTTACGGATCTGGGATTCTACAAATGTAGAAAATCATGTTAGAAAGCAAATACAACTCATTAAAATCTTACTGTCTGTGCTCGTGGTTTACTAGTAAGAAAAAACCTCGCAGACCAAAAACATAAACGTCTATGTGACATAACCCAGAGAACATTTAAGGAGAATATTTTGCCAACAGTTTACAGTCCTAAACTCAAGCACAATCAAAATGAACAGCAGAACAATGATGTGATGGGAAAAAAACAGTCCATTTATCTCTGAGTAGCTACAAAAATGAACAAAACTTTTTTTTTTTTACTGGCCTGTTCAAATAGAAATACTGTGCCATGACCTGAAGCAGGACTGTTCTCCAAAGAAAACAGCATGTTTCCTCAGGTTTCATATAAAAGAACCAACAAAAGCTGCAGCTGCTGCTGGAAAAAACAATTATAAAGCTTAGTGGGCATTACGTTTTTCAAACAAAAGCTGGTTTTGGTAGCTTTTTATTCGCTTAGTACAAACGGCCAGACTCAGATTCTTATTGTATGATAAGAAAGTTTGTTTAATTATTTACAATGATTGGATGTGACAAAAAAGCAGAAGCGACCTGTAAAATGATTTTTTTTTTAAAACACTTTTTCACAGCAGTGTAAATTTAAAACTTCTATGGTTTTAAACTAAAAAGCAAGTGACAAAACAGAAGCATTTATTGAAGTAGAAAATCCGAACAACAGGTTCCTATACACCATGTTCCTTTTGAAGCTAGAAAATAGTCTTTTAGCCAAAAAGCTGGTCTACTTATGAAGTACATAGATATATTTTCATCCTTCTTTTTCCCTCCTTGAATTGCTGGGCAAGTCCCAGCTTCCTTTGACACGGGTCAGCCTGACCCAGCTAATTAATTTCCACCTGAAAAGCCTCCTTCCTTGATGAATTGGACCGTGAGGTTTTTCTGCACAAAAAGGGTAAAAAAAACCTGTCACACAATGCTTTAAAAAAAAGAGTTGATCCTTTTGTATTCATCTCAGTAATAAAAAAACTCTTTTATGGTCTTTATTTAGCTAATTTATGCTTTAGACATGCACTGTCTGACCTGATTGGCGGTTCACTGCCATGCAACAGTCCTTGTAACCTAAAAGTGCCAAAGTTTCTAAGCAACCAGTGGAGTGAAGGCTTAACCAAGGATTTATAAACACTCGATTCGCTGTGATTTATTTGCTAGTGGGATTTAGACCACCTTTCAAATCAGTGGAGGAAGTTCTGCATCTCTTTAAACTCAACTTGTCAGGAGAGCAGGTCAGTCACATTTCTTCATTTCAGTTATTTACATTTTATTGCATTTCACTTATGATTTTATTGCAGTTTATTTTTATTTGTTTTATGTTTGCAATTTTCTTTTATTTAACTGGAAACAGATGAAACGGGTTTACACTGAACAATATATCAAGATGGTTTATCTGGATATGTACAAATCATTTACAAGTGTTTGTGACAATAGGAAAACAAAAAAACTTTTGTTTATCAATGCAATCATTCATTTTTCTTTGAGGAAATCTAAATAGTCAATAGTCATTTTTAGAAGGTAAAAGCAAATTAGTACCTTAAACTTGAATGAACTAAAGTAAAAGATAAATGTTAAGAAGAAGATTCAGAATCATATATTTGTGCAACTATGTAATTAAAACAATATAAAATAATTCCTTATTGAAACCGTTGAAACTACAAATATGTTTAACAAACATATTATGGGTCTTAAAAGGTTGTTTTTCCGTGCAGAAATTAAAACACAAAGCAGCAAATGAAGATGTAAAAATGAGCCAACCACACCTCAGATGCCTCTGCTTTATGTGGATAAATCCAGAATGTGTAGAAACCTCTTTAAAATACTTTTAAAAAAACTATACATTGTCATAAGCAGGCGGGGGGGGTGTTTCAGTATTCTGTCTACAACATGGAACAAGACAGGGAATTAAAGGAACTGTTACAATTGACCAGGGCAAAAATGTCACTTAAACGTTTGAAAAATAAGATCCATGGGTTATTAAATGTTTTTAAAAATTGCTTTAAGAAAACTTGGTGGTCATGTTCTTGTAATGTTGTACTGTCTTGGCCGGGGCTCCCTTAAAAAATAGATTATCTCAATGGGGCTTTTCTAGGTTCATAAGGATTAAATAAAATTAAATAACGTGAAAAAAACCCAACATTTATTACAGTGAAAATGCAAAAGGTTCAGTACGAGTTGCATAAATATATGCCTTTATATCAGCCCAATGCTATGTTAAATTGCCTTCAAATTCATAAAGTTCAGCTTTACAAAACAATCCACAACATTATCTACAAACATACGTCTACACCAGGGAACAACTAAGGCAATCAACTATAATTACAGAAATATAAGATGACTAGGACATTAAAAAATTGGACAATGCTGCAAATTGCTGAAAAGACTAATCATGGAGGCTACAGTGGGGACAACAGCAACACTGCAGGAGCTGCAGCAATTTTATGCAAGTACTGACTGAACAAAGAAGTAGATTTGACCACCCATTGGGATTGTACAGGATAAATGTCACATTTTACGAGGATTTACTACATAACAGCAACAAAACAGGAAATTTGCCATGGGTGTGTACATGTCTGAGATCTAGAGTGGATCATGAAGGTTAGTGTCTGTGGGTGTTGTTTTGTTACCTCCCAACACTGAAGGACAGAATGATTAAAGGAGAGGAAGAGTAGAGCCGTCCGGCGACGGATGTGTCAGAGGAGATTGATTGTTGTCCCAGTTTAAGGACGCGTGAACTCTTCTTAACCAACAGGCAAAAAAAGAGGAGGAAATGCTACCAGAGATCCTCCCCACTGGTTCTGTGGCGGTTCACAGTCTGTGTGAAATCACCCCCATCGTGCTTCTTCTTCTGCTGCTGTTTCTGCTCATCATAACCTGGAGCCAAACGAGCTCAAACATACCAGGTACCGTCTAAATAATTACAATGGGTCTCATTCTGCAAAATACTACACACTGCAGGGTCCTCATCCTGTCAACATGAGAATATCTATGACTACATATTTCTGTTATTTATTAATGTGTCTTTCTTTCTTTCAGAAAGGTTAAATTGCCTCTGTTTAGGAAAATAAATTACTTTTGTATTTTTATTTTCTGCTCATCACAGCAAAGTACAAAGGGAATGTACTTTTATACAACAAGTCACAGTTTAGAAAACCGATTTGTAACCTCTCTTTCCTTCAGGTCCGAGTTTCTTTGCAGGGCTTGGTCCGATTCTGTCCTACAGCAGATTCATTTGGACCGGGATCGGAACAGCCAGCAACTATTACAACAGCAAATATGGCAGCGCCGTCCGCGTCTGGATCAAAGGGGAGGAAACCATCATTTTCAGCCAGCAAGTGTTTTGACATGAACAACTTCATCACTAAATATCCAGAAGTCAAGACAAGGCTAAATATGCATTTATTTATTAGATATTTAATTTGTTTTTTACTTACATATCTTCACCAGCTATAGCAGTGGATGTGGAGACATATATATGTTTTTAAAGCAATATAAACACAATAGGACAAATCCTGGCTTCTGCTCCAGGTCCTCTGCCGTCTACCATGTTCTGAGGAGTCCTAACTACACGTCCAGATTTGGGAGCAAAAGAGGCCTGGAGTGTATTGGGATGGAGGGGAGGGGTATAATCTTCAACAGCAGCATCCCACTCTGGAAAAAAGTGAGGACATACTTCTCAAAAGGTACTCCAAAGAACGACGGATGACACTTCAGGGATAAATTTGTTGGGATAAACCATCAGTTTTACCATAACATGTTAGGGATGTTTGCACACAGCATTTGAATCATAATCTAAAATCTAAAAGGTTTTATAAAACTGTTAATTAAAAAATACACAGATTTATTCACACAAAATTAAATAAAATGTAATAATGCACATCATAACTGTCCAATATATTATTGCTAGAAATATCAAAATATATTTGTATAAAGGCTGTCACAACTTTTCTTTCAACAAAAGCATCAAATCATCTCAAACATGAAATTTCTCATAACTGAATGCGATAGGCAGTAATAGAAGACGCAAACATCTAAAATGTAATTTTTAGGTTTTTATTACTGTTTCACTGAGTTTTTCCAGCTTGTGTGCTGCAGCTCTGTCTGGTCCTAGTCTTCAGAGGACAGTAGGAATTTGCGTCACCTCCACAGCCAAACATCTGGACCACCTCCAGGATATGACAGACCACTCTGGACATGTGGACGCCCTAAATCTCCTCAGAGCCATCGTGGTGGACATCTCCAACAGGCTGTTCCTCAGGGTTCCTCTCAATGGTCACTTGCTTCATTCAAACTTTTTAGTTTTAACTTTCTTGGCTGGAAATAGGAAATTCCTAAGATGATTTGATTTTTATTTATTTTTTTTGCAGAGAAGGAGCTGCTTGTGAAAATCCATAACTACTTTGAAACATGGCAAACGGTTCTAATACAGCCTGACGTCTTCTTCAAAATCGGATGGCTTTACAACAAACATAGAAAAGCAGCGTAAGATCTTTGAATCCTGACAATGGTGTAACATTTCATTGGATCTGTCACCAACCTACTATATAACGACACCAACAGGCAAGAGCTACAAGACGCGATGGAAAGTCTTCTCGAAATCAAAAGACGCATCATTAACCAAGGCGAGAAACTGGATGCTGACCTTGACTTTGCAACAGAGCTCATCTTTGCACAGGTCTGGTTCTTCTGTTAGTGCTACCCACAGGATGGAGGTAACAATCAACCGCAGTGAGATTACTTTCTGTCCCCACAGAGCCATGGGGAGCTTTCTGCTGACAACGTCAGGCAGTGTGTGCTGGAGATGGTGATTGCAGCTCCCGACACGCTTTCCATCAGCCTCTTCTTCATGCTGATGCTGCTGAAACAGAACCCAGATGTGGAGCTGCAGCTCCTGGAAGAGATGAGCACCGTTTTGGGTGAGACAAATGTTTAGAGTAGCTTTTTAGTGCAGTTTATCCTGTGATGTAAAAGATATAAATGCACATTACAACAACATCCTTAGTGTGTTTTACTGGGTTTTACGCACAAAAACCCATCGACACCATCGTGAAGAAAATAAAGATGCAGAGAGGTTTAAAACAGAGTTAGGGTATATACCAAACCCCGAGCATCTCATTTAGTACTTTTTAATTGACACAAACAGGCAGGCTCAGCAGGGACAACGATAAAGAAACAAGTAAAGAAACAGCTAAGAGGTTCATCGTGACGCTGCAGAAGAAGGGAGCATCTTTTTCACACAGCAAACATGTAGACCAAGGTGTTCTGGTTAGATATGATTAGATAAAACTAAACTTTTTATCACTCAATTTGCTTTAGCTGGCACAAGGAAGCTGGTCAGAGTCAAGCTTAGTTAAAGTCAGTTCTGGAAAAAATACTATAGAGGCAAAAAACACAAGAGACTGTAGCCGAGGATGAGCTTCCAGTATAAAGCAATGTTAATGTTTCTTAGAGGCCACACTAAAATGATTTAGGAATCAGTGTCATTCCTTGTGCAAAGCTGGTAGAGACATACCCAAGAAGACTAGAAACGTTGATTCCAACTATGTTGACTACTACTGAATCCAAATACACAGCAGTTTGCAGATTAAAGAAATTAAAAGATAAATAAGTGAAAGCATGTGTCATCTTCCACTTTGCAGTTATGAGTTATTTTATTTTGGTCCATCGTGTCAAAAATCCCAATGAAAGGCACTGAACTGCACTTTCAGTATACTTCCATTCATGCAGGTGAAACGGCGATGGAGAACGTCGATTACGAAAGACTGAAGGTGATGGAGAGGTTCATTAATGAATCCATGAGGTTTCACCCCGTGGTCGACTTCACAATGCGGAAAGCTCTGGAGGACGATGTTGTCGACGGTTCAAACGTCAGGAGAGGAACCAACATCATCCTTAACATTGGACTCATGCACAAGACTGAGTTCTTCCCCAAACCCAGAGAGTTCAGCTTGACAAACTTTGACAACCCGGTGAGTTACTTAGTTGGTTAGTTAAAATATAAACATGTGACTCTGGAGAGTATTAAAAAAATACAAAAAGTCAGCTGATCCTTCACCACTTCCTCTACCGAGCAGGTGCCCAGTCGCTTCTTTCAGCCCTTCGGCTGCGGGCCTCGCTCCTGTGTTGGAAAACACATCGCCATGGTGATGATGAAGGCCATCTTGATCACCCTGCTCTCCCGTTACACGGTGTGTCCGCGAGAGGGTTGCACCGTCAGCAGCATCAGGCAGACCAACAACCTGTCTCAGCAGCCTGTGGAGGACGAGCAGAGTCTGGCCATGCGCTTCATCCCTCGCAGCGCAGAACCAAAACATAACCACCTCTGAATTTAGAAGAAGCTTTCATCTTTTAAATTACAAAACCTGACTAATGCATTAGTGCAAAAACTAAATATGAAAATGCATTTACATGCTAATGTTGGTCTTCTTTTTACTTTTTAATACACTTAAACTTTTTAGATGATCAAACAAATAGTCTCAATGAGTCGGAATAAATATGAAAACCTGTTTATCAATTATATTTTAATTCATTTAAGAGAAGAAAATCTATCCAAACCCACCAGCCGTATGTTTAAGGGTAATTCAATCTAATAGCCACTCTTGGCAACAACCAAGCTTTTTGTGATAACTGACTGTAAGTCTCTTTTATTCCAGTGGATTTTTTGGAAACTGACACATTTAAAACTTTTTTAGCATGCAAAGCCTGGTTATGGTTGTGTTTTTGCCTGAAGGAAGACTGCATTTCCCATGAGCACCAGCGCATAGCCTGGTAAAATCCTGATCTCCCGGTCTGCAGTTGGATTGAAGTACATTTCTGTTTCCAGTGTCTGTGTGAAGGATGAATAGTGATGAGGTGATGAATGCAATTGTGGTGAAACAATGTCAGATGATGATGTTTAACATAAGAAACGGGGGAAGTGACACACGCAGTAAAGCAGTCAGCACAGGTGGCAGGGTTCCTGCCACCCTCATCAAAGTATGACGTATGATCACAAAAGTTATGAAAATATTTTCTGAACATTGAAAAGTTACCTAGTGTTGCTTTAATCTTGCTATATTTTGTCAGAAAGGCATTATCTAATAGCATATATCAGGCCTGGCTGCTGAAATAAAACCAAAAAAGCTCAGTAATCACAGTTAATTCATGATTTAACAAGGTAGGGAAATACTGTTTTACTTTGATTCAAGATGCCTTAAATGGCCTTTTTGTTCCCTATAGTTAATAATTTCAAAGCTGAATGTTGTGCTTACTTTGGATGTCTTTGTCTGAAAAAGTAGTTACATTTTCTGAAACATTATGGAATAACCCGCAAAAAAAATTAAATAAATTGGGGACATTTGGAAGCAGGACAACACAAAATGTTTTGCAAGTATGCACCAGATCAACAGCTCGCATTTATGTTTCAGTATTAGAGAATAGAAAGAAGAGCGAAAGCAAACTAACTTTTCTTACATCTTCTTTCTGGCTACTTTTGAAGCTTGGGGCATCGTTGGATTTGTTAAATGGCTTTAAACTTATCCAAAACAATCTGATTTGTTCATGACTTCCTTCACAGAACAGCGTTACTCATTAAATCACACACTATATACTAGTAGGTGACTTCTGCAGTGTTTGGTTTCAATTGGTGCATTTTATTTAGGTTGACCAGATTAATGGAGGTAGAAAGCATACACATGCTTACTTTCTAGAGTTGTTCTATCACATAAAATGTCATGAAAATACATATTTTGTACTAGTAAAACTAAATGCATGTTAATACTTTAACTAAATAAAATAAAAAACACAAAATATGGTCTATTTACAAGTGTTGCAATTTATTTATATGTATTCCCAGAATGTAGTGACAAGCACTCCGGGGAACCAGGACTCTTGTCTGTACCACAGGCACAAAATAAACTTGCCGTCTTGACATTAGAAAATAAGGCATAAGGTTTTGGATTTACGAGCATTCCCCAGCGTCATCCCAGCACACAAGGCCACATCAATAAAACAAACTCCAGCAAAACAGCCTCACAAAAAAACACATAGTATTAAAAACAAAAACGAAATAAATATGTTTTTAATACTGAAGAAACTCAAAACTATACTAATGACAGATTTAAGTCAGAAATCAATGATGATCTCATGTAAAAGGAAAACTTTGGAGTCAAAATAAATACAAACATGTGGCAGGGAAGGGTAAGCTCTGCTGTGGAAGATGGGAGAACATTAGTTTTCTTTAGTGTCGTTGATATCATGTTAGCCTATACTTGATAAATAAAATCTTCATTTTACTTTGAAGTTATACAGCACGACTTTGTAAAAGAAACAATAATTAGACTGTAAGTTAAATTTCAATTTCAGACGGCCAAATTTTAGATTCCCTTCAAATTTATACTTTTTTTTTACTAAGAATAATGCCAAGACTAAAACTTGAATGCTCCAAATATTATACAAATCAGGAGACTCACAAAAATGACAAATAAATATGGAAACACAAACCACAATCGCATGGAAAGCACCAAACAGTCCCACTTATACGCATCTCCTCATAAATGTACTAAAGACAACTCTTCAAACTTTTCTGTGGATCATTTGAAGAAACAAACTCCAATTATTGCTCATCCTTTCTGGAGTTGTTCTATAATATAGCCAAAAATCAAAGATAATTTTAAAAGCTTGAATGTGAATCTGATTTTATTTTAGCAGTTTTAAGGATTTAGTTAGGAAGTTATAATACTATAATAAATTTAAGACAGTAGTGTCACTTGAAAACACAAAGACTGTAGGCCCTGAGCTTAATACCTGCCAGTACTTTCCATAATTGTAACAAACTTGTGAACAGATTAAAAAACGTTGGTAAATTAAAAAATTGAAATCAAAGCAGCAGCAGGTGGTGCAAGTGTGTCCTGCAGCTTTGAGGATCTCTTTGTCCAGTGCTTGAGTGGAGTCGTGTGTGGCGTCGCTACGGTGCCGCCGAGGAGCTCAGAGCTCGCTGACAGTGGTAGAGGAGGCAGTCGGCCAGGTCGGGGACTGGAGAGCGCAGCCAGACCGCCAGCATGCCCACATGCACGCGACAGTGCATGAGACACGGCTGATGGTCCTGCAGGCAGCAAGCTACAATAGCCTCCACACCTGAGGGAACAATCAGAAAAAGGGTTCATCAATAAAAACAACCATTAAAGAAACGGCTTATAAATTCTAACCAGTACCTCCATCAAAGCATATTTTACACTTTTCAATTGTTTATGCATTGTAAGCCACACAAATAAAAGCATCATGTATTATTTAACGTCAATAATGGTGATATTTCTCTAATATTTTCCATAATCGAGCACAAATATTAATCTTTTAAACATAAAAATAAATAAATATGTTTCTTCCTATTGTTTCCTCTGTAGTTATTTAAACAACATTTATAAAAACAAGATATAATATGGCATGTTTTAAAAAGTTATATAACATTAAGATTGTTAATATTAATATTTATTTAACCTTTGCTTTGCTAATTGCCTACAGGGTTTGTCAATGATTCATGAATCTGAGGCTACTGAGGGAAATTCTGGCTCAAAAACATTTTTGTAACTGCATTTTCACTTGTATTTAATTTTTATTTAATAGTCCGAATTAACAGAACTGAATATGGACTGATATGGTTCTACAACGCTGTCATTTAAAGCTTTCGTCTTTTGAAAGGGACAGATGCACGTTATGGCTCTTAGAACAATCTGCTGTGACATGGAAAACGATTTCTACGATCCTAAATGTTCCAAAAGAAGTCGAAAGACATTTGTTTTGTTAGTTGCTCTTATCAGAGTCTGTGCTTTACCTATAATTTCCACGATATGCAGCTGAAGCTCTCTTTTTAGTAAATTAAGAGTAGCTGCGAGGGGATCCTGCTCGTCATCTATCAGCGTCAGATTCTGCTTGGTGTCATGAGAGTAGGCCAGCCACATGGCGCCGTACTCCTCCGTGGATAGCTTCAAAGCTCTGCAGGAAACATTAGACTCATTCGAACGTTTCCCATTATAAAGCCACTGTAGCAACCAAACTCAAAATATAGTTTACCTGACGAAGCTCGTTAGAGGAAGTTTGTATGAGAACTGCGCCGTCTCAGGCGACCCAGCAGGCGCCTGCCAGGATACCGTCGCAGACAGAGCAAAGTTAACCGAGGGTCTCTTCACAGATAGGGAATACTGACAAACTGCTACACTGTGGCTTTTTAACTCCTCTGATTGACAGTCACACACGCAGGATACCTTTCAAAACATAGACACAGCATTAGATTTCTGAAAGATGTGGAAATAGAGCAAATATTAGTGTTTTCTGCCGGGTGACGCACCTCTAGTTCTTCGCTGTGCATCTGCAGTCGCATCTGCTGGAGGAAAGCGTCTGAGCAGTTGGAAACGAAGACAACGAGCGCCACGGAGTCTTCCCTCTGAACGTGACAGGCTGAGACGTCAAGGTGCTGGTTGGAGCACAGAGTAGTGACTTCAGAGTGAGCGAGAGCAGAAAGCTCGGCTGGAAGATGCGAGGCGAGACAAGAGTCTCCGGATCGGTCCGGGTTTTCGGGTTCGGCCGTCACACAGTCGTCTCTGAAGAGAGGAGTTTTTATTCTCTTCATTTCTGTGTCGGCCAACTCTTCTTCAGCATCACCATTGAGGGTAGAGACGTCCTGAGGGAGAGGAGAGGAAACGTCCTGGTCTGCAGAATCCCGCAGGTTCTCACACAGCAGGCTGTCGGCACCATCCGCAGGCGAGACAAGCGGGTCGGTTTTCTGCTCAGCACTCCCTGAAGTTTTGTTTTTTCTCCTGAAATGCTGGGATGCTGCCTCAGACTTTCCTATCTGGAAGGGACAAAACAATGTTTCAACACACATTTGTACCAAGGCACTAGATATTAGTCTGGATTTAGACTTAATAGAAGGAAACTTTTAAACAGTCCTGCAAATATAGTCAACACAACTTTCTTTAAATTCAGGGTATTCTATGTTATAGGGCTACCACTGATGTTCAGGGCGCTAACTGATATTTACTAACATCATATATAGTTCCCTACGGTTTCAAAATCCAGTAAAACCACCGTAACTGTCGCTCTACTTCTGTTAAACATCCCACGATCCCGCCTTGCATCACTATCTTCCTCATGACCACAACCTGCTCTTCCTTCCCTTCTAAAATGCAAACAGCAACAAGATGGAAATAAAACATTGTTTTTTATTATCATTCCACTTTTACTTATGTAAAAAAAAAAAAATTACTAATATGGCCAATATCCATACTGATTGGGGATCAATAATAGAAAACGTTGCATTGGCGATAATACTGGTATATATTGCAATATATTCCCTTTTTTTGTCTCTCCAATATTTGCTTCCTGCACCATTAACAACCTGGGCAATGTAATTTGTGTTCATTGTGAGCTTTTACTGGCACAAGACTGTCTTACTGGCTGAAAAATACAACATTATAACTCTTAGAATATATCAGGAAACAATTATTGTGCTCCAAACAGTCCTTTACGATATCAATATCACGCCCAATTTTATTGCAAGGACAATATTTTTGCAATATATTGTGCATCTCTACTGAAAATAAGCTTCCACAGATCCATAAGACATCCTACTTCCTCAAATCTAACAAGAGAACGTAGGAATAATGCTTTTTATTGCCTGATTTGAAGCTGAAGCGGCTCACCAAACACACGGAGCTCTGCGAGGCCAGACCCACAAACAGGGAGGATGCCAGCTGCTGTTTTCCTTGATCAGCTTCAGTGGTTGGTGTCAGAGCTGCCGTTTGACTGCTTGAGCCGTCATCGTCGCCCTGTTGCTTCAGGGTCCGCACCGGGCTGACGGCCTCTAACCATGGTGCTTCTTCTAAAGGCTCTTTCTGAGCCAGATAGCCGTCTCGGCCCCAAAGCCTCTCTACACCGTCCAGCTTCAAAACTGTGGAGCTGAAAACCCAGAGAGCGACTCAGGTTTTGAGAGTTAAAAAGCTCAATTCTGCGAGTTTCAGTTCACGTACCTTCCCTTGTGTGAGAAATCTGTGCTGTCGCCTGAGAGAGCCGAGCTAATGGACAACAGGGTGGGAGACTGTCGGTCGGTGATGCTGCACGAGGACATGCTGACCGGCAGCGACGGCCCATAGGGTTCCAGGTTGAGCGCTGAGACAGACGGCAAGATCAGGACAAGCCCAAACAAAGCAGCGACAGAAAGCTCAGCCGAAAAACGTCTGCATGACTTTTACCCTTCGATCCAGACAGTTCCTCCTGCCTTTGATGTGGGGGTTTGTAAGGAGCTGCGCCTGCGGCCAACGCCTCAGACACAAATCCGTCCAGAAACGAGAGTGAGGAGTCCACCTGGGATACGGAGCAGCTAGTTACTGACCGGGGCCATGTCTGAAATTATGGCTTCCATTTCACTCGTTTAGCTGATAAATCTGTGTAAACTCAAACTAACCTTTGACATATTCGGGTTTTTACTCAGGCAAACTTCAAAGATTTACACATGAGCACATGAGATCTGATTGGAAACTTAAAAATGTTTCATTTTCTGTGCCCCACATTAATATCTTGACCTCTAAACATGAACTTTTTCACTTCTGCAGACGTGCTGGAACAGCCGCTCTGACTACTGCTGACAGTACTTCCTGATGCGTCACTAACTATTTTCAACGAGGGCATGTACATGCAGACCAACAAACCCTAAGCCAATCAAAGTGCACATTAAATAAAAATGTATTCTCTCCTTTTTTTTCTTCCATGTTTACTTGAAAACAATGAAGAAAAGTGTGTGTGTGTAACAGCCCTGCAGCCATGCATGTGTGTTACCTCCACAGGCTCCATGCTGGCACTTTGAGGTAAAACCTTGGCTTGCAGTTCCGCGTTTTGGCTGAGGATCTGTAGCTCCTGAGCTCGTTGTCTCAGCAGTGTGTCCAGAGAGCTGCAGTACGCCTCAGAGACGTCGTGAACCAAAGTCAGAGCCGCTCCACCAGAGCAGAGCTTGGTCATTGCCATGAAGACCCAACATTTTGTCTCACTGCTGCTGCTCCTCGTGTCTAACAGTTTGGCCAGCAGCCTCAAAACGTTGTCTGGGTGAAGATCCTCCCTTAAATGAGAGTACTCACCGAGAACCTACACATAACATACCAAAAACTATAACAGAACAGCTTTAATGTCAACATTTCAATACTTCTTAACCCTTTTTTTATACCCATTGTGCATAAACAAGTCTAAACATAAAGCAATGAACAGCTCACCCAGCAGATCACTTGGAGAAAGCGCTGTGGCAGTTTGCTGACGTCTCCTTGTAGCAGAGAAACGTAGGAATCCACAGCGAACAGCCTCAACTTCTTGTCTTCCTCCACGCTGTCGAACCCTGGACATACAGGAGAAAGTCAGCACTCAGTAGCACAACGGCTCACTAAGCAGAAGAAGCTGGGTTTGTGGTTAACTCGCCCTCGGAGAGCAGTCTCAGAAAGCTGTTTGGGATGTCCGGCTGCAGCAAGTCTCCACCGAGTGAAAACACCGTGTTCATGGTCTCAATGAACCACCCGTTATCTGGTGCATATGTGGGAACTAATATAGGAAAAACAATCCACACAACTCAGACTAACTCTTCTGAAATTTAGATCTGCCAAGGATATTTTTCTGCCAGTTCTGCAACCTTTCCCACCAGGTCAATGGTGGTATAGTCATCTGTGCAGCTGCGCAGGAAGTCCAGCATCTTCTCAACGATCACTGTGACATTCTGGTGATTAGTTATTCGAAAGAGCAGCTCCAGCGTCTAAAAGCAAACGGATTAAAACGCTGGCAACCTTTAAAACTTCTGGCGTTCACTTTGGCATTCAACTCACTTCCCGCTTGATGATGAGGTCGGCGTGATCGAGACACTCGATGATGGTCATCTGATGCTGCAAGGCTAACTTTGGGTCCTGCTGGACAACGTAGGTCAGAGCCTTTAGACCTAAAGAGACTGTAAGTTAATAGATCTTGCTTTTTTTTGTCAGGGACAAAAGAATTTCATCATGCTTTCTTATCTCACCGAGATACTTCAAATTAATCTTTGGCGAAAGTACAAAATTGCCGATGCACTTTGCAGCTTTCTCCAAGAGGTCCGATTTGGGATAAATGGTGTAAATACATTTTACACACTCATATAAAATAGCTGAAAACAGGGAGAGATGCGAGTAATTATTTTGTGACACTAAAGAAAATCAGTTAAAGACACCAAACACACCATAAGTGATGTTGTGGTTCATCTCTGCTCTTCGCAAAGACTCGTCCAGTATTTCATACATGATCTCACTTGTGCTGAAAAAGAAATAAAAAAACTCTTAACTTCATGAAATGCTTTGGAAAAATACTAAAACAGAATATTGAGAAAGAAATGATTACCTCTGGTCATTTTTCCCCAGTAAGGACAGTATTCTGAGAAGATGGATCTGAAGCCACGGAGCAGGAACGCTATGATAGTTGAACTCCATCGGCAGCTTTCCTCCCACCACCTGCCTGAGTATGGTGACAACACTTGGTGCGAGATCTTTGTAACCTTCTGGATTCTCCTGAAGAAAAAAAAAGAAAACAAAACACATTACAAAAGATTTCCCCAGAGAGAACAAAAATGCAAGATGCATTAAATTGTTGTAGCTTACCTGTATGAGCTGTAAGTAAATGTGCAGAGAGGCCGACATCACGCCGGGGTCTTTGTCGCACAGCGCCTTACGAAACTTGTTGTGAATGTGCTGAACTTGATTCGGCGCTATCAGGTAGAACTTATACAGGGCCAGGACGGCTTTACGTCGGATGATCTCTCTACAGGGTCATGACAACAAGCGCTTGTCAGTCGGCGATTGGAAACAAACAAATCTGAAAAAGGCGTGGAGTGATTCTCACTTTGGGTGATTGAGCTTTTCCTCCACCAGGGGGAGTATTGCAGGAATCATGTCTTTGGGGAACATTTGGCTCACCACTGTGAGAGCCATGCACACTTCAATCAGATTAGTGCTCTGAAGATCCTGCAAACACATCCACATATATCACTACGACCCGTTAATATCTCTCGTCTGATATTTTTTTCCAAAAGGAAGATAAATATAGGAATTTTCCCATTTTTTATTTCATTTTTCTTCTTCTTATGGTTTGATAATAAGGATTTTTTTCTTAAAAGGTGCGTTGGTCCACACTAAATGTGTCTGATCGCTGACTTATGGGGCTCACTTCAAAGATTCCCAGCATAAAAAACGACACATTTTGGTTTTAGCCTAAAATTTTTTAACCCCCATAATTTTGCACAATTTGTCTTAGTAACTGTAATCTAAAACTATGATAAAGTTTTTATTCTAAATCTGATAATAAAGCCAACTCCACTAACTTCGCTTCAACTTAAATGACTGACAGATTGTTAAGAGGTCCGGAAAAAATATATCTTATGATAAAATTCAATTCTTTAAATGTATGAGTGAGTATTTTAAACGTTTTACGTTGTTTTTTTAATTACTTCTATGTGTTTGTATCATAGACCGCCAGAGACAAAAACTCTCTGAACAGCGCTGAGAAAGTGTGCAGTGAGATTAAAAGAGTCTAGATGTTAGATCTGAGCTACGTTAGGTGGAAAAAAAGTGCTTCAAAAAAACTAAATCCAAACTGAGCCAGGCTAACCTCGTTTTAAGAGCTCCGTTTATGTTAATGCTCTTATATTGGTGCTTTTGTGTTACCCAACAGAAAACTAATGGTCACTCAAACTCCTTTTTTTTTATTCAGCCAGTCAGCTTGTAAATTTTGTTGGCCAGTAGAGATTACGTTTTAATGTTTTAATGGTCCCTTATTATTTTAACAAGTGTGTTTAAGTGTGTGTTGCTCTGACAGCTTAAATGGCTGCTGGAGATTGTTGATTTTTTTTTATTTTATTCAGATACAGCAATCAGAATTTTTTTTATCACAAGCTTATCTCTAGTTTTGTATCAAAGCATGTATGCCTAGCTATTATTACTCATTTTATTTTTTTACATAACCCAGACCAAAATCAAATAAAAGTGGGACACTTCCAGTTTTACTGGTCTGATTCAATCAAGAGGAGATTTGTTAATTTATTGGTTAATCAAACATTTTCAACATATTATAAACACCCACCTTCAACACCGTGTTAACCAGGAGAAGAAGCAGCTCGTGGCCTTCATTTAAAAACAGCGACACAGCAAGGTAGCCTGGAAGAATCACGAACAAATGTGAGCTCTATTAGAAGGCTTCAGATATATATTCAGATACGTCTCTCTAGCTGTTCTGCTGATTCATCTGTTTAAAATTGTGAATTTGTAGGATAATGAAGTGTTTCTAACATTAACGAACAATAAGACATACCGACTCTCTTCTCTAGAACATTCCCCTGCTGAGCCAGTTTAATGGCGTGAATATAGCTGAAGGAGACCCCGTAGCCCAACATCTCGCAGTAGATCGCTCGCACCATGAGTTCCTTCATCTGCCTCTGAATTCGATTACAACAAAAGAACAAATGAATAAAGAACGTTGTGCTGTAGCGGAGAGAATGAAATGGGGGAACAATGAGAAGAATACCATAGTGGTGTTAGGGGAAGACACTTGTTCTTTAATCAACAAAAGCTCTCGCTGAATAAGTTTCTCCTCCTCCTGCACAAAAATAAATGTAGAAAAGAAAACATAATAGCTGTGAAACATCTGATATGCAGTAACTATTGATATGACAATATCAATTCTTATCCATCTCTTTTTATATCATAATGTCTGCAGCACCCTGGGAAATCTATGAAAGAATCTGGGCAGATCACTAAAAATCTATTCTTTCTTAACCTAATGCTCCATTTAAACTCAAGCAAGCTTTCTTAAGCATGTTTAGATGCCCACATTAACTAAACTGCTCCCATCTGATTGATTGACTAGCATAAAGAAATTAACCAGACGTGAACAAAAACATGGATCCCATTACCTGCATAGCATTCAATATAGTACATGTATATTAAATCCTAGAATGAATATTACACCTTCAGGACAAGGGAGTATAACGTGTACAATATTATAAAGCTGGTTTTAATTTAAAGTGCAACAGTATTATTGATGGTGTAAGTAAAATAAACTGTTAAAATATCAGCAAAACGTTTAAATATAAGGGAAAAGTCCTTCAAAAGCCTCAAATGTAACCCAGGACGGCTACTAACTACACAACAGCTAACAACATTGTGTTTACGACATTTACTGCGACAAACACGTGTTAGGAAAGAAGCTAGCAGCTAACCAAATAGCAGCGTGTTAGCTCTGGGCTTTTTACAGCTTTACAGGATCAACTTACATGTTTGGACGTGAGCTCAGTGATTCCTCTGATGAGGTTTCCTAGTTTGGAGTTGGAGGACAGTTTTGCTGAGCCCGGCTGAGAGTCTAAAGACAGCAGGCTTGGTAGAGCTGTCAGCGTTTTCTCCACAACGTCGCTCATTTTCACAACAAGCTCTAAAACACGCAGCTACTGGACCGTCTGTCGATAAACATCAAGACATTTTAGAAACAACTGCTTTTAATACAACATATCACCACAATTCGTCCATTATTTTTTAGGAAGACCGACTAAAGCGTTTTGATGCCGTCACTTCCGCTTAAACACAGGAACTGGTGATGGGAATTCCGGCCAACTTCCGGGAGCCAAACCATTTGACCTCGCTCTCTCGGCTCCCAAACAGTCTTATAAATATATATATATATATATATTTACTACTTTTA
>JAVLVB010000013.1:333211-375711 GCA_032876305.1 Orestias chungarensis
ATATATATATATATATATATATATATATATATATATATATATATATATATATATATATATATATATATATATATATATATATATATATATATATATATATATATATATATATATATATATATATATATATATATATTTATATATATATATATATATATATATATATATATGAGAAATTCAATCAATATGTAAAGCGCATTATATACATTAATTACACAATATATGTTCGCTTACAACAAATAAAAACATCACGTTTAAGATTATAATTGATCAAACTAATACAACTTTTAAGGCATTTTTAAAACAAAAATGTGGGTTTGAATAAAAGTATGTTTAGTATCGGCATAAAGTTTATTTCTTTTAGAAAGGTACTTTACAAGCAATGCCACAGGGATCTCAAAAAAAGTTTATAAAAATTTTGAGCATGTCAGTTTTAAAAAAATGTTTTCTTTTCATTGTATAAAAAACGTTGCATGCCAAAACCTATTGTACTGTTTATAAAAATCACTACACCCAGCCAGTTGTTTTGCAGAAATGTATACATTTATACAGAGTAATGACAAGATGATTGGTGGTGCCAAGCTGCAGATCTGCTGGGCTTTTCACGTCCAATATTTCTGGTTTGGAATGGTGTAAAGAATGACTCATGATTTTCTGCCTTACAAAATAAAGGACTTCACAGTCTGTGTAACCTGTACATTAATGAGATTTTTGCAAGTTTTAATCAGTTGATCTCTAACTGTAATCTTGATTTATCTTATTTCTTGTTATAACTTGCAGCTGAAACACTTTGCAAAAACGCACACAACTTCACTCCCACAGAGACCAATTCCCAGTGGAATTGACTTGGCACTGAAAGCTAGGACTCTGACAAAGGGCCATATCTCCTATTTCCATAACTTACTGTCTCCGAACAACGAAACCACTCTACATATGATTAGGATGAATTAGGAGTTAGAGCGTCAACTGAATTTCTCTGTCACTTTGACAGGCGGAGGCTCTGCGTTCAGGACAGGAGGCGAGGCAACAGATTCCAGTCGAGATGGAGTTTATTTAAAACTGCAGGTCACATTTGAACAGACACCCTCCCTAATGAGACAAAGGAGCTGTTTTTTATACTTTGGGCAATTCCACTCATACAAGGTAAAGGGATGACAAAAACAAAACAAGAAATAATTCACACAACCTAACACAAAACAATAAATGGTACCAATAAATATGTACATACATGCAAATTATTAGACCTAACTAATCTAAGGTCAATCAATGATTAAATTCAACTAAATATAACTCTTCAGACCACCACCCCCTTAATTAATAATGGTATGCTACAGGTGCTATTAAAAAGCTCCTGGAGCACTTGTCTCCCTTTGCTGCTCCACCCTCACAGTCTCCGTGCAATCTTACTCACAGGCTGTCCGAAATCTGGCAACGATTCTTCACATCAATATCAGATACATTCCTAATGTTACACCTGTGTATGTATATACATGCCTTTCAAAATGCAATCCTGTTAGTATATACATATACATATATGTTACTGAGAGAGGTGGAAAGGATGAGATAGGTGGGTGGGGGCTTCACTTATACTTATTTGTGTTAACTGAATTGATTATATATATATATATATGTAAAATTTATACTCTCTTGTATGTACTTCATGATTGTCTTCCATTTGATAAATAAAACTAAAAAAGAAAGCTAAACAAAAAGATTTTACGTATTTGTAAACAAAAATTACCGTGACATACAGTTAAGTGAGAAAGACACAGTGATGATATACCAAACTTGGTTTATTAGGTTTATAATATTCAGAATAACAGTCCCTTGTATTTCTGTACACTACAGCAAAAATAATTACATTGAATATGAAGTCACAGCTAGTGAGCAGCTGCATGGGAGTGAGCACATTCTTGCTCTCGTTCTTAAATATAATGTAGGAGTACTTTGATTAGAAGCCTGTTCATTAAAAAATAAAAGTGTTAAAAATGCCGGAGCCTTAAATAACAAAAAAAAAAGAAAAAAGAAAACATACAGTAAAAGCAAATGCCTGGTTTATAATCTGAAAACTAAAAAAATAAAATAAAATGAATACATTATGAAATCTGATCTGTGAATTGAACTTTTTTACTTCAGTATAGATTTGGAAGATTAGTAAAGTACAAAATAATTTGTTTAGAGCCGTTTGGGGTTTTAAAAACAAACAAAATTATGGTTTTGTTTGTTGTATTTCAACTCTTTCCACAGCCCAAAATTTATTCTGTTAATCTTTCAATAATACTCCCCATCCCTCTTCCCAGTCAGATTTAGTTGGCCTTCCCTCTTCAGACTGCATCTTTCATTATCACTACTGAAGAAAACAAATAAATATTGTCCTTTATGTGGCCACATACAATACAGTACTTCATTGCTTTTGTTACCTGTAGCCTACACCAATGCAAGTCCTATTTTCTTCAATATGCGCTCTAACTATTAAGCAGTTCTCGGCTATTTATGTCGTAATGCCAGTGTGCCATTTAGTTTAATAACTCTCAAATATTCAAATCTACCCAAACCAGAAGACAAGATTATGTACAATGCTATTGATATGCTCTATGTTCAACCAAAACTGAGTTTCTATGTCTTTGATTGTACCCTAGCAACCAGAAACGTCAGCGTGCCTTTAGTAGTCTAATGTGTAATCCACTGTGGGATGTTTAGCCCCAGATCTGGAGGAAAAAAGGAAAAAAAGAAACATGAAATATAAAGACAGGAAGTCGGTTGCAGAAATGATCAGGTAGAGAGAACCCCCAGCCAAACATACCCGGAGAGTGTGGTCCCAGGATCCTGTGCAGAAGGCCGTCCCATCGGGTGAGACGCGCAGTGTGCTCACCCGGTTCTCGTGTCCGAACAGAATGGAGACCCGCGTTCCCTTGAGAACGTCCCACACATTTATGGTGTAGTCGTTATAGCCACCAAACAGTAGCCGCCCTGGAACAATTGCACGGATACACAGATATATTATTGTGTCTGAAAACAATAACTGGATGTCAAGTAGAGAAACTTAGCATTTGGACCAATAGCAGAGGGAACTCTGTACCGCTGAGTGAGAAATCAACGCTGGAGACCCCAAAGATGATGCTCTCTTTGGAATAAATGGCCACTTCTCTGTCTGCCCTTAGATCATACAGACGACACTGAAACAATAAGGGGGATTGTCTATTTTAAACAGCTTTAAATAGGCTTTAGTAGCTTACTGCAAGTTCTGTCTGTATTTTGTGTTGTACTTACTGTAGCATCATCTGAACCAGATGCAAAAGCATCTCCACTTGGATAGTATCTGTTTTAGAAAGAACAAGAGAGCTAATTTGTGGATATTGTAATGCTAGTCACATTTTTAACAGTCAAAAAGAAACTTGATAGTTACCTACCGCACACTGTTAATGTCAGATTCATGAGTTTCGAAGGACTGAATGCACTGCCCAGAACGCATGTCCCACACATTGGCCTTCTTATCACAGCCCTGCCGAGACAGTCAAGGCACCTTTGAACAAAAAACACGTTAATTAGCTGCAAACAGAGCCGCGCCGAAGCGGTCCTCACCCCTGAAACAAACGTGTGTCCAGTCTCAGATGGCGCCAAGTCCAGACAGAGCACGTCTGCAGCGTGACCGTGAAAACTCTGCAGCAGCTGCCCACTTTCGACATCCCATAACGCACACGTCCCATCCCCGCTGGATGTCAGGATCTTCCACGCAAGCAGAGAAGAGGTAATTATAATTATTAGTCTTGTTTTAAGAAAATTGTAACAAAAAAATAAAAAGAAATGAGGAAGGAAAATGTTTCATAGTTTTCACATTTTTGGTGTACATTTTTATTCAGACTCATTTAGTCTACAATCACAAATTAAAATGAAATTGTTTTCATCTTAATCTTATTTGTTAATAAACTATAGGACTGCACATCAATGACTATGCAGTCAGCTGGGTTTCTTTAAGATAAAATCATTTCAATTCAATTTTACAATATCAAAAATCAATATTAAACTTAATTTGGCTGCACAGTTTAAACAGTTTAAACTATTAGTTCTTAACTCTATAAATGTGACCTTTATGGAAGAGGCTATTGCTTAAAGAAAGCCATTAGAGGTTCTATTGAAACTTTTGCTCACAATAAATAATAAATTTAACTAAATATTAATTCATCTGTTTGCATTTTCTATCACAGCACAGCCTTTTATTGGATAGAGGCTAAAAAAGTCCAAGGAGGTGGGTAGAGGCTCACTTTCCACTGGCACTTAAAACTGCCAAAAACAATCAAATTGTTTCAAATCATTTCAATCTTTTTTTTGTTTGTTGTTAGACTGGTCCAGTCAAAGTTTAAGCCTGAAATCAACTGAGGAATTGTTATAACACTTGCAAACTGGCAAGAAAAAAGAGTGTGCAAATATGTTGGTAACTAAATGTGCAAATATCCCAGAAAAAAGGACACTACAGAAAGAAAATTCCAATCAATCACCATAGGTGGCCTTAACGTTACAACACATGAAAAGATTTATAAAGTATGGTTACATTTTGAGTGTGCTGTATAGCACAGCACTGTTTGTGTTTGCTGTGGGAAACACGTGTGACCAAGACACCAAACCAGGACTGAAGTCTCTGTGAATCATTAACAGAATTAGGAGGCCCGTTTTATATATATATTTATCTACATATTCTCACCTGCATGTCTGAGTTGGTGAAGCTACAGGCCGACAGGTAATTCGTGTGCATCGCCACAGACTTCTTCTTTGCAGCCAAATTCTCATTCTTGTCCAGGGACAGCGGGTACACGGAGCATTTATTATCCAGGCCCCTGTGACAGAAAACAAACCCAGTTCGCAAAGCAGTAAATGAGCGACAGATTTGGACTATTATGGGATGTAGCATACTCACCCACAAGCTACGGCGCAGCCAGATGGAGCGTAGGCGCAGGCCATCACCCAGGTGCAAGGCATTGTCACGGCGTGCTCCTAATAAACATCAAAACACAGAGCAGCATGAGCGAGGAGCAGACTGTGAAGAATCATTAGGCAAAATGAAAACAGGACAGAGACGATGAGGATCACGGCAAATAAATAGTGTAGACGAGTTTTAGCTCTGTCAAAATGTGTTTCCAAACTTTAGATGTCATCTTCTTCATGCAAAAGTAAACTGTAAAATAGTTTAATCATAGCCTGTATCATGTTTGTTTTTTGGAATATGGGGAACAAACACGTTTTAGAACCAACAAGTTGAGTTTTAAAGAGCTGCTATCTAAACACAAAGCAATTATCAGCTGAAGGACGATGCACATCTCATGTCCTGATATGTTTCCTGTTTCTAAAGTAAATTAGTTCCACATATTAATACTCTACTGCAGCTTAAATTTGTTTTGAATAACAATATGACACAGGTAGCCTTTATTGATCAGTTAAGAGCTACCAACCTACCAACAGAGCCAACCATTGCCATTATTTTTTTCTTTTTCTAAGTCACTTTGCTTGTTTTTAGAGTCAAATAAAAGGACTTGATAAAAATTAGCACAAGAAGCATCCAGATTCTAAAACTAAATACACAATCCTATTCAATCCCAATTTTTGTAGGCATTTTTAAAATTTACATAAAGAAGTAAAGTCGTTTCTTCAAAAGTATTACACCAGTAAAACTGTATTTCATGTTGGGTTTTCTTTACATGACGTATTAGCATCTGTTTGTAAAAGTATCTATCCTAGGTTCTATTATTTGAACATCTGTCTCTATCAATTTGATCTATTTGGATCATTTGCAATTAATTTAAGTGGAGGTTCTGAACCAATTACTTTATTACTCTTTGAGCTATTTATCCTTTCCCTCTCCAAAGTTTAAAACATATTTTAAAGTCTTTTCCAAAGGTTTATTCAATTTAGAGAAGGTTACCTTATTGGTGGTGAAAGCATCCCATACAATCACTTTTCCATCCTGCATTGAAAGACAAATGAAACTGAAAAACCAACCTCTTCATCAAGCGACTGGCTTTAAGGTGGACAACGGATAAAAATCAGAGGTGAAGAAGATGATCTGTGACCTGTGAGGAGCTGACGATTCTCCTCTTGTCCTTACACCAGTCCATGCACAGAACCTTGTTGCCATGTCCCTTCAGAGTCCTGCGTGTCTTCATAACGAACTGGCCCAGGGTGTCCACCTTCTCTGCCACCTGGTGAACTGCACCCACACAGAGTGTGTTACAAAAACACTCAGAATCCTTTATTTGATTCACATTTGGTCATGTTACCATCACATCTAAACCATTTCACCAAAAGCGCCGCCCTTATGTCTAGAGGAGTTGCCGTGAAATCCAGTCTTAGGTGTTTTGAACATCTTTCGGTGCTGAGCTCCATCCGTCCTTTACTCGTTTTTCAAAGGCATGTTACTGCTGCAGAGAAGCAGTCATGCAGATTGATGCTACTACAACCACATTTCTCCATTAATACAGTGGTAATTTTCACTGTTAGTGTTTTTATTTTCATTTTAATGTAGCTTTCATCTAACACGTTCAGAATGCAGACCTGCATTGCTTGTGGTAAACTGCAAAGTAAACTTTTAGCTTTCTTCCTACACGTCCAGGCTAAATTTTTGCCCTTGGCTGCTAATAGTTGCCTTTTCAACAAACTGTCATTCCTCAGTTTTGTAACTCTGCAGCTGCTCCGATGAACAGCCCATCAGTTTCGGAGACGCTCTTATTTTGATAGGTTTCCCATATCTGGCTTCTTACTTTGAAATGAATGATTGGACAGAACTGAAAGGGATGTTTAAAGACTGGGAACATAAACGCTTCAAGCTTTCCATGACCCCTCTGCCCTTTTTCTTGGTCTTCAGGATGCTGGCTGCTCAAGAATAGTCTGTTAAAAATTAGGTTATATGCAAGCAGGTGATATAAATATTTTCTACTGATACTAATATACATCTATTAGTACGCTCCCAATCTCTCATAACCTGTTTTTGGTTTAAATAAAGTTACGAATCATAGAGAAAAGTCAGAATTTTGACTTATTTTTTAAAATACTGATTCTTAATCTCAGAATGTATATTTTTTCTTAGAATATAGACTTAATTTACATAATGTTGGTAATTTGTTTTAGCAAAACAATTGACTTTATTCTGAAAAGAACGACTTTTTCCTCAGGTATCTATGCTTTTTTGAATCAAGTTTCAGATTGTTGTTTTTTAAATTAAAAAGTAATATCATTTTTTTCAGCTTCAGTTAAGAAAAAAGTGATTTGCAGCTGATGGAACTTTCTACAGTAACATCTTGAATTCCAGTGATTATTTACCTTATTTATGGAGAATATACATTAAATACATGGTCGATTCTGAGATTAAGCGAATGTTGTTGTTTTTTTCAATGGCCATGATCTTTTTTCATCCACACCAATTTGATAAACACATAAAAACAGCATCGAAGGTACATTTAGTTCCTCATCGGTAAAATCGATCATCAACAATCTGCATTAAAGCATCTCCCTGGCCGAGCTCAGCTCGTTTCCCTGCTGCCAGGCTGCACACAGGAGATGCACGGAGGCCTCTCCATTTTCAGGACTCACGCTCGACGTCGTGCAGCTTCGCCCTCTCCTCCTCCAGCTTCGTTTTCAGCGTCTCTGACTCGGTTTTCAGGTGAGCCAGATTCTCGTTCAGCTGAACCTCCTGTGTCGCCATTTCAGGGATTAGAGGGGATTTCATACATTAGTTTTGTGCGGGGAGCGACGGCCGGCGGAGAGGCGGAGAGGCTTAGAGGAATAACAGCTGATGCTGATGCTGCGGTCATGACGTCAGGGGGAGAAGATGCTCCTTCAGGAGGAGGAGGAGGAGGAGGAAGAGGAGGGTCATGAAGCTGCATCCTCATCACCATCCAGCCTCCGCCACAGAGATGCTTGTCAAACATTTAGGTTAGAATGAGAATTTTACAGAATGAAACGAGAAAGAACAATAATCTAAAATAATCCAGTGAGTGTAATAAGAACAATGAGTTTTGCTGTTTTGGGAGCATTTCTTTTTAACCAGAACCTGATCCGGTTAAAAGCCTTCATGTCTGTCATTTTTTTTTAGGTTTCATAAATATGATTTAGCTTATTATGGTTATAAAGGTGCTGCCATATCATTTAATTCATGTTTAGTGTCTTAGTTTATTCTTAGGCTCTATTATCTGACATTTCCTCTTATATGTATTCTTAGTCCTTTTCTCTCTTGTTTTTTTTAACCAGAACCTGATTCATTTAAATGCCTTTATATCTCCCTGTTATTTTTTCTATTTTTATTACTGTTATAAAGGTACTGCCAAATATTTTACATTTTGTTCAGGGTATTAGTTTATTCTTCATTTGTACTATTTTATATTTACATTTATTTATCTTATAGTATTCTTAGTCCTGTTCCCTTTTTTATCCTTTGTGTTTGTTGTCCAAACATAGATTATTCTACCTTTTTGTGTTTTAAACTGAATTTAAATCACTAAAAACAAGATTGACAGCTGAATATTTCTAAATATGTACAGTATTGGGGTGTCCAACTTACTTTTACATGAATAGAAACAAACACATCTGCATTTCATGGTTTCCCAAATAAAACCCACACATAAAAAACTATTAAAACACAAAAATAAATTAAAACAATAAAACTATTTAAAGATATAAGCATAAATCTGGCAGATAAAGAAAATATTTTTATGCATTAAATCAAGAGAACTGCTTTTTATATTTAACAAACTGTATTACATGACAGTTTATCATAGCAAAGCTTGTTTGCATCACATTAAAACATTTTGCTTAACAGCAAAACAACTTGATGAAGGCTGTAAACAGCTTCCTTACCACCAACTTCATCTTTAGCTCCACAGATTCTCTGTAAGATTCAAGGTAAGGCTGCCTTACATTAAAACATTAACAAATAAGAAAAATGTTGTATTTTCCTTAGCCTAAACCCACAAATATAAGGTTTGATAAGGTGGAAACCAAATGTTGACAAGAACATTGTCCATCTTTTTCATAAATATAAACTGCTTTCGTTTATTTTTTAATAATCTGTAAAAGAATGTTATAATGTTCCATGCAAAAATCTTAATTTTCCACAAGTATGCAAACTTGAAAATACCTAATCTAATTCCATTTATGTATTTATTTTTGATAATTTTGAATATTGGTCTAAACTCAACAAACATATTTTCCTATAGGTTACTGTGTTACACATAAACAGTCCTCCTTCACTGTCACGGTCCGTTCTCTTCATAAAGCTTATATTAAAAACTTAGCTAAGCTAATTAGCTTTGCAATAAAGCCAAATTAGGCAACCAAGCAATTTCACATCAAATTAAAATCACATGCAAAATAAAACAAATACCAATAATGATGCAGCAGGTAAAAAAAAAAACAACAACACATTATTTAAAACAATGTGTTTAATTTAAAAATCATATTGGACTTGAATAAAAAAACAACTAACAAATGATTGTTCTTTAGCAGAGACATAAAAATATTTACCCTCTTAATATTCCATACACTATGACTCCTTTTACAGGAGAAGGGATTTAGCCGAAAGTGAAATAAGATGTTATTTTTAAAGAGGTCCTCAACAAAGTTTTCAAACTGTTTAAAAAGAGAGCTGCTGAGTTTATTAGGTTTATTAATGTAATTCACAAAAACAGTTCTGTAGAACTTATTACACAAATATGACATCTTTGCTTGACTAAAATCAAACTAAATCAATATTCTATATTTCCATTACAAACATTTAAATATTCTAAATCTCTATAAAAAATGTTTAACAAAGAGACTAATATTTTCACCTTATTCCACTATGGTTTTGTTAAAATCAGAATATATACATATATATAAAATGGAAATACTACAAGAGATCAGTCCAAATCCTTTCTGAAAAAACATACAATTACATATGTTATTTACTTTAGTAAAAGATGTTAAATGTTGTTTTTTTAATCTTGGTCACAAAGTAGCATAGAGACTTCCTTAATATTGCATCAGCTGTGCAATAGTTTGCAGTTATTAAACAACTATTTACAGGAATTTATTATTTTTTTAAAATAATGTCAAAACATTTTATGTTCTGTACATTTGTAATTAAAAAGTCTGGTATACAGCAAGGTGAAGCTTGACTGCAGTTCAGTCATGATGAGTGAAAGCTTTAAGGCTCTCCGTGTCAGATCCTGGTTAAGAAATCCAGATTAAGGCTGCTGGGGACCTGCAGAGACTCTAAAGCCGTTGAGGACGGACAGAAAGGAAACGTAACCTGGAAGCGATAATCTGTGTCCAGCATCAGTTGTGTGGAGCCTTCATATTCCTGAAAGACGGACTGTAACAAAGGAAAGATTGGCACATTGTATCAGGGAAATATTTCATAAAAGCAAACCTGTGATCAGAAGAGACTCTGCACGTTCACGTCTGACTAAAAGGTCAATTTTACCTGGACTTTGCGGACAAACGACGATGCTACTCGTTTCTCAAAATCATCTATGGGTGTGTAGGAATTCAAAATCTTGACGATCTGAAATTTAAATAAAAGTATTGGCTTAGGTGTAAAACCAACATGAAAAACCACCGGAAAGTGGGCAGATATCAGTGAGTGGAAGACCTGAACGGCGTTAAGTTCGGTGCACTGTTCAGCGATCTCTTTAGCGTCTTCCTCTGTGGACTTGTTAACCTGCAGCAGCCAGGCAGCCTGAGCCAGAGGCCTCAGCGTGTCAATAGCACTGGAGCTCTGCAGCTCCTTCTCCTTCAACCATTCTTCCAGGTAACTGATATTACATCTAACAAAGAAGAGCATCTTTAAAAAAAAATCCGCGTTCTTATTCCTTATTCTCGTGCCAACGTTGCAAAAAAAACAAAAAAACAAAGCCGCACCTGATTTGCATCCCTTTCCTGCAGGAGCACATGTCTTTTCGGAGCATGATGTGGTTGAATGCGGTGGCGCCGATCAGGAAGAAGAGCTGTTTGATGACCTGCTTGATCAGGCTCTGCTCCATGCCGTGGTGGCTCATGGCAGAGTGGAAGACGGAGAGATCCTGCAGGATGGAGGAGATGGTGTACGTCTCAGAGTCCTTATACATGCTGTTGGAGCGCTTCCTGAAGCCAGTCGGTTTCATGCTAGAAATTCCTTGTAGGCTCTCATGTTCCAACATACCGGGCACTGTTAAGAGAAACACAGCGCGTGTTAAATTTAAATTATAAACCCACCCCACAAAGTGGCTTGTGACTACTTTGATTTGTGCACAACACCGATAGCAGGCGTGAGAGTCTTCTGCATGACGGCGATGAGCTGATGGTAGATGTGTATGGCCAGGTCGCTGAGAATCTGTCTGTGTTCAGACAGATCAAAGTTCTGAAGGCAGTTCTTCTTCTGGCGGGGGGTGCTCTGTTTCAGAAAAGCCTAGTGCGAGAAAGACGGAGGGGGGGGGTTAGCATGAAAAATAAACAAACCTTCCACTGGTGAGAGTTTATACTGGTTAAACCACAACGGGTTCGGTAACTACTGTACATACTTCCTCCCCACTGTACTGTTTCAGACAGTTGAACAGCTGGTATGTGTTTGAGAGCCAGAAGGACAATGATTCAAAGTTCTTGTGGTTTGCCTGAAAGAAAAATGCTGGCGATCAGCCCTGACTGAAAGCCAAAGATGAAAAACTCAGCAGTTCATCTTTGAACACAGACGTTTTTACAATAAGATCATGGGCATGAATGTTACATGACACATGTGACCAAAACACAGTTTCATTTATGTACTATTATTTACTTGCTAATATGTGCTTTGCTTTAATCCTCCGACTATGAAGGACTTACACTTTAATATCAGTTTCTCTTTGGTTTCCTGCAAAACTCTTTTCTGCTTCTTGTCTCGTTCTTGATGTGGTCTAATAAGACAAAAAAGTCTCATGCAATGCTTTAAGTTTTACCACCAGACCAAATTTTGACCACACTTTTAAATATGGATTGAAAGAGCTTATTTAAATCTGGTCGCTTTAAAGAAACAAAGAGCTGGGGGGCCTAAACATTTTTAAATTAATTGAAGAAATTAGTGTTAGCTTGCTTCTACTATTCCAAAACAGATTTTTTCTCACTTTGAGACTTTTATCCTGTTTGAAACCAAAGTGTATCCAGATTTTAGCCAGCTGAGCCAAACTTGTATCTACAACGCAGTTATTGGTTAGGATGTCGAAGAACAGCACAGGGACAACCAAAGCATCACTGTCCAAAGTGAAGGCAGTCAGTCAAGAAAGAACCACCTGCTTCAAAACTCTCCAAACCTTTATTCTGCCTACCTGCAGGAATAGGTTATAAAAATGGGTGAGCATGATTGTAGCTTCATTGGTGCTTTAATAAAATAATAATGAAGAAGGAGGATTTACTAAAAACTCATCAACTTAACCGAAAATCCAGAGCTAGATAAGACTTGGACAACATAGGATGTTCCAACATAACAACAATCCAAGTAACACATCAAAACGGGTTTACGGAAGGATAAAGAGAAGGAACGACATTCCCGAAACATTTAATGTTAACACTAGTAAAAAATGAAAAAGTATGCAGTAAAGAGGAGGTATTATCCAGGTACATAGTCCCACTGTTGAGCACAATCAAGTAACTATCTACCACTTATTATATAAGCATTGTATTTGTCTGACGTAAAATCAAGGATTTTCTTTATGGAATGACAATATAACATTATAAAAAGCTGAAAAACATACCAGGTAAATTATCTCTAGCAATTCCTCTAATAAGAGCAGTCGAGTCAAACATAGAGGCAAAACCATTACCGAAACGTATAAACGTGTGGTTGAAGAACAATGTTTTAAGGGGTACTGAAACAAAGTTTAATGGGTTTATGTTGACATGTCTGAGCTTTTAGATCAAATCCACTTTTAACACATTGTGCTTTTGTAGTTCATTGAAAACTCTTCCTGCAGGATTATAAAACACATTTTAAAAACCATCAGACATTCATGCCCATCATAAATTTATACGCAGACCTGAATACGCACGCAGGAACGCAGGAACTGAATACTCATAATAATGAGTATTCAGTTTGTTTTTATTTTATGTGGTTCTCTTTTAAACTTACATCATCTCACATTTATAAAAGAAATATCATGACATGTAAAACATATTCAATACCAGTGACTGAAAATCAGCCTCACCCCAATGACCTTTTTGACCCCTTGGATGATGCTATTCAACAGGGACTTGAGTTTGTTACCATCGTTCAGGTAGTCAGCATGGCGGACACACATGAAGAGGATGAAGGCTGGCAGAGTAGGGATTACATTGACCGCCACACCTTTGGGCTTTAGGTCTGTGAACGAAAGCAGGACCCAGTAAAAATGAAAAGGATAATGCAAATGAAAGCGCATCAGGAGGATGAGAATACCAATTATGATATTTTGGATGAGCCTTGCTTCATCGTCTCTCTTATACTCCAACATGCCAAGGTATTCTTTAGGAAGAGCAGGAGTTGGTTTGGCTGTGTGAGAAGAAGAATATGCAGAGAACATTGAAAAATCCCGTCTATTCAAAGTTTCTCATCAGGAGTGTATAACTCTACCTTTCTGTGAGATTTTGAGGCACTTTATTTGATTCTGGAGCTTCTTAATCGAACGATCTCTCTGGTCGAGCTGCTCCTCTAAGTCCTGGAATAAAAAAACGTGATTGGTTTTCGCACATGTTTAACCTTTCGCGCACTCACACGCTGCGTCTAAAGGCTCACAGACGCACCATGTTTTCAGCAGTCAACTGTGACGTCTCCTCTCTCAGTTTTCTCTTGACTTCATCCCCCATCAGCTGCTGTCTCTTCAAATGTTCCTTCTCCTCCTCCAGTTCTTCTATCCTCCCTTGGAGCTCCGCCTTGGTTTCCTCCAGTTCCTTGGCTCTTTCCTCAAAGTGTCTAAAATGCATTAATATAGCTTAACTTAAAGACAAAGAAAAAAGGAAACAGGATGAGTAAATTTTACCTGCGCTGGGAACTTTCTTCTGTAATCTTCTTATGAAGGACGTTGCTAATCTCCTTATTGTTTTCTGTCGTAACATAAACAAAGGACTCTTAGATAAAAAACGATAAGTTAGAATATATTTGAAAAGGTAACTTTGACTTACAAAATTAATATAACTGAGAATACCAAATGAAAGTCTCGTGGAAGGAAATTATGTTGTGGAAAAGGGTGAGAAAGTCTAACATTCTCTGACATAAAATATTTATTTGTACTGCACAGTATGGACATCAGGGCTCCTTTTGAATTATGTACTGCATCTGTCTAGTTTCAAATCTAGGCTTAAAACCTTCCTGTTTGATAAAGTTTATAGTTAGGAAGAGGTAGAGGAGACAGCCTAATCCGGTTGGGGGAGGAACTCAGTCTTGACAGACGGTTCTCCTTTGCTCTACCTTCTTCATGTCTCACTCTATAGGGTTATTTAAGTTTTTCTATAGTTATGCTGCTATAGGCTTAGACTACTGGAGGACAATCTGACCACTTCTCTCTCTGCTACTTTCTTCCTTTGTCCAATCTACTTAGTTACCGTTATTTCAACCTTGTTAACCTTTTGTTTTCTCTTAGTGTTCTTCTATCCATAGTAACCACACCTGGGCTGGCGTTCTGTTAGCTGAGACAGCTTCTTGGAGGAGAACATGGGCTGAGATGCTTCCAGTGACGTTCTACAACTGCTGCTATAAACTCTATTATTTCAGTATCCTGTGCTTCTAATTTAGTTTTCTGTCTCTTCAAACCTCCAGTTGGTCGTGGCAGACGGCTGCTTGTACTGAGCCTGGTTCTGCTGGAGGTTTCTTCCTGTTAAAGAGTAGTTTTACTCTCCACTGTCGCTACATGCATGCTCAGTATGAGGGATTGCTGTAAAATCAACGACAACACAAGCCATTGTTTTGGTCTGCTGATTCACATCATGGTCGTTAAAGCAAGTACTGGTACTTTTGGAAAAGTGAAAAAGTGCTAAGTGATCCAGAGAAAACGAAATCTGCATCTCTGTAAATCTTCTCAGCAAAGGGAAGCAGGATGAGCTCTAAAGTTTGAAATCAGACTTGCTTTCTAATTAATTACTGAATTTGAAAAGTCCTACAGGACCACAGAAACCTGGATCCTGTGTTTCCTCCAGACTCTGGGACAATTATTGTCCAATAAAACCTGAAAAAGTGTGTTTCATCTGACAAGAGAGGGACCAGTCTACCTGCGGCCCTGTATAGATAGGAGCTACTGCAGTTTTTCTTTCTCCTCTACTTCCATTAAAAACTTAGATACCACAATTTTAACAGCCAGTTTCGCGAGCAATTAACTTTTGAGGTGTACTCTTACTTCTTTCCGTTAAACTATCATCCGATGATTTTAAAGGCTATAAAAACAGCTAATTATACATTTTAATTAGTTGGAAGTCATAATCATAATCATCCAACCTTATCCTTGAATATATCACTCTGTAAAAAATAAATCCATATATTTTTATTGAACGACTTACTGTATTAACTTTTCGCAAATGTTCAATTTTATTTAGTCATTGTAACATTATTCAATAGAAAATGAAGCTCACCAGCTAACTCGCTGCTCTGCACCGTGACAACAGACTCCAGCTCCTGCTTTTGTTTCTGGAGCTCTGAAAGCTGCAGCTTCAGCTCTGGTATGACCTGTTGTTGCAATAAAACACATCAAGTAATCAAAGCATTCCCTCCACCCTGGCAATTAAGCATAAAATAAAGACTCCTTCGACATACCGAGTTCTCAATGCTGAGCCTCGACACTTCCTGGCGGATATCTTCATTGATGTTACTTTTTTCCTGGAAAAGATTCTGCAGCTTGCTGTTCTCGTTTTGAAGGTGGTCCACTCTTAGAGTCAGGCCCTCCATCTGAGACTCGTACGTCTCCCTCTGCTCCCTCTGATGGTTTTCCAGTAACCTAAAATTATTAAGGGTAGTTTAATAGGTTTGGATGAACACGGGTACTTTACCTGCTAGTAAAACAGAAACATCATAATACAGGTTGAATTCCAGACCTGGTGGCTTTATGTAGTCCCGCAAAGGTTTCCTGAAAATTATCCAGATCATAAATCTTGTCAGAGTCTTCTGAAGTGAGCCTTCATTGAAACAGTGTTTGGGATTAAATGCTTAAAAGTGAAGGTAATAGGAAAAAGATGCAAAAATAAACAAATAAAAGTAGCAGATTACCTCAAAAGTTCTTCCTCTTCAACAAGACCGCTTAGCAGCTGACTTATGATTTCTTTTGTTTTGGCTGAAAAACAATATTCAGTCACCTTGAATGTTTTATTTGCATGAGAAAAATAACGTTTAAAAAAATGAGATTAAAATCTCGCCACCTCTCGTTTGGTCTGACTGCTCCCTCATCTTACGGTCCAGGTTATCCCTCTGATTCTGCAGGTTGTTCAGATCTCGGCGCAGTTCCGGGATGACCTTCACATGCTTGGTGAGCTGAACGACCTGCTCCTGAAGGTCAGAGTTCACCTGCGCCTCATGCTCCACCCTTCTCTGCAGACTTACTCGGTCCTCTTTTAATCTCTTTATTTCCTCCTTCAGAGTTTCCAGTTCTTTCTCGTGGTCATGTCTCTCGATCTCGGTGTTGTTCTCTGCAATCCTGTCGAGAAAATCCGCTTTCACCTGTATCAGCGTCGACCTGCTGAAAATGTGCGTTGCATTTTCACGAATACTCACTTTCTAAGCCGGATCTCGTTCTCCTTTTCTTCCAGAAGACTTCTTTTTACTTTATCAAAACTTTCTGTAAGATATAAAAACGAATCACACAGGTGTTTTGCAGAGGCAAGGCAAATTTAGCTGCATAGCAAAGTTCACGTACAAGACAACTCAAGAGTTAAAAAGCGCATTAAAAAGGATAACATTTAGAAAGAAAGACATGTCTAAGTAAAATTAAGAACAAGGATTTTTACAGCATATACTGTATTTGTCACTTCTGGTGCGCTGAGTGTTACTTTTACGTTTTCAATAGTTAGAACAGCCTTTACTCTGTCGTATATGTTGCTGTATGTAAATTAACATGGACTTTTTGAGTCCCCAGTGTGTTTAGTCAATAACCAATTTGGTTTCTGGTTGTTAAACCTGAGCAACAGCCGCAACTCTATAAACTGACTTGCTGTCAGTGACTACAGACCATTGTATAAAACTGAATGAACGCACGCTGCATCTCTGTTCAACAGTTTCTGAATTGTTAACCCGTTATCTTGTTGTCCCTCCAGCTGGATTTATCCAACTTTTAAATTCACTCTATGCAAAAATCTAGACGGTTTTTACCTTTGGCCTCTTTGATAGAAGCTTCAAGCTTTTTCTCCAAGTTCTGCTTTTCAAGGTTTACGGCTTCTGCCTGCTGTTGAAGCTGATTAATTGTCTACAGTAAAAATAAAGGGCTCAAATTCATTTAAAATTCACTGAGATAAATAAATAAAACTGCACAGGAGTACAGGCATTTATTTTAATACCAACCAGGCTGGCCTCTTCTATGGCTTTTCGTTCTCTTTCCTGCAGAGACGTCTTCAGCTTTCTTAGCTTTTCCAGTTGTGTCTCCTGGCTGTGAAGTTTTTCCACTGTTTGAGAATGAGAACTGGCCAAGATCGTCAGCCTCTCCATTAATCCTCGATTCTCTCTGTTCTGTGGGGAAAATTTGCAAGAAATGAGAAAAGGCATCTGTCAAGAAAAAATAAAACAAGGCTGGAACATTAATATTTAAAAATGTGCATTTAAAAAAAATAAGTATATCAAAAATCAATGATCAAATGAAAAGTCTTTACTGACATGTCAGCAATCAAACCCCTGATGTATTTGTTTCCATAATGAGCAGCGGTAAACATTCTACCGTAAATGCGCTAGTACCATCGCCAATTTCTTGTCTGTCTGTTAGCGTTTTGCTCACGTCCATATGGTGCAGGAAATAATATTATTATGTAGCAACAATGCATTGTTGTAGAACTACTTCCTGTAGTTTCAATGTGATGCAGTGGTGAAAAATGCAAAATCAGCAACAGAGTTAGTGAGTTGTCAGGTTGAGTCTCTGTTTCAGTTCTCCAGGTGGCCACCGGGGGTCACCGTTGCGGTGCTCCAGGTTGGAGCTCCGTCCTTCTCAGGTGTCTCGGGTTGGCGCTGATCAGCGGAGCAGTATAAGAGGAGTGGTGGATCAACTACTCGTCGCCTGAGTCTTTACTATCATTGGTAACCTTACCCTCAGTGCCGCGTAGTAAATGTTTCCTAGTGTTTTCGTAGCTCGTCTTAAAGACAGTTCCTCTCGTGATTATTCTAGAGATCAAGTGTATCTCCAGGTTTTTTGTGTCCCACAGTTTTTGTTTTCCCCCTCGACTAACAACCCTTGTGTTTCACCTCAGGTTTTCCCCAGCAACTAACTCACCTCCTTCCCGAGACTTACCCGGCCATCATCCACCAGGTGACTCCCACTCCTCTTGGCTCTGCTCGATCTGCCTACCCCAGCATACTCCACCAGCTGATCAGACCCCCCGGACCACTTCTCTACATCACTGGAGGACTCAACCGGACATTCCCCCTGGCGACACACCAACTCCACCAAACTCGTAAGACCGTTCTTATTCATTATCCAACCCGCACCAGTCTACTCACCTTACCTGTCCTCACTCTCAGAGGTTCCCGGTCTCCCGCGTCCAAGCACTCCCGTGTACTTCCGCCACTCATTGCTGTCCCACACTACCGTTCACCGCCTCTGCAGGATCACCGTCGGATTCCCCTGGTCCCGTGTACTTCCGCCACTCATTGCTGTCCCGCACTACCGTTCACCGCCGCTGCAGAATCATCGCTGGATTCCCCTTCCCCCTTCACTTCACCATAATAAATTATTATTTACCGTTCTTCTGAGTGTCTCTGCTTATGTGGGTCAGAAACCTTAAACCCAATATGACATGAGTCTCAACAAGCAATAAACTGAAAGCATGGATGATAGGTCCTGTCACTTACTGAAGTGCAACCTTATAGATAGCCTTGGAAAAACAAATCTGATGCTTTTAAGGAGAATATTTAAATCCGGTTGGGGGAAGATCTCAGTCTAGACAGACAGTTCTCCTTTGCTCTACCTTCTTCCTGCCTCACTCTACAGGGCTATTTAAGTTTTTTCTATAGTTCTGCTGCTATAGGCTTAGACTGCTGGAGGACAATCTGACCACTTCTCTCTCTGCTACTTTCTTCCTTTGTCCAATCTACTTAGTTACCGTTATTTTAACATTGTTAACCTTTTGTTTTCTCTTAGTGTTCTTCTCTCCCTAGTAACCACACCTGGTCTGGCGTTCTGTTAGCTGAGACAGCTTCTTGGATGAGAACATGGGCTGAGATGCTTCCAGTGACGTTCTACAACTACTGCTATAAACTGTATTTTTTCAGTTTCCTCTGCATCTATTTTAGTTTTCTGTCTCTTCCAACTTCCAGTTGGTCGTGGCAGACGGCTGCTTGTACTGAGGCACTTTCTGGTTCAGGTTCTAGATCAGATCTCAGATTTTTTTTATCTGAATTAGTGTTAAACACTAATAAAGTCATAGTGGGAGATGTTAACATTCATGTTGACGCTGAAAGTGACAGTCTAAATGTAGCCTTTACTGCCATTTTAGACTCAGTTGGCTTCACTTAAAATATCCAGACACCTACCCGCTCTCTTGGTCATACTTTAGACCTTGTGCTGACTAATGGCACTGAGTGTGAAAAACTAACACTAATGCCTCATAACCCTCTCTTTTCTGACCATTTTTGGCAGATAGCTGCTTGTACTGAGCCAGGTTCTGCTGGAGGTTTCTTCCTGTTAAAGGGGAGTTTTTCTTCTCCACTGTCGCTACATGCATGCTCAGTATGAGGGATAGCTATAAAGTCAACGAAAACACAAGCCATTGTTTCGGTCTGCTGATTCCAGAAGAGTGAATGCCACAAGTCAATGACTCGATTCATTCTGCTGGGGTTCCTTAGATTGGAAACTTTTTTAAACTGATTTGTTTATGATGTTATCTATGATTTTAACAGATTTTTTTGTAGTGACTTGAGACGACATCTGTTGTAAATAGGCGCCAAATGAATAAACTGAGTCTTGATTCTTGAATATTTAATGTTTTATCATTGAAACATGGTTTTTATGGTAGAATTTTGTATTTTGTCACTTCAAGACTCAAGATCGTTTACTTGAACACCATTACTTGAAAATCATTATAAAAACATGAGATTTTTAAAAAATATAAAATAATATGAGATACTGGGAAGGGGCACAAAAAGTGTTGTTTGTATTGCACATTAGCATTTGTTTATGATAACTTTGATACTGGTTTGGCGTTAGTGGAACGACTACTTATGAGCAAGTAACTGTTAAGCTAAGAGCAACTAACCAGCCATTCAGGACTGGTCAGGACTCTGCTAATATCACTTCCACGGCAATAAATGACATACAAGTGTGATTGTGAGCTGTATTGAGATTAACGGCAAATCTAGTAATCTGAAATTAAGTTTAGTAAACTTTTTACCTGCTCTTCAGATTTCTTCCTGAGTTGCTGCACCCGATAGGAGAGCTGCACGTTGAGAACGAGTCGACGCATGGTTTGAAAGCGCCGTCGGGCCAGCCATGCTTTCGCATATTTCTGCAGAACCCGAACCTTGTGCTCCTCCATCATCTGCAAGGTTTGGTAGAATTGTCAGCAACACAGAAAAAAATAAAAAATTTTATATATCAGATTTTAGCAGAAATTTAGAAACGGACCTTCTTGTAGCGTTTCCTGGCCATCCAACCTCTGGTGAAGGCTTGGATGGTGACGGAGGCCAGGAGGACTACCTGGTAGATCTGTCTCATGCGGAAGCCTCTCCAGTGTCTCTGGATCACCACCGAAGCCCAGCCCTGCTTCAGCGTTGCAGCAGTCACTGTTTTACTGAAAGTTTGGCAAATATTTATTTAGTTTTGAGTCATGGTGTCAGTAAAAAACTTTGTACCATCACTGCAAGTGAACACCCCTAACCGAATTGTCTTCTTTCCTCGGATGTACTGCTGGAGGATGATGGCTGCCTCTCTTATCCTTAGATATTTCCTCCTTTGGCTCCATCCACGGAGATGTGTCTGGATGGTCACGCAGGCTCCTCTCAGTCGATCCAAACGCAGCTTTTCAAGATAAGCTACCTGTCCGGCTCGAAAGAAGATCTTTGTACGGCCAAACTTGTACTGGTTGGGATCCTGGAGGTAAAGACGTTAAGGCCAGTTAGACTCATGTTCTTTACATTTTGTTAGGCAGAATCCAGATGGTCTATTTGGTTTCATATTTAGAGACACTGAATTCAAGTTATACCTAACCTGAATCAATCTCTGCAGTACATTCCTGCAGGTTTGTTTCTTGTCACTGTGGTCCGCCTCCTCATGTGACATCAGGATGCTGTATCGACTGTAAAACTCAATGTACGTCCATCTGAAAACAAAAACATAAATATGTTAGATTCTGTAGTGAAAGCATTCACAGTCATACGTATGTTTTAAATCACACAAATGGAGTCACCTGGACGGGTAGCTCTGTGCACTGATCCGAATAGTCTCAAGCACTCCACAGGCACGCAGCTGCTGCACCACCCGCCCTGAGTCATATCTATAAAAAAAAACACCAAAAGAAAACAACAACAAGGTAAATGGAAAGTCGTTGGTGTTAAAAGAGCTACATATATCACATGTCACATGTCAAGAACGTACTCAAACGGGTGTTTTTCATCGTTCGGCTTTATGCAGCGCACATAGTGAGGAGTGGTGGCGTTCAGCGTTTCCATCAGTAAAGACAGCGAGCTGCGGAACTGCATGGTGTTCAGGAACAAGGAGGGAAGATTTAACATTTGAAATGATAAAAAGACAAGCAGAATTTAAAAAAACAATCACCTTATCTCCCACTGAGGTCCTCAGCTGCTTATTGGCTGCTTTCACGGCCGGCCTGGCGGCTTTAACTTTGATACCTTTACTGTTTGCTGCGCTCTGCTCCTCCTCTCGGAAAAAATTCACCAGAAAGGAAAACTGATAACAGGCGCAAACAGAAGCAATGCGTTAAGACGGGAGAAAAACTGTTTCTCTGCTTTACTTGGCACTTTCAATGTGTTCTGGAAAAAAGAAAGCGACGCATAAACTAGATCACCTTACTGGCTCTCATCGTGTCCACCAGCTCTTCATAAAGAGCATCCCTGTTTTTGTCGAGAAAACCTCTGCACTGATACTCGACCTGCTCGGGAAAGAGCCAAAATGTAATCAGAAGCAACTAACAGGTGTGATAACAGTGTCTGACGAAGGAAACCTCTGAAAACTTTGGAGCATTAAAAGTTTTAAAGGTCATATTTGGCGTTCAATTTACAAAATTTAGGGTATGATGATTATGATTCTAAACATCTTTTCTTAAAGGGGTTTTTATTCTTTAAATGACCAGACCACCATTGAACTCCAATAAAAGCAGTAAAATCGATTAAAAGTATCCAAAGAAAGTGTTTGAGAGTTTTATGGACAGTATATCCCATAATAGGACTAATAAAGAGTATAGTGAACGTTTAGAGGAACGTTTGAGACGTACAGATAAAATAAACACTAACACTCTTGTTATGGGAGAGCTGAGATGTTTGAAGATGCAGAGGACCCGAGCATGTTTGGAGTAATTTGGTGACTTTTAATAGATTACGTTTAGTTTATTACTTATGGCTGCACATGTTGGATGTGTGGTCTGCACATAGTCTTCATCAGCAGCAGGTTTACACTCCTGCTTTTGGAAAAATCCCTGTTTGGCCACATATGCATCTACACAGATCTCCTTGTGTTTTAATAGACACCACAATAAAACTTCTAAAGGACGGGTGACACTTTTACCAACTTTGTGACTTCATCATTATATGTAAAAAGAATTTACATCCTTCAAATCGAGCTAATTATTATAGACTTTGGAGGCTCACAGGTGATCCACTAGTTGGCTAGTATTTCATTATAGCTTCAGTCAGAGCAGAAAATGCTTTACATATACAAGCAGATGCCAAATAAATCATATAAATCTAAGGGAAGTCCCACCACTGGGTGTGATTTGGGTCACTTTTGTGTTCCTAACCACAGAGAAATCTAAAACCCTCCGAATCAAATATGGTATGAGCAAAAAGTCCAGCAGCAATGCTATACGGAGTCCTCGTATTTGTATAACTCCATCCGTCAGAGGGATAATGAAAATGCAATAAAAAGATGTATATGTTATCATTTTGTGTTTTGTTTTTTGTTGTTTGGTGGAGGAAAAAAATTATGTGGGACATCACCTTTAAAAGATACGTTTTTTCCTCAACTTCGACAAAAATATTTACTATTTTTTTCTCCTCACCACTTTTCTGCTGTAATGTTTAACCTAGCTGGGATAAAACTTCAAGAATAAAACACATGAACCTCTCCTGAACTGCCAACTAAACATGCATAATTCTTCTGCAAATATGATTTATTTGAGCCATTACATGGACACTGGATCATTGTACTCCACCTTGTCTGCAAAGTGTTGAATCACAAAGGCCTCATTTGATAACCTGGGCTTCTCAAACAAGGTATTGGCATTAAGATAGTTGTACAGCTTCTGTAGCCAGGTTTGATCAGTTCCCTGTGGAAACTGCAGATGAACAATTTATGAAAAAGTTATGAAAGAAACACATCTGATATTGATGAAATAAAAAGTCCAAAACTCTTACTAAACATTCTTCATCAAGCAAGTCGAGGATACCCATCTTTGCTTCAATCAGGTCAATGACCGGCTGGTTATCATAAAAGTCAATTAGCGTCCATGGGATGTCCTCCTTCATGTACTCCTCTTGCTCCAGCTTGAACACATGCTGAAAAGGAAGAAGGCATAACAGCGACACTTAAAGCTGTTAAACCAGATTGTTAGCGACAGTTTGTATGAATGTGCTTCATACCAAGTTAAACTGCTGCTGGAGCTTTTCGTTTGCATAGTTGATACAAAACTGCTCAAAGCTGTTGATGTCAAATGTTTCAAATCTGAGGACAACAATGAAAACAAAAGCTGCAGATGAGGAGATAAGGGGAAATGCACAAGAAAACAGCTAAAGTGAGGTGTCGTCTGCCATACCCGTAAATGTCCAGGACGCCGATGAAAGCGTGTTGTTTCCCTGGAACCTGCAGCGCCTTGTTGATCCTGGTGATGATGCAGTCGAACAGGTGGGCGTAGATCTGCTTGGCCAGGGCGTCCCTGCCGGCTGCCGCTCGCTCTCTGGGCACCGGCTTCACAACCGTTTCGGCCACCAGAACAATCCGACGATGGCACAGCCATCGCACCAGCTCAGCTGCGCTCACCGACAGCAAGTCACAGAACGCCGCCACGTGAGGATCGCTCGACTGCAAGACGCGCACATCAGGGTTCTTGCTACATTAAAAACCAGCCTGCTTTTCTTTTTTTTTTAATACTTACATGAGCTGATGATTTATCATCGCCGGAGCTTTTGATCTCCACGTTCCCCAAATGCAAAATTGCAGCTACAACTTTAAATACATTTGACTGAAAGTCCTCTTTCAAACCTGCATGTCAGGGAAAGGGTGGCAAATAAAAAACAGCTTAAAACAATTTTAAAAAATCTAGAAAAAATGAAGCATTAGCCCACATGGAAGGTGTGTTTACCCAGAAGGGAGAATGTCCGTCGAGTCTCCTCCAGTTCCTTTTTGTCGTCTACACCGTCAATAGTTACGTCGCCACCCATGCTGGTGTACCTGAACTCATCTGCGTTCACTGTGTGTGAATAAGCACAACAATAAGGACAGCAGTGCCTCCAGCTTGTAGAAAGTACAATTCAATACAAACGCTCACATAGTCTTAGCTCTCTGAATTCTGCAGAGTCTGCACAGGAGCACATCTGGTAGAATATGTGGTAATTACGCTCGCTCTCTGCCTACAAACATTATAAAAAAAACTGTGGTGAACAACAAGGACCTCATTTCTGAATTCATAAACCATAAAATATTTTACAAATTTGGTCTAAAACAAACACACACATTGCCCCACTCTGGACCTTTGGCACGTTCTGTCACGTTACGACCACATATTTCACAGCGCATGTATTTTATGGTGATCTTATGACAGAAAGGCACAAAGCAGCACATGATTGTGAAATGGAAGGAGAAAAACTAGAAGGATTCCGCATCTTTCGCTCTAATGGGCCCAAATAAAATCCTCTGTAGCCACTTAATTATTTCACCATTTACAGTAAAACATTGTGACGATGGCAAATCTAACTTCCCAAACACAAGAAGATGTTTTATTTGTAGCTAGTGTTTTAAAACCATGCTTGTATGTTTTCTAGCATGACAATATGTGAATCAATTCCAGGGGTGTAAATAAGTTTGCAAGGCAGCACATTTCCGAGACCTAGACCCTACCTGAAAAACCACCCTGGATTTCTCTAGGAGGTACGTCCTCATGTTCGCTCCGATGATTCGATACCTCCTGTCAAAGCTGATCTCTGTGTATTTTCCAAACCGGCTGCTGTTGTCGTTTCGGGTGGTTTTTGCATTTCCTATTGCCTGAAAAAAAAGAACAGAAAAAGAAGTTTGAGTGTTTTTCTGTTGTTACTACTATAACACGTTACTACAAAACGTCCAATCAAACTTTACCTCGGTGATTGGATTGGAAGCCAGCACTTTGTCTTCAACTCGAGTCTTACTTCCAGATTTGCTCACAACTGCAAAATACCTCATAGCGTAACGTGCCGACACCGTCTTCCCAGCTCCGGACTCCCCGCTCACAATGATAGACTGGTTTTTGTGATTCCTGTCAGCAAGAACCGCAGTAAAAGCTTATATATCCAATTAACTAAGCTGTTAATACAAATGTTCAAGGTTACTCCTGCAAGTCTTAAAACACTAATTACAAAAATGAGTTTCCCTAACACAAAGCAGAACTTACTGGAAGTAATACAATAGGATCAAACTTTGTTATTGCACACCTAGCATTATTGTTGTTCTTCCTTACACATACCTTTCTCGCATGCTTTCACTTGAAAAGCAGCTGAGTATTATTAGCTCTGGTAGTGATTTTTATTAAATTGTCATTCCTAAAGTAAACAGTTTAAAATGATTCCAGGAACGTGAGAGACGCCATTTGGGTAAAATGGTTAAAAAATTGCGTCAGAATATTTTAAGGCACTATTTTGACAACGATAAAGTAACAATACCCCAAATACTACTGTACAAAAACATGCTAACTTAAATTCGGCTTCTTCATGACAGCAGTTACACAAACAAATGTATCTCTAAACTGCACACTGCAAGTAGATTTGATTTTGAATCTATCATGGCTGTAATGCAACAGACAGGAGGGGAAAAAAGAAAAAAACTAATAATTTTGTTTGTTTTTAAAGTTTACAGATATCATTATTCATATTTTATTATGGAGACTATAAATCACTATTTGTATCAGTAAAGAAACATATCACGGTAAGAATAATGTAATACAAACTCATGATAAAAACAAAGAGAAAACAAAAGGGTATTTAAACTTAACATATCACAGGATGAATGAGAATCATGGTGACCACTGGTGTTAGGAGATATTGTGTTTGACAAATGACTTTCCAAATAGGAAACAGCCTCACATTTGTGAGCCACAGTGTCGCTCTAAAGACCCTAAAAGCCATCAGCATGGACACCAATATTTGCCTTCAGACTGGAGCAAATCTGTTTGTTTTTGTTAAATCTGTTCAGCAGATTGGTTTTCATTGTGTTTGTATCTCTGACAGAAAAGGAAAAAGTTGTTCTTTACATGCATAACCTTGAGAAAACACATGATTTGCCTGTAAAGTGGTCCTGCATGAAGTCGTAAATCATCCATTACAAGAAAAATACACATCCCAAAAGAACTGTGATTAGTTCCTATAACCTCTATGGGGTATAATTTTGAAAAGAAAAATAAATGCCCACAAAAAACTGCTCTACCAAATGTATCCAAAGATAATTTGGTTTTAGAGAAACGTCTTCCTACAAGCCTTAACATTCAAAGTGACTTGATGTTTGGTCACCTGGCCATCTGCTTGTACGCCTCCTCCGCCACAGCGAATATATGAGGATCCATGTCTCCCATGTTTTGGCCCGAGTATGCATGAATGATGGCATCGCCATAGATATGAAGCTGTTTATAGGGGTTAACAGCGACCAGAATGATACCTTAAAAAGGGGAAACATAGAAGACTGGGTCAAGAGCAAAGGATGTACAGGGTTTTACTGAAAAACACTCTAATAAAATAATATCTGTGAAACCTTTCCACATTTTGTTCTTAAACATGCTTTCAAACTTTCAAATGTTCTTGGGATTTAAGTGATAGATCAACACAAAGCAGTCCGTGACTGTGAAATGAAAAGTTATAAATAGGTTTTCCAAATAAAAATCTAAAAAGTGAGGCACGCATTTTAAAAGTCAAAGGCTTTTCAACTCATTGTATGAAACTAGTTACAAGTGACCCCCAATAAGATGGAGACACTAAGTGCACATCTCATTTAAGATGTATTTTACATTTCTAAATGAGATATATAAGATATATAATAACCACGATCTTAACCATTATGTCTAAACCATTATGCAAAACTACCACAAACCTCAACTAACATAGAGCCACGAGAAACTGTTTGATATGTAGGTACTGCGAAAAATGTTTTACTTTTAACGCAAACAACATTGAAGTAATATTTATTTGTATTTTACAATAGCAAATAATCGCATTGTTTAAAGCTAGTCACTTTTAAATGTCTGTTTTATATAATTAATGCATACTTAGTTTGAAAACTTTTGAGACCACGATCGAAAACCCTTCGTTTTTGGTTTTGTGAGCCCGAATGAACGGGCTAAAGAGACTCTAAGAGGTTTTCCTACAGTTATGCTTAAAAAGCATCCCTACGGCATGATTACATGAATACATGGTGGGTTTAGGGATGGATGGTTTGGTTTATTTTGCATTTGTAAGGAAAACGTAACATAAATATAAAGGGTTCGTTTTTCCACCATCTAAACGTAACACCTTACAAATGACCAAGAATTTTGCCACACACTGTAAATAAGAACAAACGGCTTCTCCCGTCCGTACCACAGTAGGTATAGATGATTCTGGACTCCACAAATCGGACTTTAAGGTTGTGCAGGACCGCTGGCTCATGCAGGTAGCTGAGAGCCGTGAGGTCGTTCTCGCCCACCAGGATGTCAGGGTTCCTAAGAGGGGGCAGTTTCAGTTCGGAGGCCTTAACTGGGTAGAGGTGAACCTGTGGAGGGATAGAACACATCGGCCAGTCAGACCAGGACTCGTTAGAGTTGCATGTAAGAGCTTCGTTTGTGAGAGTTTGCTCACAGTGCCGTCTTGGAGAAGTAACTCAAGAACATTGTCGCCTGGGTGGAAATCTTTAGTGATTTCGGCTGATTTCCACACGTGTTCTTCATCCGGTATCCAGACTCTGTTGTACTGGGAGAGATGGTTTCAAAGAGTGAAAGCAAAATAAATTGTGAATCTATTGGTGTGTCATGTCTTACAGAGGAATTTTCCAGGAAGTAAAGTTAAATGTCTGCTTTGTTGAACATGAATCTTTATATTGTCTGAAAAATTCCCCATGCATTACATTCATATAACAAATGAAGACACAGAGTGGAGTTCCCATATGTCAAACATATGTTATTATCATAGGAAACCATGAGAATCTCTCTCTTACCTTTGTGTAAAGCTCAAATAAAGCCATGTTTGTGCTTCTCTTCTGTCTGGTTGGTTTAGCAACAGCAGCTTCCCTGAACTTTCTAAGTTTCCACCAAGTAACTCAGTGACTGCACTTGTTTCTAACAACCAGAAAACAATCAGTAAGCAAGTTTCACCACATAGGATCACGCTTCCGGCCAGTGTCTTCACAATAAAAGCCCCACGAGAGAAAATTCAGTTCAAACAGCCGCATTCACCTGTAAAACACACTGATGTGCACGGATTACAAATACATGTAGGAACAATCTACATATTTTTCTCTTTCAGAACCACAGACTTAGTGTCTAGTTATTATTGCAGGTTTTGTGAAATGCATAAATAAACATTTTACATTAAAACAGTGCATACTGTAAAATGTGTTTTCCTCAGCAAAAAAGCAAAAAGGTACAAATAGTAACAACTGTAGAAAATGAAATGATTGTGTTTTAAAAAAAAGTAATAAAAAGTATTGTAGAGTCGACTTTGTATTACATTCGTGTGACCTTTACTAACAAGCACAAGAGCAAGTTATGCAAATGCCTGGGAGTGGATAGTGTTTATTTTTGAAGTATTTAAGTATATATATATATATATATATATATATATATATATATATATTCATCCTTTAAATTTGTCATTTTATAGATGTTATTGATTTTCTATACTTGTGTTTAAATAAGTTTTAAATTGTCTATCTGTGTGATATCATAAAATCATAATGTAAAAAAATGATTAAGTTGGTGTTAGAGTTGACTTTTACACCTGAATAATTTCTTGGATGACTACATTTAAAATGTATTTTGGTAAGAAGGTTGAACTGATGCTGTTACTTGAGTACAATTGTGTTTTCCAGCCATCTTGGTTTTCATCTACTGTTTGCAGTCATGACTTTTATTTTGAAACGTCCAGCAGAGTCTCGCCTTTTCCTGACCTGCTTGTAATTTACCTGCTCCGGGTTTCGCTCGTCTCCGCCCCCCTCAGTCTCATGACGGGCTGTCACAGAGGGTGTGTTCGATTTATCAAGGATCCTCACCTCAAAAGAAACCGGATTCAAACCCGCATTTGTTTGGTACACATTTAGGAGCTGTTTTTTTTTTTTTTTTACATCCTGGAAGGCTTTGAATTCAAGCTGCAAACTTTCTCAAACTCATGTTAGTTTTCATAGAATTGTTCTACAAGAAAAAACAGAACAGACTGGGGAAGAAGGGATGATGCTGGTTGGTCAATCATCTATCTGGATGGAGAGATTTCCAAGAAGAGGGAGAAAGAAAGAAAAAGGTTCATCTCTGTTTAAAAATGTACACAAAGCACACAGAGACTTATTCTGAGAGAAGCTGTTTAATTATAGTAAAGGTACACTGACTATATAAAATAGAAAGGTTTTTATTGAAACATCAAATTCTTCTTTTGAAAACTTAAAGCAGTTTAACTAGGACAAACTGGAACGGCACAGCAGGATGTAAGTTTATACTTTTTTGAACATGTTCAAAAAGAAACGTAATATGTGAAGTGTGTGAAAGTTTTAACATATTGATGTTTTATCAAACTCATGTTTGTGAATCTTAGTTTCATTTATCTGACATCTTTGAAGTCACTTTGTTTCCCCTCAAGCTTGTTCTGGCATGTTTATTATTATAGGAGGGAAATATACTGAGATAAAACTGTTGCTGAACTTTTTCATTGTTTTAGAAATGAACATTGGACATCTTATAACATTGGTGATGATAACCCATCATTTCAGTCAGTAATCATCAGAGTTCACATCCACTCATCTTGGACGATGTTAACTGGGTCATATTTCAGGGCTTTTTATAATGGATTAGATCATAATTATAATTTTATCAAATTTAAAAACTAGTGTAATCTATAAATTTGGGTTTGATAGGAAGTTCCTTCTTCCTTACACGGTAAAATTATCTATATAATCTCTTGCAGAAGACTTATGTTAATCTGCTTTTTCATTTTGAAACTGAATTTAATGAATGTGAAGCAAGTTTAGCTTTGCAAAAAGAAAAGAGGTTCTCCATCACCCAAAACTTACACTTTGCAGCAGCCCACAAAGTATCCATTAGCATCTAGAGAAACGTTTGCCTTGCCAAACGAGACTTGGATTGAGTTATTTGGCCCAAATGACAAGAAGACTGTTTACAGGAGCCAAAGTGACGCTTTCAATCCAAATAAGACATGTAATGATCAGGCACAGTGGTGGTAGCATCATGCAGAGGGTCTGGTTCTCAGTCACAGGTGCATCCTGCAAAAGTGGATGGATGACCTCATAATTGACCAGCTTCAGCTCAAATCAACGAGATGGTGCTAAATTTACACAAACACGTTCCAGCAGGACAGTTTTCCTAAACAAACCATTAAAACTGCATTTAAATTTTTTTATAAACAAACAAAAAAAACAGGATAAGTAGCAATATTTCTGATCCTGAACCTATTCTGAACTTATTCTTATGACAACGGCCAGGTCATTCCCCTCTAGAAACAGGACAGACAAATGTACCTTTAAAGGCCTAAAATAAATAGATCATTCACATTCATGATGAATGCATGTAAGCTACAGAGCAGCACTGTTTATTTACCAATGTTAACATGAATTTCTATTTAGAAGATTCTACTTTTGCATATTTTCTACTAAGTCAGTTACTGTATTCTTAAAAGAAAAAATAATAATAATTCCCAAACATCTTTACATATGTATTTTCTTTAGATATAATCTTTGATGACTAACAGTCTTTGTAAACACGTTTAGAAGATAAAAGGCGGTCGGATCTATACGCGGACGAGGAAACCCAGATTGAGGCTCGCTGGGATCTGGAGGGTCTCCAGAGCCAGGGTGGAAGACGTGAAGGGGAACGTGACAGAGAATACTTTCTTGGCGTCCATCATTAAATTTGAAGGCTCATCTCTGTCTTTGCAAAGGTTCTAAACAAAAGAAAAACACAAGAGTTAATAAATGATTACTTATAAGCCGGACAAATAAGAAGACTATTGATGAAGATCTTACTTTAATTGTGGTGATGAATGTATTTGACACTCTTTCTTCAAACTCAATCACTGGAGTGTACAAGTTCAGGATTTTAACAATCTGTTTAAAACAAAAACAACAACAAATGAAGATAATGTAAAGTGTAAAGTTTTAGAAGGTGAAATGTTTTCTGATGCCGGACCTGTGCTGTGGTGAGAGAGGAGCACATGCTGCAGATGGCACGGGCGTCGTCTTCGGTATTTTTCTTGATTTGTAGGAGCTGTGCGGCCTGAATGAGAGGCTCCAGGGTTTGCTTTGCCCCCGAGTCGGTCAGCTCCCGCTCTGCCAGCCACTCCTCCAGCTGCCAAACGTTGTACCTGTGGCCACAGGGGCGGACAAGAGACGAGTCAGGTCTGGGCAAAAGTACGTGGCAGTCCACTCTGACAAAGAATAATTAATATAAAAAATAATGGACATACACAGGAGACTTTGACATTTTTTGTACAAAAAAACTTAAAAGATATGGCAAGAATCTCCATTTCTCCCCTTTACTAAAACCGGAAATACACTAAAAAATTAGTTTTTACGTTTTAGTTCGTTCAATAAGAAAAAGCAGCCACTGAGGGCTCGACTTTGAGATATCTGCTACTATAGCGGGTAGCTGAGTTGCTTTGCGTCCCTCATCATTCTTCCTCCGGCTGCCAAGAACTTGGGCTTTAACATCATCTCAGCATTTTCTTGACGTTTCAGATTTAATGTACGACTCAGTGGAACATTTTCTGCCTTAGTCTCGGCTGATAAGGGAAAAACACTTTACCAGATGTCTGAGGTTAGTTTTTGAGTTTCACATTAACAACCATCCTCCGTCATTCGTGATTCAGACCCACATTTCTGCAGCCTCCTTCATGTTCAGTTTCATCATCACGTTACCTGATCTGCAGGCCTTTACCCCACGAGCACATGTCCTTCCTCAGCAGCAGATTATTCAGCGTCACGGCACAGATGACGTAGAACTGCTGTCTGACCGCCTGTCTGATGATGTCCGAGTCCATGCCGTGTTGACTCATGGTGGTGTGGAGGACGCTGAGGCGCTGCAGCAGCACCTCCACTGTGACGGCTTCCACAGGGAAACTGGAGCTCCTCTTCCTCAGGCCTGTTGGTTTGGAGCCTAAAACTCCCTGCACGGTCTCGTGCTCCAGCATGCACGGTACTAGAGGGAAAGTAGGGTTGTTCAGACAGTGTCTTCAACAGGTATTCACGTTTTGTCATGTCACAATTTTAAACTTCACTGAAGTTTTTTAGGATTCAAGGTGATCGACCAAACCATAGTTGTTATAATTAAGTGGAAAAGGAAACTTGACATTTGTTCAAGGACCTTGAGGGAAGCCTCTACCGGCTTCAAACTCCTTGGAACTGACAATTTTTGTCTCTACGTCTTTGGAAAACAGCTTAAGCTCCGTTAAACTGGTTTAAAAACTAATATTCTATTTAATTTCCTGCCAAAAGGTGTACAGTTGTTTTCAGATCTGGACTTTGACAGGGGCGCTCAAATCTGTTTAAAGGTCAAGGGTCAGTGTCTCGTTTGGAAGGTGAAACTCAATGTGTGCCATCCATGTTTTTGTCAACGTTAACGTCTCTCCAATAAAGAAAATAGTCCGTTTATCATGTGTATCCTGTGTATAGGACGTTTAGGTTAGACTAGAAACAATTAGAAATATCATTTTTGTTCCACAATGGGGAAATAATTTTTATAAACTATATAAAAAGCTGAATAAAATACTGCAGTGTAAGGGCAAAAGCTTAACATAAATATGCATGTTTGCATGTCTTTTAACAAGAGTTCATACAGTTGTAGGTTTTCCATGTCCTGTACATGACTTATTTCAAACATCTTAAGGTTTTAAAAAAAAAAAAACATAAAAAAAAAAAACGTTTTCTGGTAAACAGATCATCCCGCTGCAGCTGTATTTCTCTTTGGCTCCTTACAGAGTCACTACTGGACTCTTGCTTTCCAAACCATGACTATAAATCTTGAGGCATATGAAGATTGAGGCATTGTTCTAAAGAAAAATCCATAACTATATCCCTCATCTGTCAGCTGAGTTGGTCTTCATGAGGCTAATTAGTTAGTAAACCCAAGATGAGTACTCAGAACGGATGGATTTATACAAACACTGAATAAGACACAAGGGGCAATCTTTGCTAAAAAGGTCTAATAGTTCTTCTAGATTTTATTTAGGAAAAACAGAATAAAGTGGATTGAATAAAAATGTGCAGTGAACATTCAAATCATAAATATGATATTTTAGCTCGCGAAATAGCATATGTTTCTAGTGGTGGGCTAAGGTTTCGGTGTGCTGATCCAGGAGGAGTGAATGCTGAAAGTCAAAGTCTCGATGCAATCTACTGGGTTTCCTGAAGATTGGGAACTTTTTTGAACTGATTTATTTAGGATGCGTTTATGATTTGAACTGAATGATTTCTTTTGTGCCTTTAGACAACACGTGTTTTAAATTAGTGCTACAGTATAAAATCAAGCGTTTAAATTGTTTACCGCATTCTAGGAACACAGTAAATGTAATTAGCTGCACCATGTGGCGAATGTGAGGAAACCCAAATGCCGCGTAATCATTCATCACTCGTTTCAAAATGAGGAGCATTAAAATAAAAACTAGTTTCCCAGAACCAGAAAATGTTAAAATAATATTGTAGTTTGTGGCTGTAAAGTGAAAGTTATGCATTGAGATGAGGTTATTTTACCAATCAGGGGTAGCAGGATGCTCTCCATGCTTTTGATGAGCTGCCGGTAAATCTGGATCGACAGATCTCCAAAGAGCTGATGGTACTCAGACAGCTCAAAGTTAGCCAGGCACTGGACATTCTGTTTGGCCGTGTTGTGCACCATAAACGCCTACAGCACAGATGATTCAGATGAACACATACATGTACTAAAGGCACACAAAACCCAGTAAAGGTAGGAGTCTGGTTTCACCCTTACGACGCTCACCTCCTCTCCACTGTACTGCTTCAGGCAGTGCATTAACCGGCAAGTGTTGGCCAGCCAGAAGGAGACCACCTCAAAGTCATTTCCTTTTTTCTGTGTTCAGAAACAATATAAACTCAAATTAATCTACAAAGCGATGCTGCGGGCTTGTCTTTCAATGATTACGTTTAAGTACGGCACCTTGATGACCCCTTTGATGCTGCTGATGGTGGAGTTGAGGAGAGCGCTGAGCCTCCTGTCGTCGTTCACGTTGTCGGCGTACCGAAGGCACATGAAGATGATGAAGGCGGGCAGCGCCGGAGTGAAGCTGACGGCAACGCCTCGAGGCTTCAGGTCTGTGGGGATTCACAGCGTTGAGTGAAAATGATCCTCAGCAGCTGCTATCGCATAAACCAGACCAACCTGTGACCAGGTTCTTAAGCAGACGGCCCGTGTCGCCTTCCTTGAACTGCAGCATGCCCTGGAACTCCTTCTCCTTGCGGGTGATGTGCGCCGGTCTGACGGCGGCGCTCGCCACAAACGCGCTGTTTGTCTGGTAAGCGCTGTCTAAATGAAGCATAAACAAAAGCGAGCACTGAATGGATTACTGCCAGCTTGGTACATCGAATGCTACGTTCCACTGGATCACCTTCGAGGTCTTCCACTTTCTTCATGTACAGTTTAAGTTGCTTTTTCAACTTGCGTATTGTTTTTTCTTGATCTTCTTGGCGCTCCATTCGTTCCTAAAATTGTTACAAAAGATAAAAATGTAATGAATTGTGCAGGCGTCTTCCTTCGACCATGAAACCAGAAACCCACCAGATTCTCGGTGGTGAGCCGTGTTATCTCGTGCTTCAGGCTGGCCTCCACTCGGGCGTCTTCGGGCAGAAGCAGGCTCTGAGCCAGCAGCTGCTGTTGCCGCTCCTTCTCAGCCCTCAGTTTGCTCATCTCCTCGGCGAGCTTCCTGAGCTCCTCACTGCTGAGACGTTCTTGTTCCTGCATCTGAGTCTCCAGAAGCCTGCAGGACGCATGAACAATGCTCAGATCAATTTAAAGACGTGGTAAACACAGTCAGTTCTATGGTTTTATCATACAAATAGAAATGTTAAATCACAATTTAAAAAATCTGTCTCCACTGTTTCATTCTATATCAAAAAGTCAAAAAATATGTAGAAAACAGAAAAGTATCACCACAAATATGTATGAAATACAAGCAAAATCCTTGAAAGTATGACTGTTATATCAACTCTATTAAATGTATCTTGTGTCATTACCTGTTGGTCTCCTTCAAGCCTTCATAAGCGAGCCACAGCTCTCCATCTTCATTTAGCGTATGAATATTTGTGCACCTGAAGTAGAAATGCCACAAAAGTGACTTCACACAGAGCCCGTCTCTTTTTTTAGAGGTTACTGCACGTTTAAGGTGTTCTAAAGTTTTATGTTTAATGCTAGACTTACACTAGTCAGAAACGTCATGATGAAAAAATGCTCAAAGGTCACATGGAGCAGGAATAACAGCTTAAGCCTAAAACGCACTGCCTGCATCCGACTGCCTGATCGCCCTACGTATGTTATTGAACCGCGACATTATGGAGCGCCGGTCTGCCGGTCTGGATCGTAAAGACCTTTCTTTTACTTTTGTAGGGTGAAAGAGATATTACTCAAATAGGGAACCATCAGAGCCACGGGTCGGTTTCATTTCTTTATTGTTAACCACCACTGTGATAAAAAAAGTACTGCGTTGTCCATCACTTTTTGTTACAATTTGACCGTTTAAGTTTTATGTTTTACTTTTTACTGGCTGTGCGTCTATTTTCCTGACGTTACTGTCAAGTCCCCGATAATTAGACTCTCGTTGCATCTTGGCCGGACGGTCGGAGATGCGGTTGCACAGATTCACATGAGGTTTGTCAGATCCCGTGTGCATTTGAAAACAATAAGCCTAATTTCATCATTGCGATATTTGCTAATAAAATCACCATCGCTGGACTTTCTAGCATGGTGCAGCCCGGGTAAACGAGATACATTTGGCTCAGGGAGTTGTTGACGTAATAGCTTCTATAAAAATCCTGCTTCAAATGTGTTTCCTAACCTCAGATTAGCTCAGTAAGCTTGCACTACTTTTAAAGTCAGCAACGAAACTCTCAAGCTCCAGTCCGATTTCAAGTTTTTTTTGCATGTTTAAATGATCTTCTGGTTCTGGTTCTTCTGAGTCCAACTTCCTATCATTTCCTTCTGCTAGTAGTTAGTTTCCAAAGTGTAAAATTACTTTCAAATTGATCAAAACTGCTTGACCTGACGCAGAATGGAAACAAAGTCGGGTGGTTCTTACCGTTCAGAATCCTGGACTGAGTGGATTTCCCTGAGATCCACTTTCACACTTTCTCCAAGTACAGAATCCTACAGTTAAGGGTTAAACAGCAAAGTCTGAATTAGTGTTTAGATTAATATTTAATATATTAAGGACTTTTTATTGGGATTCTAAATGAGAAAAGCAGGTCACGCGACCTCTCACCCTGTGTTTAAGAGCTTCCTGGCGAACCATGTGTGAGCGGAGGAGCAGCACCTCCTCCATACGCATCTCCAGCTCCTCGTTGGAAGAACTGAGTTGCTCCAGCAGAATGTTGTAGGGCAAAGAACCGGGAGCAGGAGGCGCAGTGTCACTATTCTCACTGGTCAGAGACTTCCGCAACTCATTGAGATCCTGCTTCAGCTTCTTGTTCTCTGACTCCAGCTCTTGTCGCTAGATAAGTAAAAAAGAAAACAGGCTAAAGCTTTAAAATCTACAAGTATTGTTGTTTTATTGCAGTTTTTTTGTTTCAGTAATCAAAGAAAAGACACACCTTCAGTTTTTCCACATCCAGTTCTGTTCGGCCAACAGTTGTCTGCTTCTCCACCTCCTTTTTTGTTTTAGAGAAAGAAACACGATTCAAACGTTAAACACAGGAGCTAAAAGCCTGATAAAGAATCTTTACAGGTGTTTTTTATTCCCTACTTTTGCCTTTTCTTGTTGAGCTTCCTCTTTCTTATCCAGCTGTTGCCATAAAGATCGATTTTCCTCCTCCAGCTGCTTCACTCTTCTCTGAAGCTTGAGGAGAATGTGCAGGTCCACTTTAGTCTGGGCTTTATCCTGGTAGAAATAACCAAGCTCGAATTAAATGACATATATCCTTTCAATTCAACTGATAACATTTTTAAATGTAATTACTCTATCAGGGACAGTTCACTTTAAGCAATTAGGATTTTTACATACCTTAAGACAGAAGATATGTGATATAATTTTAAAATTAACTGAACATTTTGCAGGGAAATCCTCTTTATGATGATTCAATAAGAAAGAAACGAAAAAACATTGCAGACATTTCTCCTGAGGTAATTTGCACTGATAGTTATTTGTGCAAAAGCTAATCTGAACAATCAAATGTGAAACTTTGAACTTTTCAAGACAGTTTAAGTGCATACAGTGTTTAATCAGGCACGTTATTAAAAGGCTGAATTTAACTTTTGACCATAAACAACCAGCTTTTGGCACTATATAAAAGCGAAGCTTTTCTTTTAAAAAAAAGCCATCTATTTGTTTTCATAAAAGCAGGCCAATGTCACTCAAATCAGAGAATGCTGAGCGATTTAGAGATTACCGCTGCTTGAAGGACGCCGTCTTCGTCTTCAGTGGAAGTCAGGCTTTGAGAAAACTCAGATGAGATGCTGCTGTAGTTGGAGTCTGTCCTCTGGCTACTGAACTGGCTGGAAACCTTGTTAGGAACAAAGGGAACATTTCATATGAACTTAATTTAGATTATTAAACTGCAACAGTTACAAACTACTGTAGTCCATTTATGTTTCTCAAAAGTCAACTTCGTAGAGTCAAGCTCGAAAAATTACTAAAAAATGTCAGACTCTGTTATAACTGTGGATTCTTCTTCACAACTAACTTATATGATGGAGTGAAACTAGATGTGAAATCATTATAATTTCATTTTCATGACCAACACAAAGCAGCAGATAACAGCACATCAATCTGAGTAACCCACCCCCTTTAGTAAAGCATGGTGGAGGCAGTATGATGCTGTGGTAATGGGGACTGGAAAGCTGCTCAGAGTAGATTTGAAGATGGATTGCAGAAAGACATGCAGCACAAAGGCCCTTGGTTGGAATCCTAGCCTGGAGTCTGTCTGAATATGTGGGTTCTCTCTGGGTACTCCGGCTTTCTCCCACACTCCACATAAGAACGACTAAAGCTAAACACAGGGTAAGTGTGGAAGAAAGGCTTTTACAGGCAGCCACAGACCTCAGCCCGGGTTAGGGGATGATTTACAAAAAGTCCAGACCTAAACTGATTATAAGTCTGTATTGACCTTTAAAAACAGACTTTATCCACCAACCTAGCGAAGCTACAGCTCTTCGAAAAAATTAGGAAAACCTTCCAGTTCCTACACAAATTTTAACCAGATTTGGAGGGTTAAGTCGATGCACGCCACACTTTTGCATGTGTATTTGTAAATGTCTCCATTTCATAATTATGAAACACTTTGCATTTACCTAGAACATAAAATGAATTGAAAAAGGTACATTTTTCATAGAAGTTTGCTTAAATTGAAAAAATATTTAATCTTGTCTGGATTTGAAAAAAATGAACCTGATTCACTCTTTGATAACTAGGATCAATTGAAATGTTTTATGATTGGACCGTAACGATTTTAATTAAATTTCACGGCTCTTTCTTATGTTGCCATATATAGACTCAGTAAAAAAAGAAAATCCTCCTTACTATACTGACGCTCATCTCCTCTTTGAGGTCCTTGTGCCTTTCTTCCAGTTGCAGATGCTCACTCAGCAGGCTTTGGTAACGGGACCGCTCTTCTGTTAAGTCCTTCTCCAGCTGTTTGGTGTTCTCCAAGTTGGTTTTAATTTCTGAGTAAAAACACTTAATTTTTACATAATCTTCAAACACTAACATTAATCTGTAAAGCTTAAATTGCTCCAGTACCTGTCAGCTGCTGAGCTTGTATGGAGAATTCCTTGTTTAGCTCTTCTATGTTGCTATTTAACAAACGGTTCTTCATATTAAGTTCATGGATTGTCTAGAAGAGAATACAGAAATATGTTTTAACATGTTAAAAAATGAACAACAGCATATACACCAATCAAAGTGTAGAAGTTGAAATTGATAAATCCCTCATTATTGTATGCAGGGGATCTGTAGATCTGGTCCTGACCCCTGTTATGGCTCCTGCAGTGAAGTTTTAGTACTAAATAAAATCTCTTATGGTGATCCTTTAACATAACAGCTTAATTCTAACAATGAATTAAATATTAGGTGTTCCACTTTAAGCTTCATCTGTGTTGTGATTGGATCAAAGTTTTCCTCTGCTAGATCTGGAAACTTAATACATTAAGCTATTGTAATAAAAACTGTTCCACTCTTTCATTCAATTGCTCCATCCTGGCCCAGCTAGGAATTTGGTCTAGAACCGCCAATGAGTTCATGAAGTAAAATAAATATTTAATATTTAGGATAAATGAAGAATTTTTTTTTTAAAGAGATCACAGAATAACAAACATAACCTAAAACCTCACATTTGCATAAAGAAAAAAAGGCACATTTTTGAATTAAACTAGACTTCCAGGTTGAGGAAATTAGTCTTAATGTATTAATCTATTAGAAAATTCCAGCTTATTAGGAAGTATATTAAAACACCTACTTACACCGTCAATGGTTGAAGCCTACCTGTTGCGTCTGCTCTTTGAAAGTCTTCGTCTGCTCCACCAGGTCCTCTTTCTCTCTGCGGGTGTTTTCCAGCTCCTCCTTAAGGAAGGAGAGCTGCTCCAGCAGCGAGGGAACCCTCTCTGCCTTAGATCTGGCCTCCTGCTCTGATGTGCGCAGGCTTTCTACCTCTCGGCACTGTTTTTCTCTCTCAGTAGTGTGGGCTTTCTCCAGAACACTGAGCCTTTCTGTTAGCTCTCGGTTTTCTTTTTGCTGTCAGGGGGAGAGGATCGGACACATGATTTGCATGTGATGACAAAGCCGATGACCCAGTGTTTTATTAGAGGCATTCGTTCTGGTAAATATCAAGTAAATTGCAGTGAAAAACAAGTTTTTATGTCTAATGATGCACCAAAGAGTTGCTATTACATTTCCAGAGTTGTCCTTCATTACATTGTTTTTTAAAAGTATGAATCTTTGTTCTGGGTTAAGCCTTTAATAGGGAAAATGAGAAAATTACAGGTTTAAAGTTGTAGGGAGAGGAGATGTTAAGATAGACACCAGGTCGATGGCTGGAAACTTAACAAAATCATATTACATCGTTTTTTGATGACTATGTTTGGATCCCAGATACAAATGAAATGAAATTTCTACATCTGATCAACATCCTTTTTATTTAGTTTTTGTATTCAGTATTAATCAAAGTTATGGACTTTCCATTTATGTACAAACTCATCAATCAAACACATATGTTACGTTTAATCTTTTGATACCTAAAATTTGCTGCTGGATTCAAAACTATGATCCTTTTATGATGGTGAGGTAAGAAAATTCATAGCCAAGTAAACAGATCAATCGCAGTTGAACTAACAAAGTGGCGGGTACCCCTTTAACCACTGACAGCAGATCTAATTTCTGGGAAGCACTTTATCAGTTTTGCTAACTTCAAAAAAAATTATTAATTCATTTTCCAGATAAAATCTAAAGTACTAATTTACTTGGCTGTTATGTAAACCTTCAGTTAAATAACGAATTGACTCTTCGCTTTTATTATAAACTCTTAACATTTCTCGAAGTAAATGTTATATATATGCTCTTATTATAAAGTGTGGGAAGACCGTTTCCGTTTTCCACACATAATAAATGTCATTTAAGGTGAAAATTACATTTATTATGTAGCAGGAATGCATTGCTGCATATCTACAGTCTGTAGCTGTATGGTAAATAAAATCTACTGAGATCCTCCATCTTTTATGGCCAAAGCGCTACACTAGTCATATAGAGTTAGCAATACTCAGCATCTATAAAACTGAAAGTCCCTAAGAGTCACTAGATGCAGTGCAGTTATGCAGATTGTAGTACAATAACAAATGTGTTCCCTTTGAGAACATTAAGATGATGCTGTAACACTTGTTGTGTTACTGTTGCGTATGCTTGAATTTAGCACTAGCTGTAAACATATACCACTATGGTTTAGTGCGCTAGTGGAATGATCATAATTATTGCTCGAGGTTTATCTTACAAAACTCACCTGCTCATTGATCTTGTGCTGTAACTGCATGATCTTGTTCTCCATCCCAATGTTGAGCTTTTTGAAGTGCTCCACCGAGCGCGCCTCCACCTTCAGCTTCTTCAACTCCATCTTGGCTCTCATGCGGCGCACGCAGCTCTGCAGCAGGACAACGGCCTCCATGGAGCGCCTGAAACGCTGCTTAGCCAACCAGCCCCTCACCCTCTTCTGGATTACCACTGCCTTATGCTCGAACAGCAACTGGGGAAATAGACACAGGCACACAATGTCAAGTTTATTGTCCTTGTTAAAAAAATGTAGAAATAAAGATGGTTATATCTTTTTATTTTCAGTGTTAACTTATTTTGGGGTTAAAACTTTAAATTATACCCCTGCTCAGTGCTTATAATGGGAGATAGATCAGTTTTTCTTCTAAAAGCCTGATTTAAACATGTTTAATAACTCAAACACAAGAGTAAAGGATGCTAGGCATTTGTGTTATTGTTAAAAAATTATTTTAATACTTTTTTTGTATACACAATTTTACATTTTATATGTCTTTGCAAAAAAAAAAAAAAAAAATCAAGCATTTGT
>JAVLVB010000013.1:380711-446410 GCA_032876305.1 Orestias chungarensis
TTATTACTAGCCACTCGTTCCGTCCTAATTTAAATCACTTGCAAAAGATGGTGAGGGAGAAAATTGATATTTTTATAGCCAGACCTAATTTGAAGGCCTTAAACTCTGGTAGCTGTGAAGAGGCACACAGTTGGTAAAATATGTGGTAGTTCCTTTCTCCATGAGCCTAGAAGAAATAAAAAAAAAAGATTAATATCCACACATTTGATAACCAAGTTCAACCGTATGACGTAGTTTGTCACCTTGCTATCACAAGCATCAGTATATCCTGAGTTTATGTGACTGAACCAGTGGCTGGTAAACTCCTAATCCATTTGTGTGCTAATATTGGAGCCAATTAGCACATTTAAAAAACTTTTAGGTCAACTTTCAGGTAAAGCGCTATTTACTTGGATATTTTAAAATCTATGTAGAAGTTTTGGTTATCGACAGTTTTTGCACAGCAAATCCGTTTCCTCTCCTCACATTCTGCTGATGAGGCTGTCGCAAATGATGCAGAACTGCAGGCTACAGTTCAACAGTAAACAGCTTAAAATCGAATGATGTTCTGCCTGCACTCAGAAAACGCTGCACTTTAGTGATTTAGACGGGCAGAGCAAAACTCAACAACCAAAATCCTGAAACCATGAGTAAAAGTTTTAACATTAGCTTCTGCTAAAGGCTATCCTGGTGTGGCATTTTAGCATTAGCAATACTAACATTTATGTTAAGTTCTTAAAGGTGGTTTTTTTCCCCTTCTGTTCAGCATCAGGCTATTAGAATGAGTTTCTAGCTGCCTTAGTTGTGCTGAACAGATTTTCTTTTCCAAGTGATACATTCTAAAGCTAAACAACACAAACAAACTAAACAAAGGAACCAAACAACTAGCTGCTACCAGATCGTTCCTGAAGCATCCTTGGGATACTGCAAAATGGCAATGAATCATACCTGTGGGGATATAATTAGCAGAAAGCAGAGCAGAGACAGCAATGTATGCGGCACATAACACATAAATAAATATGAGGCAAACTTGGTGTCATTAATAAACAGATCAGCACAGTTAAAGTGTTGTGATCTCTGTAGTGTGTGATTGCAATGTAGGTCTTACATGAATTATGCTCAGCCATGGGTACAGAGGGCCACTGCCACCCCCCTCCCAGAGCCCAGAGCAAGCAGTGGAAGCACAAGTACCAGGACACTGGGGCCACGCAAGAGCACAGAGATCCGACAGCTTACCGCAGGGACACCACACACTGACCCAGAGGATCGCAGAGGGGGCAAGGGGTAGAGCCCCCCGCGGCCGCGGAGTAGAGCCCCCAAGGTACCAGGAGCAGTACCCTACCCGTCCCGCCAGGCTCCGGCCGCCAAGGCACGGGCCAGGGCCGGGACCCAGGGCCCGCCCAAAACCCGAGAGGGACAGGCGACCCCAGACAGCCATCCGGGAGGGATCGATACACGCCCCTGTGCCCCCAGCACTGCACCCCAGGGTCCAGTTTGGCCGCAGGTGACTCACACAGTCACTCAAGGTATTGTTGGGGTTGGTGGTTGGAGGGGACCAGCCTCTGCTGCAGCCCAGGGGGGTCCCCTTGGACAAGAAGCGCCCCCGCCGACGCTGTCTCCCCCGCCCCAAGCCTGCAGACCAACCCCCCCCAGCCCAGATACCACCCAGGAAACACGGGTGCGGGAAGACCCTTCCCCTCCCCCGTCTGGCCAAAAATGTTGATGACAAGGATGTAATTAAAATGGTAGAGGAGGGAATGTGGAGGGAAGCATACCACAGTTTGCAGACAGTGGAGCTCCCCCCCGGCCCCGCCCCAACCACAGGCCCTCAGTGTCAGTACATGCAAGGAGCCGGGAGCCGCCCAGAACCCGCAACGTGATCCCCGCTCTCCAGCTGCAGCACAGTGCAGCTCATTAATCGTTTTTAGGTGCTCCTTCCTCCTACAATAACCGCGTCATAAACTACATCTGTATTATGTCAAAACAGCATGAGTTGGGTTAACAGCTCGGCTCGGTTAACAAGCTTAGCTGCAATACTGCTTAACAAACGGGTAAATGTAAATACACATTTTCACATTTGTAAAAAAAGCTACATTCTTATAATTTTTACCTCCACTACCTCCGCAAGGAAATCCTACACAGGCATAATGGTTTACCTGAAACACAACCCGAGACTTTTCCAGTAGGTAGGTTCTCATGTTGGCCCCAATTATACAGAGATCCTTGTCAAATCCGATCTCGATGTATTTCCCAAAGCGACTGCTGTTGTCATTCCTTGTCGTCTTGGCATTCCCAAAAGCCTAAAAACAAAAAAAGAAATACACATTATCAGTTAAAGCGTCATTTTAAAAGGGAGTCTATTAGATTTTTGTTCACCTCCATGATCGGACTAGATGCAAGAACTCTCTCCTCAACATTGGTCTCCCCTGACGAGCTGCTGACCGTGGCAAAGTAACGCATGGCATATTTAGCAGACACCGTCTTGCCTGCACCAGATTCACCGCTGACGATTATGGACTGATTTCTTTGATCTCTGTGGAAAACAGGCCATACATGTTATATAGCATAAAAAAGTCTGAATTAAAAAGAAAATCTGTATATTAGCGGCTCTAAAATGTCAAATAAAAATACCAAAACCTGGCCATTTGTTTGTACGCTTCCTCGGCTACTGCAAAGATATGTGGGTCCATATCTCCCATGTTTTGCCCACTGTAGGCGTTGATGATATCAGCTTCATAGATAGGCATGCTCTCATAGGGATTGATGGCAACGAGGACGATTCCTAGAGGGGACCAGAATAGGATTTAAGTGCAAACGGTATGCATGTAATGCTAAAACGGTAGCTAAATGAGACATGGTTCTTCTAAAAGTGCAAATCTGAAAAACATGGCATGCACAAGCATTTTGTACCTCCTGAGTTAACGGTTTATTAAAGTTCATTTGCACCAAGTCTTTTGGGTTATGTCACAATTTTGTTTCAGTTGAATTCAAGCTTAAGCTCCATAAAATGATTATTATTTGACGTTTACCAGTCTGTTAAAGCTGTGGCTTTTACTCGTTCTGTCACGCCTTCAACTCTGGTCACCTTTATTATCCCTGTTGGACAACAGTATCCCAACGACATTGCAGTGTGACTTCATGTGCTTTTCACTTCAAACTGACCAGATTTCCAATCGGTTGCCTAGATGACTTATTCCCTCGTCAGCCCCTCCAGAGTTACCATGGACCTCTCGATAGCCTTTATAATTAAAGCTCTGCTAGTTTTACTTTTCAAAATAAACGCTGATTTTAGCAGTGGCAATAGATTCTTCCTTGAGGAGAACCGCTTGTTTCAAAGAGTTAAAAACCCTTAAACCACTATAAAGATGTGTTCTTGTAGATTACTGTGGTTACAACTCCTCCCGAGGGAAACAAATGTATATTTTGTCTATCTAGTATTGCACTAAATGCATTTGAACGATCTGCACTCCTATTATCAGACATACGTTCGTGTTGCCTTCCTTTAAAAGCAAGCATGCATCATAATAATCAGCTTAACGTACTCTAGATTATGTCAGCACATGCAGTGAGTAAGACTCCAAAGTCTACGCTGACAGTGAAGGAGCAAGTCAAAGATGAAGCTCATTACCACAGTAGGTGTAAATCAGCTTGGAGTCGATAAAGCGCACTCTAAGGTTGTGCAGCACTGCTGGCTCATGGAGGTAGCTGAGAGCGGTGAGGTCATTTTCGCCCACCAGGATGTTGGGGTTCCTGAGCGGAGGCAGGTTTTTGGCTTTAGGGTCTATTTTGTGCTCCACAACCTAAACAAAAAGAGAAAGAAAAAAGCTTTCAGATGATCTGCAAAGACGGTAACAGCTACAGTTTGTGAGAGTATAAGCATACAAGCAAATACTTGTCCAAGATCCTTTTTAAATGGAAGCCAACAGCTCCGCCTGTTCATGTTCGCTCTAGATAATAATATTTGACCTTATTTCCATACCTGACGTGCTGCATGTCCAAACTCGACCCAATACCCCCAGGTAGCAGTTCTGCGTTTTTAACCCCACACTTTAAGTCAATGCAGTTATTTTGAAACCAGCGCACACACGTAAAAGTGTTTTGTTTTATTTCATGGCAAACGGGCACAAATAACCCTTCACAGCATGTAAGTTCAGGCTCTGTGCAAACCAAATGTGAACTTGGCAGTTTGTGAACATCCCTAACCAATGTCCCTGTGGGTGCACTGATCTTGCTGGGTGTGTCCCAGTGTTGGGTCTCACCGAGCCATCTTCCAGCTGCAGACACAGGGTTAAATCACCAGGAGAGTAATCTGTGAGGAGCTCAGCAGACCTCCACACTTCTGCCGCATCTGGGAGCCAAACCTGGGCGTTCTGGATTCAATCAACAGAAAAGGGTGAGAGAGTCAGACTTGGTCTCTCACAGTAACACAGCTGGAAAAACATCATCATCACCAACTTCTGGCAGACATGCGCATAAAGCTGATGGACGTGGATTGGTTAATGTGGCAGACTGAGAGAAAATGTGCAAGAAAACATCCGCAAAGCACTTTAAAGTGCCAAAGAACTCTTTCTTCCTGGCCAGGTAGAGGAAAGCCGTTAATTGCCGTCTTATCGTTAATTGCCGTTGCCTACCTTGGAGTAAAGTTCAGATGCTGCCATGTCTTAAAAGTCGCTCAGAAAACCTCAGGAAACGTTTCCCGTCCACTCGAAAGTGGATAAAATATTTCTGCCAACTCCCACGGAGAGAAACGGTGAAGTCTCCCCGAGTCTCCGCCGACGCTCTTCTACCTACGCGCGGACACCGCGGCTCGTTCTCCCATAGCGGTCGCTCAACTGCGCATGCCCAGACGGACTTCACGGCGTGTGTCACGTTCGCCCTCTAGTGGACGGAAATACTCACTACGCTAAAGAATGTTTTAAGTATAGAGAGCCTGAATTGGTCAAAAATAAATAAAATAAATAGCTTTGCACGTCACTGGAATAATTAAAAAATTTGACTAATGAGGAATTTGATTATTTTAACCTTTGGCATCAGATTAATATGTTAACCTGCTGCCCCTGCAACCTGACCTCGGATAAGCAAGTAATAGTACTAGTCTTACTGTAAATCATCATAGTAACATCATATTATAGTAACATTCTTGAACCTTAACCATTGATCTAAATTCATTGTGATATTATTTATTTTTTATAAAAGTGCAATATATCCTAAGCCATTATGTGTCATTTGGGGCTAAAATAATCAACATTAATATAGATAATCCCTGGAGGAACTTTAAATTGGAAACACATTTTTTTTCAGCCTGGATGTGTTACTTTGTAATCATCTTATCTATTTTTATGTGTTTTTTTTCTTAGTTTTAGTTTTTAAAACACTTGAAATTGCAAATGATATATTTTTATGGGCATGTTTCTGTGTAATTATCTAAATTATATTTTTTTAAGGATGTAAATTGCCTAATTGAGTTAAAATAGAGCACAGACGTTCTACTCTTACTTTAGGAAAGTGTATGCACCTCTGCTGGCCGGTACAAAAGGCTTTTGGTTTTCAACTTGAATCAAAAATATGAGAGCAAAAATCTTTGTTTTCCCTGATGTAAGCTACAAATACCGGGCCTGGTCATAGAGACGGATGTAATAACAGCTTACTAGAGATTAATCCTGAAAAGGTATTTGGCGTGCAGAAACAACTATAAAGCAGCTTTTACCTATAAAGCTATGTCTTTAGTGTAATGCTCCACACGGCACTGAGAAATCCAATGTTAGCACCTGAAGTCTAACAGCTGCCTGGACACGTTTCTAATTCCTAGAGTTTCTCCTCAATTCGCTTGTCTTCAAACTCTCACCCAGCGTCAGTCAGAAATGCATCAACTACACCAAACTGGTGCTGTTGATGTGATGACGTGATGGAGAACAACTCTGAGGTTATAGAATTTAATTGACCTTGATCATTTTTTCCAGCTCAGTTCCAACAAATATTCTTAAGTATATTTCACTTATAGATGCATTTGTTATTTTTCTATTTTTTATCACATTAGCATTCTGGTTATCAACTGAATTAGGGTTTTGACTAGGCCATTTTTTTGTGGTTGTATGTGTGTAGGATCACGGTCTTGTTAAATCCCCATCTTCTAAAGGTCTGACCAGCTCCCTTGTCTCTACTGAAGATCGTGAAAAAATTTAAGTTTGAAGCAGAAACAGATGCATATAGCTTCATCTGAAATACTTTTTATAAATGTCCAAATTGGTGAACATACAACCGTCTTGTGATAAAACACAGGTTGTTTAGTGTTTTACATTTTTACTTACAACAGCAGCATCAACATAAAAGCTTAGTTACGCATGTTTACTGCACCATCATAAGAACAGCTTCATACATGCCAATAAGAGAAAAGGACATTGTTATCCGTAAGGCTTGTAAAGATTTCTTCTTGGTTGCACAAAAAAGCCCAGAACACAATTAAGTGAATGTAAGATATTATGCAAAACTATTTTATTTACAAAACAAATGGCAGAGCAACATCAGCACAGTAAACGTACATGCATACTCCAGACATGAACTGGGAATGTCTTTCCCATGTGATCCTAAGCGAATCCAGTCAAAACAGCAAAAGAGACACGTCAGGCAAGATTCACAACCAAGACTCTCACTGAGGGAGCAAATATTGCTCAAGAGGAACCACTGTCCGTTACTTTAAGGCCATCTTTCAGAGGTCAAGATGAGGTGGAGACCAGAAGCATGCCATTGAGAAAAATGTTGTTTTTTTTTTACAGGAGATGTACGCAAATGAACACAAGCTAGTCAGCTGCACTTTAAGAGGCCAGAATCAAAGAGAGCCGTAGAACCAGAAAGGTACATATGACTAAGAGAGAAAAGAATACAGAGCCTGAGAACCCCCCCCCCAATTTAAACCGATTAACTTCAGGAACAGATCTCTTTAAATTACACGCTTAAATCTACGCTGCCTGACTTTTGTCATTCATAGTGCCATTTCTACTCAGTTGCAAATAGCAAAATTTTACTAGATTCCTTTGCGATCACGTAAAGAGAAGATCTGCAGAAACAGACCGTTTAAAAACGCTTTACATGAGAGCATTTTATCCATTAAATGCAACAAAAAAAGAAAGAAAAATAATCAAAAGCTGGATCAAGATTAGATTGCTATATTTTCCTGTGTGCTCAGAATACAGTAAGTACTTGGTTAAGATCTTTAAACGTTTTTATTAACCTTGTTTGACTTTAGGACAGTTTGGACAGGTGTCAACTGTTCGTTTGGCTAACCTTTGACCGTACACACATAGGCAAAAAAAACAACCCTGACAACAACAAAAGATTAAAAACAGCAGGTAGATATAACGTGGGCGGTGGAATGGTAGCAAAGGAGTAAAACGTATCAAACAGCCAGCTTGCTGGCCACGATGGAGGTCTTTCTCTGAGGCAGGTCCTGGGGGGTTGGGATGTGGTCCCCCGTGATCTCGGTCTTCTCCGCTGGGGCCGATGGCAGCTGTTTGTTCTTCATCTTGGCCTTGGCCATGTTGTAATCCCCAGAGTCGAAATACTTTGGCTGGACAAGGACGAAAACAAAGGTAAGAAGGCAGAAACCCATTTGTCAGGATTACCCCCCGCCCATCTATCTCAGTTTATTTGGACTTCTTACAGTTTTTGGTTAAAAGAAAAGAAAAAAAAAACAAGGGGGAACACGTGTTTACAAAGCAAACGGATCAGTTATCCCTGATTTCCATCACATAAATTTGTCTTGCAGAAAGAAGGTACAGAGTTCAAATCCCAATAGTAAGGAATTACACAGGTCCAGTTTGGAAGGCAATTAAAATCCACATCCATTTAAAACAAATTCTTCTGAACATTTTATCCAACCCAAGAAAGTAAAACGGAGACAACACAGGCATCATTAGTTGTTGTTATGCATTTCAAGGAACAATAAATCAGTTTCAAAGATTTGGCAGAGTAGACTAAATAAATAATCGCTGTCAAACACATTTACATTTGAAAATGTCCGTATCTTGTGAAGAATATTCAGTATGTTGTCAACTTTTCATGCGGCCTTGACAAGCCGTGGTCCAGATACAAAATAAAAACTTGGAAATTTTCACACATAACAAACCAGGTTTTAAATGTATCAGAGCATAATATTTTAGTCCACATTCAAAGGTTCTGAGTTTTGTAGTTTTTAATACTAGAATAGATTAAATGTGCACAAAGTAGTGAAGAATTGGGTGGAATGGCCCTTTTAGCCATTTCACGACATTTAACCCAACTTCTGCTTCATATTAAGTTTAGAAATGTAGAGCTGATGAATAAGAATGGTTGATACTAAGAGATCTGAACATAAACTCACCCCTTTCTGGAGTCGTTTCCTGAGTAAGTCTGATCCCCCAGGCTTGGCTCCCAGGTTGGGATACCTGGCCTTCAGCTTGGCCTCCTCTGCCTTCTCTGGGCTGATGACTTTGTCCTCCATTTCCTGTCACAATCAGGGAATTGTGTGTTGATGATAACAGTCCAAATAAACAAAACACGATGTATAAAAAAAAAAAAGAGCGGTTTTCTGAGGCTTAAAGACGTTTTATCTGACATAATCTGCAGCTTTCAGACTAACAACAATAGCAGAACCATGAGATAAACACAAACACTAGCTGTGTTCATAAAGCAGCAAAACTTAACATATACATTTGTCTTTAAAATGGATGCACATTAAAAGTTATTTAAAAACAACATTTGAAAAACAGAGCTGAAGCAACGATAGAGAAACTAGCTAGCTGCTAACTAGCTTGGCGTTTAGCTAGCTGCTAACTAGCTTGGCGTTTAGCTAGCTGCTAACTAGCTTGGCGTTTAGCTAGCTGCTTACTAGCTTGGCGTTAAGCTAGCTGCGAACTAGCTTGGCGTTAAGCTAGCTGCGAACTAGCTTGGCGTTTAGCTAGCTGCTAACTAGCTAGCTGCTAACTAGCTTGGCGTTTAGCTAGCTGCTAACTAGCTAGCTGCTAACTAGCTTGGCGTTTAGCTAGCTGCTAACTAGCTAGCTGCTAACTAGCTTGGCGTTTGCCGCCTGTTGTTTGCGAGCGGCGCTGAAAGCGGTTCGTTTTGATTTTTACCTGCTGTTCTTCCAGAGTCCTGGTTCCTTCACCCTGCTCAGACATTTTATTAGGGGGGGAAACTAAAAGCCTGGTTCTGGTATCCAAACAGTGGCTCCTATCCGTCTGGGCAAACCCCAAATGCTCTAGAAGATGAGAGGAAGCGGAGGCAGCGCTGAGGGCACAACAGCAGCAGCAGGCCGAGTGAATCGATGCCAGAGAGCCAGGGTCCGCTCGTTTTATCTGCCGGCGACGCCTAACTGTCAGCTTGAAGGAGGAGACGTCACGTCGAGAGAGTGTTGTCAGAGAGATAAACTACAAATACACAACTTAAAACATCAGCTACAGTTTGCTAATGTATTGAAAAGAGTGTACAGTCAAAAATTTCAGTTTAATGCTAGAAAAATTAGTTATATTCTTCCTCGTCCGCCCACTTGGTGACCTGATGGCGTAAACGTTGTGTAATTGATGCGGACCCAGAAACAATACTGAACACAATGTGGCTGCATTATGTTTATTCAGTCCAAACTTTTAAAAGGTGTCTTTTATGAGAGTTTTGGACTACAAATGTCTAGTTAACATAGATTTGCATACAGGTGTTGTATTTTTAGTGTACCATAGCATGACAAATTGAAAGCATATTAATTTTCTTCAATAATGAATATTCTTAATAATATAGTTTTTAAGTTGTTTTTCCGACTAAAAGAGACAAACTAAACACTGACCAGTAAGATTTATTTTCAAACACTGCAGTATCCTGAGCACATCAAGTATTATGGGAAAATGTGCAGAGGAACAGTTTCTAACCCTAAACCTGACAGAACATGGTGAGAGAAAAATGTAAAGATCTATTTCAAATAAAGTAAAACCTCCATGGGTATTCACAAATTGTTTTTTTTACCGAAGATGTATGTCAGTGTAAATATAAAGGAGCAAACACTATTTATCCTAGAGATAAATTATGTCTAAAGAGATACATTTATTCAGTTGTGCATGGAAATGCTTTGGATACCAGGAAGCAGTCAGTCTTACAAAAATTATTTTAGGCCTCTGATTTAAGACCATTAATATAAAACAGGTCTCATGGCTGTCATGGGATACCAACAGCTCAATTGACACCAATAATTCATGGCAAGCACTGCAAATTAATCTCATTTGCTGCTGGGCAAAAAGCATTCAACAATTTACCTGCTAAAAGAAGGAAGAACTTTATATTCTTCCTTTCCTCTGAAATAGACAAATATGGAGAGGTATAGTTGCATTAACCTCAACTACAATTATTTCGTTTTCCAAGATGTTGGACAAATTCATCTCAAATGTTTAATGTATTGTTGCCAGCCTTCAAACATTGATGTACAACATTGTAATCAACACATTCTTGACAATCAGCTCAGAAAACCTTTTTATTAATAACAAAGAAACTATTAAGTCCGTGGATGATTTCTTTCTATGTCCAATTTATGTAATTTTTCTATAAGTCTGAATTTCAAACAAACAAAAATGACTGGGTTTTCAGTCAATTATCTTCATCCCCCATTTCCACATCTTCTTGTAACCTCTGCACCATTTTGTCTTCCAGCTGTTTGGCTTTGCCTGCAAAAACAGTCAAAATATAAGAATAAAGGCAAAACTTTTACTTAACTGTTGAACTCAAAGTCAATTTTAATTAATGTAATGCTTTACCTGCATGTGGAGCTTTGATGAGGTGAATATTTTTCTTCACTTCGTTGATGGCCTCTTCTTTATCCAGCTGTTTGCCCTTCTTTAATCTGCAAGACAGAAAGCAACAAAAATAATGTTTAATGAAACATTTATAAGCACAAACAAAAGCTGTAAAATAAAATATTAAAAACATGGAAAAAAACAAAAACAAAATCAACCTCTCACCTGTTCATGATAAATCTTGCCTGTCGTTTCACCTTAATTTCTTCCACCTTTTTCATCGACTCCACTAAGGAAAGAGTAAAATAACAAAATGTAACCGTGCTGCTTTTAAACAACAACAAAAAGAAGCACATTTTTAAATGTCAAATGTGCATTTTAAAAAGTTTACCTGTCTTCTCCCAGAGTTTCCTGTTATATTTCACTGGAATATTTCTACGTTTTTCAAACTCCAAAGAGTTGTCCTTAAAGTGAAAAAACAAAACTGTGTTTATGGTTTATGGCTAAGCAACAAAACATTAGCAGATATTAAAATTTTAGATAGAATAAAAATTATATATATATATAAAATCATCTTACCACAGTCAACTCTTTTCCAGCAGCCTTTCTGAAAGCTTTGGTCCATCTTGTCTTCCTTGGGTTTCGCTTCTTCTTGAAGTTTTTGTGACATTTTGATTTGCAGAATCTGAACATCTGATAAAAAACATAAAGAAAAAAATAACAAAGACAATTAAAACAAATGCCTAAGTGTATGTGCGATGCTTCCTCATGTATAGACTAGTATAAAAAAAATGGATCTAACCCCAAATACAGAAGCATGTACTTTTTAATAGTGTTTTTTTCTGTGTGATCATCGGGTCTCAAACGTACAAAAAAAAAACTCCCATAAAAAGAAAAGTATTGAGACGTGCTTTAAAATAAACATTATGAGACACATACTGTAAAGGGTTATAATGGTAAAGCGTATAAGTTAGTTTGTCATTACAGACTACAGTTATTAGGTTTGGTAAGATTCTGATATACAAACACTTGTTTCCACTGTTCCAGAAAAAAAGGTAATTCAAGATAGTTTGGGTTCATTTAAATCTAATCAAAATAATTGTACAATTATTCAGTCAACATAAAAAGACACCTGCATGTATAAATCTAATTAAAGACTCTACTTTGACAAAATAAACAATTTATAAGGCCAAAATCAATAGATTGTCCAGACATGAAATATATAAAAAGGCCACTAGAGGGAGCCCTTCCACCCTTACAGTTAAATGGAGGCCAGGCCTGACAGTATTATATTACGTAAGTATTAATCAAAAACACACAGTACGAACCGCTTTCAGAATAGCTTTTAAAAACCATCCGACTGTTGTCTTGACTGGTGAACTATTCCTGATTCAAAGTTTCAGATTGAGCCGTTTTGGTTTCCACGTGAGCGATTCTGGCACGTTACCATCAAGCTAACGGCTCCGAAACGCTTCAGAACAACTATTTCTATGTCGCCTAAAGCGTTAAAGCACAGAAAAATGACGCGAACCTTGCAGTCGTTCCGTACAAACATGACTCCGTGTCCGGGGTACACGGGGCCCGAGCAGAAATAGCACTTCTCGATGCGCATTTCGGCACCGAAGCTGCTGCGTGTAGCAGCTAATCAAAACAAGACCGAACGGTCGCTTTCTTCTTCGGCTTGTTCCGAAAAGGCGGCAGCGACGGGCGCAGTTCGAACTCTGCTGACCCCTAGTGGTCAGACCTGTGAAGCGCCACCACTGCTGACCTGCTTCAAGTTCATGTAAAAAAGAAAACTAATTCATTTATTACAACTTTATATAAGGTTTTTTCTTAAAATTCACAATGTAATGAAAATTGATTTGTAATTTTTGCCACTTTACAAAAGCTTGCTTTAGTAGAAGTGATCATAGATTACAGCTGCACCTGACAAAGAACAACGCTGTGACAATGACATTTTAAAACTTAGGTTGCATCATTCAGGATTTTAAGTTGCTTGCTTCACAAATTATCTCAATAAAAGGTCCCAGTGCATTAAATATGATACTGTTCTGAATTTCTATTCTGTCCACAAGGAGGTGCCACACGGTTCTTTATTGGGGCCTCTTTTATTCATCATTTTTATCAACAACTTGATCAAAATGTGTCCTATGGAAATGTTCATCTCTATGCTTATGACACACTTATTTAATGTTTTGGATCAACTCTTATTCAGGCTGTCGAATCTTTGCAAATAGCTTTGTAAGCTGTACTCTCTAAATCACTTGAAATTTGTTCTAAATGCTAATAAAACTCATAATCTCCATAGATTCCACATTTGTCCCCAGGACAGAACCATTTGTGGCCTTCGGTTCCTTTTGCCCGGACGTAATTGGGTAAGGGGGCATCGTTTATTCAGCGCCTTCTGCATGGAAAATGCTAAAGAAAGACTGGAAACTAACTGAATTAATTTGTTTGATGACCTTCAAATCCAAATTGAGAGTTATTGAGGCCAGTTCCACAAAATCTACTTGTTTTTCATGGGTTTATAACTTCTGTGTCTTTATTGTGTAAATATATAACTGTATTTTGTGTTTGCTGCTGCCTCATGGCCAGGACTCCCTTCAAAAAGGGGTTTGTAATCTCAACAAGTTATTTTCTGGTTAAATAAAGAAAGTTTTAGAATAGAAGTGGGATGATCCAAGTTATAATATTGTAACTGGAAATCTTAAGTTTAATATGGCATCAAAAAGCACACAGTACCAGTTTTATTTGCGCTTCGAGGACACAAACATTATTATTTGAAACAAAAGAAAGGAAATATATGTTCAATTCTGAAATAATCAAAAGATTGTAAAAAAAAAAAATCTACATCTTTACAATCTTGTAATTTTTCTGCTTAGTAAATAACAAAATTAAATACATTCATGTAGGCGTATTTTGTTTTAGTTTTTTTGTCTGCTAGAAAAAAAAAAGTATGTTAAAAAAAAGTGTTGCCAAGTGTGCTGAATTGTCCTGATTAAAATATTACACCTATATTATGCACAACTCTTAAGTTGGGGATTTTACTTGTAGTGCTTGTACAGTAAAATAAATATATATATATATATGTGTGTGTGTGCGCGTGCGTGTGTGTGAGTGTGTGGTGAACGGTGAGCACTACAGCTAGGCCTATAAACCCAGCTATCAAGGCCGAGGCTTATCTAAAGCTGGGGAACAATAGTCTGGATAAGGGGGGGAAGAAGAGGGAAAAGGGGGAAGGAGAAAAATGAAGGAAAAGAGGAAATTTTGAGAAAATGGAAGGAGTTGGTAGTTGTCTCTCTGCTTTCTATTACAAGTAAATGTACATATATTCCGGTGTAATAATTTGAGAAATCGAACCAAACATGACTGTTTAATGCATAATAGCATAGGAGGCTTTCAGTTCCGAAGGTCGCATGTTTGATTCCACCATTAGAACATGATAACTGCAACAAATTTTTACTGTCATCAAAACTAAAACTAAAAACTAAATTTTATTTTATAGTCATATTTTCATTTATCACTTAACTACTGCAATAATATAATCATCTTCAATGAATGAATTTGCATGTTTGCAGAAAAAAAGAAAAGTAATGAAATGTTACATATTTATTAAGAAGTTCACACACACATTAATAATAACAATAATAACAAATAATAGTAATAATAACAATTAAAAAAATAAAATAAATGGTAAATAACCTAAGTAAAAGCAACTGAATGAACAAATATAAAAAATTATTACATTTAGGAAATATTAAAACAAGAGTACAATAATAATAATAATAATAATAATAATAATAATAAAATTGAATACATTATAAATATCAAAATAAAATAAATACAATAAATTAATTAAAAATACTTAAAGTTATGAAAATTTAGAATTTTAAATAGAATAAAAAAAAGCCAGACTCCAGCCTGATCACATGATTACATAGACTCTGTAATCATAATGTTATAGTGGTCCACAACCAGAATACGCTGGGCTCTCTTGTTAGCTCCATAGCTTGTGAGCTGTGTGCCACAAGCAGGAGAGGGCAACCTGACATTCCACAGGTGGTATTGCATCAACAAGATAAGCCGGTGGTGGAAAAGGGGCTCCGGAGTTGGGACCTGATGGTAGATGAGCAATGGCTCTGTTGGATCATAACACAGTTTCAGGTCTGTGCGCAGGCTGCTGAAATCCACTACTGATCTTGCGGTAGAACGGTCTTCAGCAGCTTTGTTGGCAACCAGGCAGCATCTGGCTCCATATTTTCAGGCAATGGTGAGGAGAGAGGAGCAGATGGTCCAGAGGAGATACAGGAGGAGGTGGCAGACAACACTTCCTGTTTTATGAAGAATAAAATAGAATAAGGTAAATACATAGATATGATAACATCTACTCAACAGAAGTTCCTGTTTCACGTGTAGTAGAATATCGTCTTACAGCTGTAGCAGTGGAGGCCAGAATGGAAGAAGCTGGGCTCATTACAGGACCAGGAGACGGAGGAAGACACAGAGGAGAAACGGTCTGCAAAAACTTTTTGCAACAGCGGCCAGATGGTAACATTTTTCTTTTGGTGGGGCTTGTGCTGAGGTTGGACACATCAGAGGTCTAAAGGAATAAAAGCCCAGTTCACAACATAGGATAATAGTGAATGAATGCATTAGTGTTACTATAGTTACTGTAGTTACTATATGCAAGACAAAGTAATATGTTTCATAGATGAATTTCAAATTCAAATAAAATATACTTCATCCTAAAAGCACAAATATACAATAATAATGATTTAAATTATATAAAGCTAATAGGAGTTATGCTTTTTTTGTGGGTAGATCCCTTAGGATCAGTCATTGTTCAAGTAGCTCACAAGCTGGAAAAGTCTGGGCACCCCTGGTGTTTATATTTTTCAACTCTCTCTACATTACCTTAGAGGCACCTAACTTACTTGATCCATGACAAACTGTGGCTTTGTACATGTTATATAGTTGAGTAGATTAACAATGCTAATATAAATATCAGCATAAGTAAATTGTCATTACTTACTGATGTTAACGCCATATTTGGTCTTCTAGGTTCACCACCTGCTAAGGAGATATTAAATTTTAAATTTTAATATTACAGAATTCAGTACCAGTACATTATAATTGTACGAGAGACTTCTGAGACCTTCTGTGCACAGAAACCAGAGTTGCAGCTCTGTGCGCCTCCAAACAGTGACGTTTGTCCCCTCATCAGTAGTGGGCATTTCTCAATCTGTATTGTTTGACAGCAAATAAGGTGTTTCCTTTAAATATATCATAGCTTTACATTTAATATTACACACTTTTCCCTCTGTGCAGGTTTACCTTCAGATAAAGATCATGCCGCTTCTCCTGCCGAGGTGCTGGACTGTTTCCTGCCTCAGACAGTCGAATGCGTGAGGCAGCACGTTTCTTTCCATTCGTCCTCTCCCATCCTGTGCTTGTTTTTGTTTGGAAAGGGAAGGATATTCAAAACAGCTTATATTTGTACATGACAGAAATATGAATAAAGTGTCCTGTTTTTAACAAACTGATATAAACATATTTATGCACACACAAAGGTTCTTACTTGCACACAAACACACAGCTAATTATGAAATAATAGCAGTAGCCTACACATTATTAAACTATGTCAGCAGAAGTAAATACCAGGCAGATTTCATTCATAACAGAGGTTGTTATAAACTAATACTAGCAGCAGCACACATTCAAATTCAAAAATACTTTACGGATTCCCGAAGGGAAATTAAGTTTATAAAAACTTTATTTAACCTTATATAGATTTCATTCATACTAGGAGGGCCTTAACGTCTTTGAGGGGAAAAAAGAACTAAAAACAAATTTAAATAAAAGTCACGCTTGAACCCATAAATACTAACGTCAACGTCGTTACCTTCAATTTCATCGTTCTCTTTAAAATATGACATTAATATCTGGCCAGCTAACTTATGACGAGTGTGTCTCGTTTTGCGGTGATGAAAAACTATGATGCATATTTCAACCAACGGCCCAAGCGAGATAGTAGACAGAATAAAATTATCCTTCTGTAGGGAAAGAATCTTGACGTCCCGCGGGCTGAATGAATGTTGGAGAACGGCTTTCGTGATTGGCTCTCAAGAAAGTTGGAGATGTTGGGCCCGCTATTGGTGGAGATTATGCAGACGCCTGCTCTAGTTGGTGTTTTGCTAAACTCGAAAACAAATACAAACATATTTATGCAAAGAACATGAGCTGAGAAACTGGAAGGTGCAGTGCGTTTCTCTCTGCCAGCTGTGATGCCTTTAATGCCATTGGGGTTTTTTGGAACATGGCAACTCAGCATAATTATCGTCACACAGGTCCAGTGCATGCTTTAAAAGTGCATGAATAAGCCAATGCAACAGAATAAAAGTATAATGTGTTATAAGGCTAAAAAACTAGATTTTGCATAATACCGCCCGTAAATCATCCTATCGGCTGGCAGTTCTTCAGAATATTTAGGTACTTTTATTGAAATTTGAGGTTATTATTCAAATCTTTGTATTCGTTTTAAACATGTAATAACAACAATAAAACAAAAACAAAATCAGAATGTCAACAGGTGCTAACATCATACATAGTAAAAAGGAAGGAGGGGAGGGGAGAAGGGGGGGGGCTACATGCTTTGTCTCAAAATATTAAAAAAATGGCTGCCAGGTGATGTATTGTTGAATTGAGTGGTTAACTGTATGTTTCAGATGCTCAAGTTTCAGATGGAATATAACATCTTCCATCCATTGCTTATGAGAAGGAGGAGCAGCTCTCTTCCAATTGAATAATATTAGACGTCTTTCAAGTAGTGTCACAAATGCTGTAATCTCATGTGCATGTCTATGGCTTTGATATTAGTGACTGAATCAAATTCTGTTTGAAGTAGGATTCTTTCTCTGTATAAATCATCCAAAGGGGAAACTGAATGTAGTTGATCTATGGTCTTAATTCATTCAATAAGCTGTGAAGCCCCCATAGCCCTCCTCTTATTTTCACCAGCAACGTAAGATATCACTTGACCTCTCACATATGCTTTTAGACTTTCCCAAAGTGTTGCATTACTTATCTCAGGCGATTCATTCAACTCGGTAAAAATATCTATTTGTGCGTTGATAAAGTCAACAAACCTTTGTTCAGACAGCAGCCTGGGATTAAGTCGCCACAAAAAGGTAGGAGTTTTTACTTCAGGAAAGCCCAACCCCAGAATAACTGGGGAATGGTCTGATATGACAATACTGCCATATTCTACTTGGGTAACCCTGGGCAGGAGTTTCTGATCAATTAGAAAGTAGTCAATCCGTGAGTAGCCATTATTCTCCCTAATTGTTTTAGACTCTTCATATTGTACATCTGTATGCAACAAAATAACTACTCCTCTGCTCTTACGGTTGAAATCCGAGGGAAAATATTGTGTAAAGCCTCTTCTGCGAAGTCTACAATGATCTTCCGTAGTAACCCTTAACGTCACAGGGTATCTGAGGCCGTAGCGTACGGAGCCCTCTAGAGGACATGGGGAATTTTTTTCTTTTGCGTTACCTCGCAAAACCTTTTGCTTCACAGCTTGGGTGAAGTCCGGCAGGATATGGATATTGTCACCATCAGCGGTTGTTATCAGAATCCCTCGAACTTTTTTAGGCATACCTGAATGGTTGGTTGACGTCTAGTACATACACAACTTCCTGTGTGAAGCTATATCGTGTAATTTTATAAAAGCGGTATCATTAATGAGATGGTTCTGGTGTGGAGCTCACAAACCCACGTCCTCACATGGCGCTGCCCCATCCAGAAAGCCAAATTTGAGATAAACTCCAGTAATACCTTTCAAATTCGCCTTAACGTTGAAAAGAAGAAAACATGAATGATATATTTTTCAAAAACAATTTTATTATCTAATCTTTATCAGTATGAGTATCAAAAGACTCTTTTGCAACATATAAACACCATAAAATAATATATTTTGTTGCTCACTTTGGCTTAGAATATTCTTTCTGGTACTCAAAAAAAAATAAAAAAAATAGAAACTTAAATAACAGTTAAATCTACATTCTATGTCTAAATTCAAAAGCTGTTGGTTTCATTATTTGCTTTCAGTCTTAGCAGTTTTATGGCAGCCGTCGTGCTGCCTTGACTAAAGCTGAAAGAAGACATTTTTGTAAAAAGGACCACAATAAATGTTTTTGGTTCACAACATTGTGCTAAAGAAATACAATCTACATCTGAATTTTCCCCAAAAGAACCTAGAAATGGTTCACGCGACGATTCAAAATGGTTAAAAAGACACCAAAACGCTTTTTGGTTATTCAAACATTGTGAAAATAACTCCGTGGGGAAAAAAAGGCCATTCTAGAATCCAAACCGAACAGAAATCATATCTTCGAATACAAATCCTGTATAGTATGCAAACAAAAACCAAAGAAATTCTCAAAATTAAAGGACCAGACTGAAAGATCATTTGGTTAGGATTACTTGTATTACAAAGATATACATTTTTTTTTGATTATGTTGCTCTTCACTCAGAGGGTTTCCAATATGATAGTCAGAATATTCTACTGTCACATCCTGGACAGGAAATACAAAGGACAGAAGCAAAGTCTTCCTCATTACAACAAAGTTGATGAATGGCGATGAATGATTCCCTCGATCACTCATCGGTAGCAGGTCACACTGGATCTTTGGTCTTGTGTGTATAGCTTTCACCAAGGATCAACTGTACAAGCTGTACCCATCTGAGGAAGCAGAACAACTCTTTGGATAATAGCATCGGCGTCACCTCTGCATTTAGCAATGGTCTAGAAGGCAAACTGAGCACAAGGCTTGTGCTAAAGCTTTCACCAGAATAAAGCACTACTAACAATCACTCAGAGAATCCACCATGGCCTAAAGGAACATCTCTGGCAATATTTTGGTAAACGTCCTAAACACGACGTCGGTTATATTTTTGGTTCCTTCATCCTCTCTAATGTAACTCTTTGGGTGTGGTTTCTCCTCCGTCTTTGGAGCTAAACATCTATAGCATGAAAAGTCCTTTCCATATTAAGGCCTGGTTAAAGCTTTGAGTTTAGTTCACAACTCGGTTCAATAAAGCTAAAAATAGTTAGACGGCATCTAACATACTAAAAAGACAAACAATGAGAGCTTTCAATCAACACGGACGAGGACATCAGGCCTTGTAGCCTGAGTCTGAGATAATACTGCAGAACACGTGGTAAAACGAGGTAGTAAGATATATACTAAACAGTACACTGAGGTAGATCATTAATACACTATCTCCTCCATCCCAGCAGACAAGTAAATATTAGAGATGCACCAAAAAACAAAAATCAGCTGGTGATCATTTATGGAGGATTTACTAACGATTGGCTGGTTGGAAAAGAAAAAATCCAGTATTTTCTCCGATATTTAGCCACATCGTACCTTGGTTTTGGTACCTTGCAGGTCAAAGCTTCACAAAATCCTGATCGGTGCATCTCTAATAAAATGCATCACCAGGCAGTTCTCACATTCGTTGTCAAACATTCATCATGGGTGAGGCTTTGGTTAGCGTCACCAACACCAAACACACAAAAACAAAGGAAACTAAATGTTTTGACAACATTCACACAAAGTCCTGAGGTTCCTTCAAAGCAGATCCACGGTTCTTCCATTTCAGCAGCTGGTTCCTGATTTCCCCTCTCTCTATCCCAAAATACTCCAGGGTCTCTTCACAGGAAGTTGAATGAGGTAGAAATGGTGTTGCTTTGGCCGAGGGAGTGAAGCGACAGGCCTCAAGGTGTCAGGAACAGCCTGCCTGGGGATGGGAGTTACCAGAGGTAAGCCAGGTAGTTTCAGGAGCAGGTCGATGGAAGGAAATTCCCCCTGGTTCCAGTTTAACAGACCGCTTCAGATCTGGACCAGCATCGCTGTTATCCGACTCCAAATTTGTGGTTCTTGACGGGTTGCTCGTTTCCTCGTTGCTTTCCTCGTTGGAGTAATGTCCGGAGTCGCCGGTTTCCTGGCTGCCTTCGCTGCTTTGAGAGCTTCCCAAGTGGAGCGGTCCGTAGATGATCTCCCGGGACGAGGCGGGTAGAGGAGCTGAGCCCAGGCGCTCGTCGTACCTTAGCACCGTTCTGCCAGCCTCGTACAAACAGGCTCGTGTCTCGGCCTTCAAACAGAAAGTAAAAGGTAAAACATGACAGAAAGAGAGCAATACTGGGAGGACGGTGCTGCACTTACATCCGTTGGAGGCGGATCCTTCTGGAAAATCAGCCACTTCTTGCTTTGGATCTTGCTGCTAACTGAACCGCAGCGACTTGCAACAACATCAGATCCACTCTAAAAATCAATCCAACGGTTTATAAGCTTGACTAACAGCAATTAGAAGTATTTTAAAGGTTCTTCACTCTGTGTTTCTTACCTTAGGATCGATGAATTGATTACCGATCATGGGTAAAAGGGCCTCAATATTTTCCAAGTTGTAATTACCAGGCAGTGGAATGCCAGGATGTGGACCCTCAGACGTTCTCACGGAAATCACTTTGGGACTAGCTGATTTTCTAAAAAAAATGATGTGTTGATAAAAAAGACATTCTTAAATGACTTTTTCTAAAATAAAGTTGGGTTAAATTTATTTTTTAGAGATTTTAAATAAGCAGTACCTTGGTTTGCCTTTGGTGATTAGGATTAAGGCACACATGGCAATACAGGTTAAGGCAATGCTCACACCAACCATTATCCCCATCATGGACCTCTGGTCAATGTGGTAGAGGCCATCAGAGAACACTGTCACGTAGGAAAATAACGTTTTAGATGGACGATGTGAGAAGAAAGTCTAGGATTCGATTTAAACGCATTGCAAACGAGCGTGTTCTGCCTCTATTGCTTCGTGATGCTGACCTGTCGTGTCTTGAAGGACGCCGGAGTGCCTGGGATTCTTGCTGCGCTGGATGTGTCCACGTTTCGGCACCAGCTCAACAATAGTGGAAAAGGGACCGTCGCCGACTTTGTTGGAGGCACAAATCTTCACCAGGTAGACGATCCCTGGCTCCAGCCGCTCTAACAAGGCCATTGTATGAGTTCCTGTATTCATAAAACATGGCGCGACGTTCATGAATGCGACAGCAACTAATTTTAATATCAACTGGGACCGACATGTATCACCGATCAGTAAAATCCAGTCTAGGACATCTAGAGATAAAGAAAACAAGCACAGACGGCCACTTTTAAACCAAGAAAGGTATGTCTGCTGAACCGTTCTGTTAAGTTCACCAGACAGACATCTTTTGAAATTTTGTGGTCATATTGTCATAAACTCTAAAGTTTCCAGAGCCTTGTCCTCTTTACTTAACACTGAGAAGAATTTCAATAAATTCATGCCCCTGATATGGGTTTAAAAGTTTATCACGATAACATACGGCGGTATAGCGACAGGAATTAAAACACAAACACTGCTCTGGAAAAAAACATGGGAAGGTGCTTCTTTGCCCTGATAAAAAGGCCCACTCACCCTCTCTCTGTATTCTTTGCCAGTGTCCAGCCATCCACGCTTGCTGTGAGGCGTATAAAACTGTGTAGTGGGTAACCACCAAGCTAGGCTCAGTGGGCTCCCTCCAGGACACCAGAGCCGTGTCTTCCTCGATCAGAGTCACTCGCACTCCTGCTGGAGGGCGGGTAGGTGCTGCACAAAGAGCATTCATGATCCTTATAACTGTCCACCACAGACGTGCAAAGTCGATGTAGACGTGCGAATTGGGGCGTCGAAAAGCCTCGCGGCGCATTACGCGCGTCCAGACCAGAGCGTTTGGAGCATCCAATGCCCAAAATGCTAAAAACGCTCTGGTCTCGATGTGCGTAACGCGCCGCAAGACTTTTCGGCGCGTTTACATCGATTTCACAGGTAAACTGGACGCTCTTGAGGCTCCAGGCGCATTTGGTGTGAACGCAGCATTATACAAATCAAGCTAAACCCAAAAGGAAGCATATCAAGAAGTGATCACAGTGAAATCACAATTCTTATCTGTGTCTAAAGCATCACCTGCTGGCAGAGTCTGATGGTGAATGACAGAACTCCAGGAACTTGACATCTGATCCACATGGAGACGCACAACGAACTCATATCGAGTGTTTGGAAACAGACCCTGGACCATAACGCTCTGCTTGGTGCTGTGAGGAAAAAAACGGCGGTTGATCACCTCTGTTTTTCGGGAAGTGTGAGAAGCAGCAGATTTCTGAGGGGCTTACGTTTGTACATATTGTATAGAAGAGACGTTGTGTGTGCCTGCAGGGGTACAGCGGACCGTGTAGCTGACAGGCTTTCCAGCGGAGAAGGCCGGGCGACTCCAGCGGAGCGACACTGCGGATGAATTGCTGGTCAACACGGTGACCTGATGTGGAGGGGGAGGAGCTGCCGCCAGCTGGTCTCTGGTCGCTGAATGATTCAAAGAGGATTTGCATTAAAAACAAATAGTTGAGCGTAAGAGTCAGACACAGTGGTTATCCAAATGTACTCACACACACATCCTGGAGTGCTAATTGTTTGGTCTGTCTGATAACCATCTCCAAATTTGCTGATAGCCAAAATCTTGACATGGTACTTTCTCCTTGGATCTGAAATAAAAACGGACGAGTTTATCGATGTAAAAGCCCGGCGTTACCAAGACAATAAAATTTTGATCTTTTGGTGCAAAAAAGGAGAAAGACTATCACAAAGGAAGGTGAAGAGACAAAGTATCACTAAACAGCAGGATGATTTAAAAAAGACGGACGTAAGAAAATGAAGAAGTGACAGGAGACGTGATTTAGCATGTCATTAAGTGGCCGTGGTCTCATTTGTTACCCCAAGCTTTTGTTTGCCTTGTTCTGTTGTTTGAAAAGAGCACGAGAAAGGCGAGTTGGGCAAAAGCTCAACCAAGGATGGTTCCACATCTACAAAAGCAGCTTGTTAAGTACAGATTTGTAGAGGAATAGCGATATTAACACCTAAAAAATGGGAAAGATATATGACTCACAACAATTAGGGAGGTACACGTAGCAGCCTGGAAACACTTAGTGGAAAACATGTTCCGACATGGAAAACAACAACGGGGCCCGGCCTTAAATCAGGATCTTTTAACAGTGTGAGAGGTCAGCCTAAAGGTATGGACCAATGACAGCAGTGTGTCTAGGCCTGCTTTGAGGGGCGGTTCATGGCCAGCGTTCAGCTGCTGGGATCCTGGGCTCCTGGGACTTTTGGGGGGGTCGGGGGGTTTACTGGGGTCACCGAGCCAGGCCAACGCAGAACAGAAGGAATCTGGGCTCTTTTGTTCGCCCTTTTTTCTCACCCTCTGCACCAACCTAGCCTTAAACTTGGTGCAGCAGGAAAGAGAAGATATATAAATGACATATACGGAGTAAAAAGACAAAAAATGGGTGATTGGGGACAATTAAAAATTAATTTAAGACTTCCTCCTGTTTGGAGTTTTAAGAAGAAAAAAAAATCTACTGCTTCGGTAGAAACTCAGCGGTATCTTTGTCCTGATGGAAAGAAAACAAACTGCATTTTGTGTAGAGGATGCTTCTGCTTGATATTGCATCTAGAGAAGCTGCTGGTTATTTAAATGGACAGAACAGATGACCAGTGGGGGCACGGGGAGCTAAACCCAAGACTGCTGTCTCATGGCTAGAGGTCAGAGGCTCGGTCCAGTTCCTGCCCGTCCCAGGGGTCTTTGTTTTCGAGCACCAGAGTCCAGATAAAGGGAGGAGGTGTCGCCGGTCCCAACAGAGCAGATCTGGTTCGGACAGAATGAAATGGCTGTGCATAATTAAGCAAGCCTGGGGATGAGAATGGGAGGGACATCTGGTTACTGACCTCCAACCCTGTGAGAATGATTTCACACAACACTAAGGGTGGGGGGGGACTACTGGTTTGAAAAGAGAGGTCAGTCCATGTTGATCAAGACGGAGGCTGGAAATGCAAATTCACCATCCAACTGCCCACAGCATTGAATTAAGTCATGCAAAGGAGATCCATTTAAGTGAGACCACATCGCTCACACCTCGTGTAATTGACAGAGAGTCACAAAAAGTGGTCAAGTCCAGCGTTTAGCGCTACTCACCAAGGCCACCAATGGTGTGGCTGTAAGTCTGAGCCTGCAGCAGGATGCTGGGCTGCTCGGGTTGGCCTCCCTCGTGGTAGCACAGCCGGAAACCCAAAGCAGCCACAGAACCAGGGGAGGTCTGCCAACGGGCCCTGATGGAGGTGCAGTTCAGCACCTCAAGCTGCAGAACGGGGGCTAAAGGCACTGAGAGGGGACAGACAGACGAAATGTTAGCGCAGTTGTTAAAGTTGAGCTTAGTGCAAATGAAAAAATGCCAACAAACACAAACATCAAGACTGGAAGTGAGCAAAAGTACTGCTCATATTAATCCAACATCAGATATCAGGGTTGTAAATATGAAATGTGAACAACCCATTTTAAATGGAAATCATTTTGTTTCTGTACCTTTATCTCATATACATACAAACACTTTTGCAGGATAAGATTTTACTAAGACCTCCCCCCATCCCAGCAGACCACTAACATGGGCAAACCTTTCCCACCAACAGAGGCCTAAGGCTCTGTCTTTATGATCCGTGACAGAGGCCACTCTAACATCCCTGACGGCGAGGGCCAAAGGTTTGTGGGGAACCAAACACAAAGACTCCGGGACAATGCTACAAGAGCAAACTCTAACCCTAACCCAAACAACCAGGCGGGGATTCTGGGGAACCTCTTATTATTATTCTGAGACTGATGAAGCGAAAACATCACAAAAGCAACACATTTTTTCAATCAAATCTCCCTTTGATTGAAAAAATGACAATCTAAACATACATAATACCTCAAAAATAGGAGGTTACTTTTAAGGCTTTTTCAAAAGCAAGATTAGATTTTTATTTGTCAGGCTTACCGTTGTTGCTGGATATTTTCGGTGTTCGATGCGAGGTCCACGCCGAGGGCTCGCACCAACCCACGCGGGTGGCTGCGGCAATACGCAGCAGGTAAATCGTGTCAGGCTGCAGGCCCTGCAGAAGATATCCGGTGCCGTTTTGAGGCAGCTCCACGTCCATGACGGTGTTGTCCGCAGCCGTGCGATAAGAAAGCTTGTAGACCAACACTCGCCCGCGGCTGATCTTAGCAGGCAGAGGCTGCCAGCTCACCTGAATGTCCGTCGAGCTGTGGCTGGTCAGAGTGAGCTCCGGAGTACGCAGAGGTACTGTGAAAAAATCGGTTATCATCATCGCATCACGCGTGGCCGGGCGGCGGCAGTGAAAGGGCAACAACGCGCTTACCGTCCTCCAGAGTGTGCTGACTGACTTGGTCGGACATGCGGCTGGCTCCCATCGGCATGTAAGCCACGACGTAAAAGCTGTAGTTTCGAGCTGGTTCCAGGTCATCGATGATGTAGCTGGTCGTGTCGTTGCCGATGACAATCTGATATTCTTCATTGTTCAGACCTGAAATACGAAATATCGTACAGTGCGAGAGGACACAGCTATTACTGATGACTTAGAGCATTCTTTAAAATTCTTTATTTCAGAGAGCTTGCATACTTCTCTTTACAGACTTTCTGAACTTTCAATATAGTACTGCATGATATATATCTCAGAATTCATCGTTAGCCAAAATAGTATAGGTTTATACACAACACTGTCCCTTTAAGAGAGTTCAGAATGGGTTGGGGAGTGGACAACGCGTCGACTACGCCTATTGTTACTAGAGTGAAGTTGCCTTTCTCAGTCCTCCTTGACCTTTGCTCTGTGTAGCAAGAACAGATGCTCCTCCAGCAAAACAGCTAATCACACACAAGAGCGGTCGAGCTCACTGCAGCTAAACTGTTCACACTTTTATCTACCTCCTCCTCTCGCTCTCACCTTCAGCCTTCATGTAATGGATGGAGTAGGCTATGACTTTGTCTGCGTTGTACAGCGGTCGGTCCCAGGCCAATAAGATGGCGGAGCTGGAGATGGTTTCGGGGTGGATGTTCCTGGGCGCGCTGGGCCGGTCCTCGGACATGACCACGATGAGGCGAGCCAAGGACAGCACTGAGCCTTGCTGGTTCTCTGCCATGCATTGGTAGATGGCGTCGTCTTCCGGGATAATCTGGGTGATCACCAATTTACTGTGAATGGAAATGTCCAGACGAGAAGAATTAGTAAAAAGAATTGATTTGTCTCACTTCGGTGTTCTTATATACATTTCCCTATCCTGTCAACATCTAGAGTAGACAGTGCATCTATGCTTCAAGGTTACCACCACAATCCTGGCAGCCATTATCAATTGTTATTGACCAAAACAATATCATGTGACACCCTTCGCTCAGCAAAAAGGTAGAAACAAATATTGTTTGCTACTATCAGCCGATATCGGCCGATAGCGATGTCTCATAAGTGTTAAATCGACATACCTGTTGTACATCTTAATTCTCCCGTTCAGGTGTACCTCCTCTCCGTTCTTTAGCCAGCGGATTCGCGGTGGAGGAACTCCCTCTGCCTGGCACATAAAACGTGCCGTGCCGGCTCGTGGACGAGTCTGACTCTCTGGTCTCTCAACAATGGTTGGTGGCACTGAGACAGACATAAATCAGATTTAGCCTCAAAAGCTCTGTTTTCGTGTTAGGTAGACATACTTCTTTCTATCATGGCGTTTGTGGAGCTACAAAATTAGTCAGGAACTGTGGGCTGCTGCAGAGGTATGTCCACAGAGATCATCGTACCCAGAACGGTGAGGTTGGCTGCTGTGGTGGTGTGGTTGCGTGTTCCCGGCGTTGTGGCTCTGCAGATGTAGACTCCGCTGTGCTTGGAGTTAACGTCGGTTATAACCAGATTCCCACTACCCAGCACTTTGGCATTGTAAACATCTATGGGTTTACTGTCAGCTCGGCTCCATGAGATGATGGGTGAAGGATTGCCGGTGGCCACACACTCCAGTACTACAGTCTGGTGAAGGGACACTGTCACGTTTTGAGGTCCGGCGATGATTCGGGGCCTCTGATGCGGTTTAGCTCCTCCATCTTTATTTAGAAGTACAAATGCTGAAATCAATTATATATTCCAGGAAGACTAAAAGCTTATTATTGAGCCTCAGTTTGTGCATTTGCTGTTACCTTTGTTGACCGACAGAGTGGCCTCTCTACTCTGTAAACGGCTGCCAATGTTAGTAGCGACACACCGATACTGTCCAGCATCCTCCATTTGAACGTTGTGAATCTGAAGAACTCCATTTGGCAAAACTGTTATCCTGCAAGGAAGAAAAAGTCAAATCAGGGTCAGACTAGGTGGCATGGTTAGGATCCTTTACACCACAAGTCATTTCATTTGAGATCGGTCTGACTTGTTTTTAATGAGGAAAAACGGTTTTCTTCAAAAAACATTCTGAAACTACATATTTAACCTTTTCATGCTTTTGTTTTGATAGGTCAAGTAACATGTGCGGCTCTAAACTACTTTTATTTAGCTGGACTCGGGACAGATTTGTCTTTCACACTGTCCAGGTTTGAAGGTGAAAGAAATGTGAGCGGGGTGCATGAACCTGTTTGTCTGTAGCGGCAGTGGGCTTTGGTTGAACTCCCAGGTGATGGTGGCCGGCGGGCTGGAGGTGACGGTGCAGGAGAACCGCGCCACAGAGGCTTTAAACACCACAATGGACGCCGGATGCATCTCAAACTCTGCAATACCTGTGAAAACAACAAACAGATGCGTATTTATTCTACAAAAAAATACCCTATTCAGTGTCATTTATGATGTGTGATAATTTGTTTATGCAAGCCACGGTTTGAAATGGATGGATGTTACCAGATCATGTTAGAGAAATTGATCTCTTTAAGGCACCACCAGCTTTTTGTGGAGATGAGGAGAGGCTTACCTATTGTGACTAGCCGGCCAATCAATGGATCAATTGAAGAGTGACAGAGAATGATGCACCATTATAGATATAAACTAATCAATGCACTTTGCTTAAAAAGCATTGCAGGCAACTATGTTAAGCAATATTGAATTTATCATGTTGATAGTTTTGCACCCTTCATCTTTCAACCATATTTCTAGGTTATTTATCATTGTCGTCTCTCAATCTTTGAATAGAAATCCCGCGAAATCTCCTTTGCATTACCTTTTTTTGTCTATTTCTAACCTTACTGCCATAAATCCCTACTATTTCAATCGCTATCTAAGATCTGAATGAAAATGTTATCAACATAAACAATAAATAATTTGATAACTGTCCATTCTTACTTTTTTTTCCAAAAATCACATTAATGCAACCCTAAGATTTTGTCACAAAATAAAAAAATTGCTGGTACACCCAGAGAGTCATATTTCAGTTTATGCAGATCCTGAAACAAGTCACCACCCCCAATCCACATATTTGTGGGCCAACTCAATACAAGATGATCAATGACCTTCATTCATTAAGGTGATAAGTCCCTCCCCTCCCCCTTCCCTCAAAGAGAGAAAGTCAATATCATGTTATAGAAAATCAATACTTTTGTTTTCCCAATTAAACTCCACATTTAAGCCCTAAGCTTTCCGAGAGCAAATTTACAAAGAAATTCTTTCATTTAAAGTTTAATGTTGTCAATATCAAGACAAAGAGTTTATATTACTCATTAGTGGAACTAAAACCTATGATTTGGAGCTTTGTATTATTTGATTTTATATTATTTCATCTGTATCTGTGACCTAAAGCAGGAATACAAACTTTAAACAGACAGTCAGGGATTTTTCCTAGTTAAAAATTGGATGGTTGGTAGGTAAGCATAAGAAAGTTAAACATGAGTGATGCAGGTGGTGGGCAAAGATCAAATTAGTGTCTAAGTTAAGATATACAAAGGTCTCCCCTAAAAGGTCAAAGTTCACCTCACCCTCCTGTCCACTCAGTTTTTGCCCCCAAACTGGACGTAGCAGGAAAACAGTTCATGCTTGGTTCCGATTTCTGTGTTTTCTACGTTATTAATGTTCTGCTATACAGATATAACATTTTCCAACTGAGCGTAAGGTAGTGGTCGTTTAAGCAGGGCATCTGACGCCTGTTTTTTATTGTTGTTGTTTTTTGACGAACATTAAATGATATTGTTTTTATCTAACATCATAAATGTGGAAAACACTCAGTGAACAAAATTACTTGGTTCCAGAATCCGTCCTAAAGCCTCCTAAGCTCAGGCCCGTCATTCCCAGGACAAACTGGCCTTCCTTTAACAAAAGCTGCGTCCTGGACGGGGCAACAGAGGGCCTGATCGGGTGAAAGGGGCCGAGGGGTGGGAGGAACAGCAGAGGGGGGCTCCCTTGCTACAGCAGGCGTGTGACATCACAAAGCCTTTCCAGTGCTGACCCCCGACCCCTGTGACCTTTGGACAGAAGGGGAGCACAGAGCGGTCCCATCCTCCACTCTCCCTCTACAGCTGACCGGCAACCATGAACCCTTTCACTGAATGGGGATAACAGCTCAAACGTGAATTTGCTGACAAACTGACAAAGTTTTCTGCTGCAATGGGAAAATTCTGGGGGAATAAAATAAAAAAAGACATACATACATATCAATTTAATCTGCCATGTATAAAACATTTGGGCATCTTCTTTCATAAATGTGCAGCTAACATAATTATTAAAAAAATAGGATATAGAGTATCATTACATTTTCCTGAGTTTTTAGTTCACTGAAGGGGGAAATGAGGTCTCCATGACACCAGCCGTGGGATATCCTCTCTTACACCCTTGAAAAGTGTGCACGGTAGACCAGGCACATTGAATAGCTGCAGCTGTCTTGTCCACTGATATGTGGACAAACAAACCCCCTGAAATCTAGTCCTTTCTTGTGGACCAGTCAGGGGCACTCCAAACAAAAGCTGAAAGGCAAATGTCCATTCAGAAATCCCAGAGTGTTGCAGGCCATTCTGCAGTTAAAAAGACCCATAGTCTGCAGGCAATCCCACACAGATTTAGACTAAAGGATTTTGAATAGTTCCATGCTTTATTTTATGGATATCTATATGTCACCTTCAAATACGGGGTAAATAGTGCTCTCCCACAGAAAAAGTAAGAGTACACAAGCTGTTGTTTGCCTATTTATAGAGCCTTTATGAGCTGTTGGATGGACTCCCCTTCTTTATTTAACAATCTCTTAAAAGCTCCTAACAACATGGAAGCCTTGGTTTTAAAGGTTTTCGTAAGAGATAAAAATAAAAGACTTAACCAGAACATCTGCTTCTCATCTTGAGGTATACAACCCGATATCTTCAACCCTGATGCTTAAAAATGCATTATAGAACATAAATACCCATATTTTCTTTTACTTTTGTTTCTTTACTTCCCATACTCACTTGCGATAGTCAGACGTGATCTTTGGCTCAGGATAGCTCCATATTTGTTTCGGGATAGGCACTGGTAGAATCCTTCATCTGAATCCTCCTTGGTATGCTTTATCTTTGGTATGTACAAGGAGCCGTTAGGCAGAAACCTCAAGTGTTCACTTTCTGCCAGCTTAACTCCATTTTTGAGCCACCTGATGGTGACTGGAGGTTGCCCATGAGCCTGGCAGTCCAACACCGCAGGATCCTTTGGTAGCACTGTCACATCACTGGGCTCTGTGATGAAGGACAGCTCACTAAAGCATAAAACACCTGAAAGAAAGAGAATGGAAACATTAGGAAAGAAACAAACAGATAAGACTGTCCAGAGAGATGTCAGTTGTTTTTAAAGTATATAATATTAATCTCATTTATTTACATAAATTGCTTAAATGATTTATACAATTTATTTAATTTAAATGATATTCAATTAACAATACTTCTTATGCAACAGCTAATAATAACATGTATGGCAATTTCCCAAAAATAAATAACATTAATTAAACACATGCATGTTTAACAGTTTATTACAGTCAGAATAATCTGACAAGTTTAGAGAAATTTGAATGCTTAGATAAATAAAGGAAACCCTTACTGGTGTCAGTGGACTTTAAACAATGTTAGCTTTAAAATACTGTCATTGAATAATAATAATAACACTAATAAAGCAGTGCTTACCCGACCAAGGTAGAAACAAAGCAAAAACAATCCACCGCTGGCTGCACTTCATCTTGAACTTGGTGGTTTATCCAGATGTTTGCCTCATTTGGGCTCATCGCTCCGCGGCGTCCCGTCCGCAGCCTCTGCGCGTCTCTTCTGTCCGCAGCCTCTGCGCGTCTCTTCTGTCCGCAGCCTCTGCGCGTCTCTTCTGTCCGCAGCCTCTGCGCGTCTCTTCCGTCCGCAGCCTCTGCGCGTCTCTTCTGTCCGCAGCCTCTGCGCGTCTCTTCTGTCCGCAGCCTCTGCGCGTCTCTTCCGTCCGCAGCCTCTGCGCGTCTCTTCTGTCCGCAGCCTCTGCGCGTCTCTTCTGTCCGCAGCCTCTGCGCGTCTCTTCCGTCCGCAGCCTCTGCGCGTCTCTTCTGTCAGCAGCCGGAGCGTCGAGCGTCGCTGGACGATGATGGCCCCGCCCACTCACGCACTCACGCATGCGCAAAGGTCCCGGTTCGGTGGCCAGAGAGAGGTAGCACGTGACTGAAAACACCTTGCTGTTTGTTTACTTTTTTGTCATTTGTCATAAATCTGGTTCAATTTTATAAAATAAAGACTAAAAAAGAATAAGGCAGAATAGCATTATTAAAGTATTAGTACCTGTAGTATAAGGGAAGGAGCTGCAGAGATCTGGTGCTCAAGTAAACAATCTGGAGACAGAAAATGTTTAGTTTAGTGTATAAATTACACACACCAATAGGAATAGTTTAGGTTCTGATTTTTTTTATTACCGCCTGTTATTAAAGCCATATGCTAAGCTCCAATTTAGTTGTTTTTCTCTTAACGGATATCGAGAACACTAACTATCATCCAATAAAGAATCCTGAGGTAAATCAATAGTTTTGGGTTATTGTTGGACGTTTAAAAGTTTTGCAATACTGTAATTTCACAAAGAAACAAAACGTTCCCTTTTTTTGTTAACCAATTTTTTTATTTGAACAAATCCTAATCCGTTACTGATAGTCAAGCACAGACCATGTTGTACCATGAAGAATATAACTCAGGAATGGTTTCTATAATAAGCAGCGTGTTGTAGCTAACAAAGTTGCCAATATTAATATCTGATTTTGAGTGTTGCAGCACATAGCTTGATTAAATCGCTATGGCTGTCTTTTAGGTGTTTTGAACATTTCATTTCATTTAGCAAAGTGAATTATCAGCTGCCAGCATGCAAAAAGGTCTGAATCGCATCTGCTCGCCTGTGCTGCACAACCTGGTAATTATGAAGCGATATCGATGGCTGCAGGTCAGCTGCTTAATGAATTCAGATATTGATCCAACGGCCGTGGCTTTTGACAATGACCCTCCTCTTTCTTAGTCCTCATTCAGCAGCAACACCAGCTGGGAGCTCAACCATGCATGCAACCATACATCAGCAAAACACCCACAAAACACTGCTACAGGTAAATAAAGTCCTTACTTTCGTCCGCCTCATTTCTTCTATTGCCAAAAAGATAAAAAAAAAAGGTTTAAACAGAATAAAGCTTGAAGCCTATATCTCCAGGATCCAATAAACAATCAGAAGAACAGCTGAGTTTAATTATGTATTGATTAGAGCTGGCTATTGATTTAATCATCCGAAGCCGGTAGTTATAATTTAAGTTTGATAGCATCTGGTAATGCTTAGTCAGTGGTTAAGATTTTAAAATGATTTCTTCAAAAATCTTAGACCTTCAAAAACTGTGGCTAATATATATTTTTTTAAATATAAGAATATTGCATCATGTATTTTCAATAGATGAGACTGAATTTGCAAACAAACCCAGAAATACATCACTCAAAAGAAAACTCTTTATTTTTGTAGAAACAAAACCTATTTATACTTAGAAAGTTTGTTGATGGTTGGCCTTGCAAAAACATTTTCTAAATGTTAAAATACATATTTCTGAAACTGTTAAAAAAACAAAACAAAATAACAAACAAAAAGGTCATTTGTGACCCGCCGGACTCCACATGGTGGATGGTCCTTCTGTTCGGCCACAATCAATAGGGTTAAGGTCATTAACATGTTATGAATACCACGAGGTCCTGGGAAAGCAGAGCAGAGGACCTACAAGCTTCCCTCTGATTGGTCAGAGGTTTATTCCAGGAGAGGTCACACCCCCTTTGCCTTTAAATGTCATTTGAAGAGTAGATGGCCTCTAACCTTAGGCTAAGAAAGAGATGGAAAGGGTTTCAGTTAACATACATTTTGTTGGGTAAATATTAAAAATGTGTGGCGTTTATATAAAGGCAAATTCACATTTGTGTTATAATATTGTGTTGAAAACAAACAGTATCAAAGCAGTCTCAATGTTTGTAGGCAGTATGTGTAAAAAAGTTGATGCAAAAAACAACAAAAATATGTTGATGTAATTGGAAAACGTACTGTATTCCAATTGCTGTACCTTAAAAACAAACCTGAATATTTTTATTTATGTTTTTAGTTATTTCTTTATTTAATTAACCATGATTCCTTGTTTTCCAGGAGTTTAAATATGACACAGCCCCAAAAAATGGGGGGAGTAGAAAACAGGACAAGACCTGTTTGGTAAAGTCTAAGACGAACCGCTTCAGGGACAAATCAAGGCCTGTCAGCTGAGACACCTTCCAGGAAGGCGGCCGAAGCTCATCAGAAGAAGCCAACAACTCGGCGTTCAACCTCTTACACCTCTAAAAAATAGATAAAAACATGAAAAAGGTCTTAAACAGACAGACAATTATTTTTTATTCATTGGTACATGGTCCCTAAGAAGTACATAAAAGCTTCAGGGTCCCTAAATAGAGTATAAAAGATACAAAAAAGTGAAATCGGTCAGTAAGTGCTGTCCTATTGACAAAAATAAGTGATGTAAAGTGTCAGGGGAAAGGTGAGCCATAAATAATATAATAATAGTATAATAATAATAAATGTTGCTTTGGTAATTTTGTAAAGTTATAACTTTTTTTAATATGAATGAATTCTTACGTAAAAGTTTGGATTTCTTACTTAAAATCTCCTAGATTTTGTGTAAAATGAATTTTGAAATGCATTAAGAAAAAATGGCCATATATCTGATTTCAAGATTACACGACTGATGAAACCACTGATAATTCGAACACTTTATAGATCAGCTCGAGTAAAGATGACTACATTCATGTTTCCATTTTTTTCCATATTTTTTTAAGATTCAAAATGTATTTACAACATTTTATAGAATAAAACGTCTAAAATGTAAAATGATCACCACGTAAACACTCTCCCACCTTCTTTAAAAAAGTTTATTGGCTTTTAAAACCACTTTAAAAATCTCACCAGTGAGTACTTTCCATTGAAAAAAGAAACAACGCGTTTTGCAATATTAACAAGCTACTGTACATTAAGCAGAACACCAGACAACAACACGGAGGAGGGTTTCTTTTTCTTCTTCTACTGGTAGAAACGGACACGATAGTCAAACAGGGTCGGGTCAGTAAAAGGTAAAGAGTCACTGCTTGATGGAGCTGCTGTAATCATAAAGAGGTGCATTTCCTTCATTTAAAGTCAAATATCAGTGCCATGTTGTTTAAGAAGGTAATTAAGAGAAATCATGTTTCTTCACAAAAGCATTTATCAAAATAGGAAAATGTCAAATAAAATAAAATATATATATAAAATAAAGAACATTAACTTAATAAAAAAACAAAGACACACACACATATAATAATAATAATAAAAAAAACTCATGAAACTAGAAACGCCAGTCTGGTTAACAGAACCTGCCTAGATCACAGAAGACAGTGGTTACCAATAATATACAACAGAAGTCATCACACATGCGTGTATACAATCATTTATCAACATAATGAGCATGTAGGTTTTAAAAGGTAAATCTAGCCCCCCCCCCCCCAATGCTTTGTATTCTCATGTATGAGAATGAGTAAGAAACGTGTATCTCACTGAGATTAATGCACATTTTGCTACAAGACAATTAGTCATTTTCTGACAATCCACTTATTTTCCTTACTCATCTTGTCATAAAAAATATTTGTATTTCCTCTTTTACTCTTTCTTTGTTCTCTCTAAGCGGGCACCCATCGTAATTTTATTTTTTTTTCTGTCCATATAGGTGTGGCAAAGCCGTATGTCGTAAAAATTTAGTGCAATAACGTGAACCTCCAAAGTCTGTTGAAACTTCTTTTTTTTTATCTCCAGTGTCTGCTGACAAACTTTGAGCAGAGTCACAGAGATATATGCAACCATCTAACAGTATCACTACTTTTTTTGTTGCTTTTTTTCTTAACATACCATGCTAATGATCCTGCTTACAGCACACATCACTTCTGCAACTGTAGAGACCTATTAATCTTTGAGTATAAAAAAAACAACCAAAACCATAATAATAATAAAAAGAGTCAAACAAAATCAGCAAGCGAGACCGGACAGCATTACTGCTACGACACATTGAGCCAGAAATGTAACACACAACATACAGTATCTTGCCAACTATAAATCTGTTAAGCTTCATTTTTTTTCTTTTCAGTGGCACATACTTAGCTAGGATAAGGGCCATAATATAGTGTCTGGATACACCAAATCTCTATGTATCTATCGTATTTACAGATGGAGCTTAAACATGACTTTTACAACATTGATAATATAGCCGAAAAAACTGAAGCAAGCATCCTACTGTATCACGGAGCCTACCTGGCGAGCTGTGATGGTTTCAACATGCTTTCAGGTCCAAGGTTACCTATGAAACATAGGACGGTGACCATTTCACTATTTTACAAACTGTACAGAAGATTGAACTTAAGCCTCATCTCTTAAATCTCTGGTGCTTCCCCGATTCCTGTTGTGTGGCGGATGCCTAACGCAGAGTGTTCTTACAGTGTGTGGGGATAGTCTCTTGTGAGTCGCGAAATTCATCATCTTTGGCATGAAAATAAGACCCAGATCTGCACAAGCATGGCGGTCGAACCCTCTTGGTCTTTCTGAGCTTGCAAAGTCTTCTCCATGCCGTAGAAATGCTATAGTCTCTTGAGAGCGCAGCACAAAAACAACAACCTAAACGCATCTCCTGACTGAAGTGACATAGTGGCTAATTTCTTTAAAGATACCTTTCTTTTTTATTGTTAGGTTATAGATCTCATGTCGACTCTCTCTAGTTGCCAATTCCTCACTTCCTAACACTGTTTTACACTCATAAACAAACCAGATCGCACCTATGTGTGTAAACCTTTGAATATCGGTTAATTTTTCTTGAAAGTAGGAGGTTTGTTTTAATTATGCAACATTCTTATTTCTCATATTTCAGCACCATGCAGCCTTTCCAATTATTTCGTATTTGGATCTCCGTTCTGGCCTGATGAGGCTTACGAAATATGAGAAGAAACGTGACCCCCTGTTTTTTTGTTTTTATGTTTTCCAACAACAGAAACCTCTCTTCTTTCTGGGGGACATTGAAATGAAATGTTCATTAACGTTCCAAGCATTTTATCCAGCTGTAAAAGTGAGTATAAGTTATATTCAGGGGCAAAGTTTTGGATTTAAATGTGAAAATGTGAGCAGCAGACAGCCACAGAAGTAAGTTCAGCATAGGTCAAAATGAAGCTTCCCCTGCATAAATTGTAAATGTCAATATACTGCAAAGGTGTCATCTTCCAGAATACATTGTTCCCCTTCAAATTTCCCCCAGCTATTTCATACACAATTTAATCACATATCCCGACTATGATTGGCAACAACACCCTTCTACATCAGGGGTGTTGATCGTCTTGTTCAGAGCCTGAACGAGGGTCAGAAGCCCCCGTTTTCTGGGATTTTTAGCAATAGGAGATAGATCTCTGGTTGGGAGTGTAAACTGCTGATGTTAAGACAAAACTTCTATTTCTTTGACAAGTGATAACACCTAACAACTACATTTAAATGATGCTTTAAAAGCTTCGCCCGATACCAAACGATTATATGGCATTAACCATACATTGTCTGCAGCAGGCCCTCATTTATACAGAAGGTAAATAGCTTTCTTTGTTTGTGTAAGGGAGGAGCATAAAACGGATCAAAACACCTAAAATGTTCCTCAGGGAGGAGGAATTGTTTTTAACATGCGTCTGAAATGAAAAGCATTCAAACACCCCCCCCCTCCACAAACTGGCTCCTCGTGGTTGCAGCCATACTGGACGTAATTGACATAAACTGCAACCTTTTGGCACCGCACGAAGCCCGCGGCTCCCTACACATGGCCAGGCGAATATAAATGGGTTCAGGGTAGCATGTTGAAACGCAGCTTAAGCAGGAATTTTTCTCGCTGTTACGAAACCAAATTGAAACTATAAGGAGACGATGAAAAACCTCTTTACATCCTCAGCTGTCCAAGCAGGTACAGAGTGAATGCTTGGTATGAACGGCTGCATTTCATGCCTGCAACACAAATAAAAACTACGAATGTATATATAAAAAAAAGGCAAGGAGGGGAAATGAGCAGCACCCGTCTGTCTCGTAACAATGCCACAACAAGAACAGAGAAACAGAACCTAAAACATGAGAGTAACAGCTGCCGTGAAAAGATGAAGCTCTGGATATCTTAACGTTATATTTACAGTTCCTCTAAAAATGGCGTTAAGGCCTTAAACTTTGGGAATAAGGCAGCCAAGTTGTTTGATTTTCTTTCTTTTTTTTCAATAAATACCCCACAAAGTGGTCCACGTCTCCATCTCCTCCCCAATGACCCACATACTCCCTTATTTTTGTGAAGATAATAAACAGTACAAGAAGCATAGGCTTTGGGAGGTCTCACACATGGATCAGTTTTTCACTGACGTCGGTTTATGATAAAAGTATAAAGATCAGGTCAGAAATTCAGCACCTGGCAGCTTAAGTTGCTCCCGTTTTCTTAATATATATATATATATTTATATATATATATAATTTTTTTGATATGGCAGGCAGATGTAGTAAAACTCTTATGTGCATATACTACGATAACCAATATTGTCTCCATTTGGTCGAACTTGAACCGCACATGTTAAAAGGACATTGTTTGTTTGTTGTTGCCGTTTTTTTGTCTTGTGTGCCAGATTAGCAAAGCGTCTTAGTTGTTCGAGAAGTATAAATATTGCATTAATAAAGATTACCCTTCAGAGCACACGTATCTGCTCTTTGTAAGTCCCACACTTCTCTGGAAATGCTAACGTTTCAGTCCTCAGACGAGGGAGAAAAGTGAGTAAAATACTGAAATTCGTGTTGGAAAAATGACGAGGGAGGAGGAGACGGGGGATGGAGATTGCTCTGGTAAGCGTGGCACTCTGAACAGAACAAACGGCCCAAGTCCAGACGAACTCCCACAGAGTGCGGGTTAACAACAGATATATTACATACGCACCAAACCGAACCGACAGAAATCATGCGGCGCAGAAGAGAACGTTAACCCAGCATCTCCACGGTAGTCGGCTGGTCTTTGCTCTCCAGCCAGTCAAAGCCAGAGTTCACAGTATCACTGCATATCTGCTGGAAAAGCGGGTCGTTCTTCAGTTCCTCCAGTGTCGAGTCTTCGTACTGCTCCTGCTGCTGATTGGGGTCGAACAGCAAGTTGGCGTCCAACGTGTTAAGGTCAGTGATGCTACTGGACAGATCCGAGGTCAGTCTGATGTCGCTGGAGAAGTCGGACGCCACGGCGTTGAGCTCCGAGGCGACCTGACCCACCAGCTGCGAGCTGGGGTTCAGTCCGTCCTCGCCCAGCAAGTCCTTGACAGTGTTGTTGAAATCCAGCTGCTGCTGCTCGTCCTCCGTCTCCTGCTGTGTTCTCTGGAGGAGAAGCTGCGGTCGCGTCTGCGCGGCATCTTCTCGAAGCTGCTGCTGCTGGTCTTGCTCACTGGGACCGGCTTGTGCTTGAGTCTCCGCAGTTGCGAGGTAGCCGTGCTGCTGGAGCTCGAAGGCAGCAGGGCTGGAGCTGACCGGCAGCTGAGTCTGGGGAGCGGCTCCTCCCGTGAAGCCGGGAGCCGTCTCCAGAATCTGCGTAAGGTTCATGCGGGCCGTGTAGTTAGAGGGGAGGTTGTTGATGCCCAGGCCGCGGACGGAGTCGTCTCCGTCTGCCTCCATCTTGCTGAGGAGGACGCTGGTGATCTTGGCGGAGTTGGTCTGACCCTGCACCGGTAGCATGGAGCTCTGCATCATGACGTTCAGGGGTACGGACTGGCTGCGCTGCACCATGCTGTGCACGTTGACAGACTGGCTGTTGGACAGGATGCTGAGCACCTCGGAGGTTATGGGCGAGTTAAATGGAGACACCGCAGCTCGGGTCGACGTTGTGGCGCCAGCGGCGTTGGCCGGGGCGTTGCCGCTACCGCTAACGTTCCTCTGCCGCACCGCAGGACTAACGCTGCGGCAGCGGAAAGTGCTGGATGAGGCTGAAGCCTTGTTGTCCAACGGCGCCGGAACAGCAAAACTCTCCTCCTTCGTCGGTGTATTCACGCCGGCTGCCTGCTGCTGCTGCACCGGAGAAATCGGATTAATGCATCCAAAGTGGCCGCCATCCTGTCTCGCCTGAGACTGGAACGACTGGCCGGGGATTGCGAATGCATGGGGCTTGCGAAACTGATCATCCACCATATCTTGGTAGCTGGGCAGAATGCCGATGCTGTGGTTGGGGAGCGGTCCCGCAGAACTGCTGTTGTAACGGTTGTTGATCCACTCCAGCTTGGCTTTGTCAGGGTGCGTCGCCATGGGCCTCTGCATGGGCTTGACGGGGCTGCTGGAGACGATGCTCGCATCGTGGTATCCTGTGATGCTCGAGTTGATGGGAGTGAAAGCGAAGGGGTTCCTGCACTCCACCGGGCTGGGGGGCACGCTGCTGCTGCAGTTAGACAGCGGCGTGCTGATGGGCGTGTGTCGGCCCAGAGCGCCGTCCACTGGTGTGACGGGAGCCATGCGAGAGCAGGGACTTTCTCGGGTCAGGCTGTGAGCGAGCGTCATCTCAGAAGTGGGCGTGGGGGTCGGGGTGGGCGTGGGGGTCGGGGTGGGGGTCTGAACCGGGGTGGTGCTGCTGTGAGCGGAGTGGTAGAAGGTGGAACCCGCTTGGTGAGCGGCGAGCAGGGAACCCTGGCTGCCGGCTGACTGACCATGCAGACCGGCCATGCCAACGCAGTTGCCGAAGAGACCCTTCAGCTTCATCTGCTCCTCCATCTGGACGAGCTCCTCCACGATGCTGTCCTGCGTCATGTCGTCGTCGTTGAACGAGAAGTAGTCCATGTTGGGCTGAGGACTGGAGAAGTCAACCATCTGCGTGAGGGTGAGCTTCCCCGAGGCGTCGGACGGCTGGGTGACCATGGAGAGCTGATCGTCGGCAGCCTGCTTGTGTTCTGCTGGTATCTGCTGAGGCTCCCACATTGTGCTCTTTAGTTCGCTCACACAGGCGTCGTGGGGCCCTGAGTTGGCTGTGACGGCACACCGGTCCCCGGTTATCTGCTGCAGCAGAGCCTCGTCAGACACGCTGCTTCCCACGGTTATGGAATGGTCCTCGTGTTTTAAATCTCGCCGCCTGGCGGCGTTCTGCGTCCCATCGGTGTGCGTCAGGGGTGCATCGGTGAGTGCGAGGATCTGTGTTGGCCCTGGGGCCGTGTGTTTGGCAATCCCCTTGCAAGGGGCACTCTCTGGTCTGGCAAGGGTTCCTGGTCTGGGGGTTCTCTTCATCGCAGAGCTCGCCCCAGGTTTGGGATTGTCAGTGACAGCAACTGGCTGCTGGGAAATAAACACCCTCTTTACAGGAATGACGTGGGACTCCCCAGCTGCTCGCTTTCTGGGGCCCTTCGCGTCCAGGCCCGCATCCTTCGACGCGAGCGCGGCGGCGGACGAGCCGCTGGATGACACTTTGCCGTGTGAGTTGTGATTATCAACAGTCAAGTACAAAGTACTGTCGTGGCAGTTGCTGTTATTGCTGTTCTGAGTCCCAGACGCAGAGCTGGGTGGGGAGGTGGACTCACTCTTTATCCTGAACCCTCTCTCTGGTACTGGGGAACACTTCACCAGGAAGCTCGGCTCACTTGCAGCCCTGAATTCAACCAGTTTATCCTCTTTGGCTCCACCAACGTGTTTCTCCGCACCAGACAAGGTATTGCTGTCGCTTCCGGCCTCAGACACCCCCTTGGCATCTGCAGCGTGGGTCGGAGTCGAAGTCGAGGCACGTTTGACAGCAGGAGATTGGGGGGCGGCTAAATTCCCGCTGTGGGACTGCTGGGTATCGTCCAAAGCAGCTGCAATGCTCACGCCGGCAGAGGCCGGTCGCACGCCGCCGCTGCTGGGAGCCAGAGCGATAGCGGTCATCTTCACCACATTGACAGAGCTGACGTGGGGAGAGGGCATCACGGTTTTTATGGGGCTGTTGGTGATGAGCAGAGTGGGGGGCGAGCGCAGGGTTATGGCGCTCGTGACAGAGGGCTTGGGAAGGATCTGGGCGTACCGCGTGCCGTGTCGCGCCAGTCTGTCGCCCACGGGACTCGCCGAGATGTTGTGGGGTGTTTTGGGAGACTGCTTGAGAGACTGCGTGACAACCTGGAAGTTCACAGGCAGCACCTTTCCCTCGGGCGTGCCCATAGGGCTGGGCGAGGTCATCAGCTGCCTGTTTCTCTGTACCTGAAGAAGAGAAGCACCGTTTATTTGTACGTCGAGACACAGAAGCCACATCTCCTGGAGCAAGAAAAAGAGAAAGATGCGGGACACCTACCGGGACCGGACTGGGGACGGCTGCTACTACGATTCCTATCGTTGGCTGAGGGGACAGCAGAGCAGGACTGCCACACGGGATGGTCGGCCCAGGGGTGCTGACCTCCGTCCGCTTAACTTGGGCCTCGCTGGGCAGCGGCGATTGAAGCTTCTGCTCCTGCTGCTTCTTCTGGATCTTGCGCTGCAGTTGCTGCTTTGCGTCAACAGAGGGAGACGGCAGGGTTTTCACCTGGGGCTGGAAAGAGTTTGCCTCGGCGGTGGGAACAAATGCAGAGGCTGGGGTCGGCGTCTTCATGCCTGTCAATGCAGGGATGTAATAGTGAAGTACAACCTACACTTAGAGTTCCTACAGAGTAGTTTAGTCAACGTTTCAGCTATTTCTGGGCTCAAATTTTCCAGATCTCTCAATGCTTTTCTTTCGTTTTGTACAGTAAAGACGATGACGTTCATGATTTGTGCCACATATTTCTATACTGTAATACGTTGCAAAAATGGAAACTCCAAATGTATTTTTTCAGTTGTTTTCAGTCTCTAGGATGCGTAGCAGCAAAGGTTTTAAAGTGTAAAATTTCTATTTGCATCCTAAGTTTTAAAACTGGTTTGTTAAACATATTTGTTAGACATTACATTGTTTTGTAAGCAGCTGTACATAGAAACGCCTCAGGTAATGCCTGCATTTTATGCAAAAAAGTCATAAATGTCTTTGTTCTGTGAAAGATTGTATGTTGGTTTTGAAATGTACAATTTATATTTGTATTCTACCATTATAACACAGTGGACCTAAAATCACACAAAAAACATAATATCTGAGTAGAAAAAAGTCCTATTTTTTACTGTGAAAACCACAAATACGTTTAACGAACCAAGTTCACAGTAAAAAATAGGACTTTTTTCTACCCTGTTTTTTGTGTGATTTTAGGTCCACTGTGTTAAAATAGTTTGTCAAAATGGAAAGATTACTGTAAATCCACAAAGGGAAGGTCAAGCTGAAAAAAATCATACCAAGAAATGCAAGCTAAGCATTTTTTTAAAGTGAATTATAAAGATAAAACTCCAGAGGGTTAAACACACTAAGGAACATCCACATTTGTATTAAATGTGTAATCAGACATGTAGGGACAGCATGCATCAGCTTCCTGATTCATTACTCCATGCCTCACTCTGGACACCTTACATGTATTTCAACAAGCAACTCAATTAAACAGTGATGTGGACAATTGAATAATGGAAAGTCAAATGGAACAACAGATGTTTTACATATCATTGTTAGCACCTATTTCACTTGATGATTACAGCCTCCCCTGACCGCGTAGCTCTCTTAACTCACTCTCTGTCTCTCTTTACATTGAAGAACATAAAGTTTCCAGACCAAGATGCTAAAATAGATATAGATCAGTAGAGGACAGATACAAAACATTTTGGTGCAGATGTTTACGATCGCCACATTTGATTTGTTGATGAGCAAAAGCCCTGCCGCACCGAGAAGAAAACATCTGTTTATCTGTGTAACCCGGCAGTCTGTTGTTGTTTTTTATCATGAACTTCCAACACGCACACAGATAAGAACCAAAAATCCCACCGGAAGGTACTCTACCTGTGGGCGTTCCAGTCATAACAGTAAGTGCAGCCATGGACTTTGTACCGATGTAGTGACTGTTGAGCAGGAAGCGAGCCAGGTCCTCCACGCAGTCAAAATGACGACTCAACACCTTCTGAGCCCACTCACACACCAGCCCGCAGGCGGCGGACCTCATCTCGTCCTCAGCGCTGGGAGACTGACCGGTTGGCTCCATCAGCTCACACTTTTTTAAACGAGAGCAGAGGCGGTTTAAAAGCATTAAAAAAATATATGACGGAGTTCTGAGTGGAGGGAAATGTGTCGCAACGTACCCCGTCACCAGATTTCTGCAGATCCAAGTTGGGTAAGGATGGCATGTGAACGAAAGCTTTCTTTCTTAACCCACTGTAACAGTATGTGCGACAGAGTTAAGGCCTCAGAACAGGGGTTGGATTCAAACTCAACGATACGTCTGTGATTATCTTGGCATCATCGCATGTCAACTCCAGTCAGCTTTCCTCTTTCAAGAACAAGCCAAATCAATATCTAGAGGATTACAACAGCGTGTTTCCGTGCCTATTAAACCCGGGAAATTGCTGAAGCCGATCTCAGGAAACCCAAAGAACCACTGGTGCAAGTATAAAATCCAGTCGATGCATGTAAATCTACCATTTTCTGCATGTTTAATGGTCAAATCAAAGACTGATGCACCATCAAAACCAGCACAACCCCTACATGGAAAGTTTTTCTCCTAGAGCTGAAGCACTCCTCAAACACAGTACACGCTTCTGCATGGGGTTCACAAGTTACTCACTTGCACAATGCTCTCGTTAAGCAAAATCCATTGTATATGTTATATACTTGGTGAAATAAAGGAAACCTGATTTGGATTCCTTGTGACGCTGTAGTTTCACAGGGGTGCAGTATAAATATTCATATGTGATTTTCACAAGATAGTTTGTGAAAGTATTCTTCCTCTGTCTGCCAAAATCTTGGCTTTAATGCAGACTTGACAGCATGGGCCCGAACGTATGACTCCTTGGAAAATGCTCTTGCTTACCGTCTTTGCCCTAATGTCAGCTCATAAGGTAAAAATCTGAAATTTTAATCTTGAGCGTTTGACTCCAAACGTTGTTCTTCCTTCACAAGGCATAAAAGACACATTTTATACCTTAAAGAAAACCCACATAAAACTCAAAATCTGGATATTTATTACCAATGAAAAACGTAACCACTTAACACCTAAGATGCTAAAAAAAACCTCAAGAAGCCGCCTTACAGATGTTTTACCACAGATGTGGTTTAGCTCAAAGTGAGCATAAAGCATCAATCAGCAATAAAGACGCAGAAAAATCCCACGGTGACTGAAAACTCAATGATTTTTACCTTTACGGTAGCAACGGCTGGCCGTCTGGAAATGATGGGCGTGTGTCCGACGTTTTTAAACATCCGTACAGAAACATCGGGGTGATATTACAGCGTTTGTCTTTGCTTAACTGACCGTTCTAGTAGCCAATGGTAGGAAAATAGTTGTATTCATATGCCTTCAGTGCTTTAAATACACAACCACAGTTGTTGTCTTCAGCATTTTATTATCTGAACCGGATTCTGCTGAGCAAGAGTGTTGCTGCCTCTTCAGCTGTCCTCGCTTTCTATTCTATTACTCCTGCTCCTAACATAAATAATGAATGATTGGCTACTGTAGGGCGACCAGAAGAAGAATCCTAACTATGAGTTATGTGTCAGGAGCGTGTGATTGGTGCATCTCTGACTGGAACTCAGCCGACTGCTCAAAGAAGAACAGCGCCACAGAAAAGGTTTTTTCCCTGTAAGGATATTTGGATTTTCCCCTCATGCCCAGACGACGCGCCTTCATGTTGGGAAAGACGTTCTTCATGATCTTCCCAAAGTCTGCTGCACTCAGAGGATTGTAGCCGAGATTGTCACAGTAGCTCCTGGTCAGGGAAACACAGTCGGCATCAGATTTTTCGGATAAGCCAAACTTTTCCTCGCACACTTCTCCCTCTCTCTGCACTCACTTGTATTCGTCGTACACCTCTTGCTTGGGGAGGGACGTCTCTGGGTGCTCCTCCAGGTGATTGCGTATCCAGTTGAACGCATACATCTGTTGAGTACGGCTCGACGACATGGAGCTCTGATCGCTGGAAAACGTTCAAAACAAAAACAAAACAAAAAGCAGCAAAAGATTTTTGATGAGTGGGAAAAGTCCCGGATTGCTTTGCATTATTTTTCTTGTGAATACAGAAACATGTAATACCATAATCCAGCAGTAGAGGACCCCCTCTCATTCCCAGTCCAAATGGGCAGAATTTGGGGGTCGGGGTGATGAATAGATATGGGGAAACAAATGACACACAGACAGCCAGGTATAGAGCAGGAATCTAGACATATGTCATTTTTTCTGTTCATGATGAAAATCAAACAAGGGCAAAAAATACAAAATAAATCAAATGTTGCAGCAACTTGACATCAGATTCAACAAACAATTAAACGCCAAAGAAAAGAAAATGTGTAAGTGGAAATAAAGCTTAATTGAAATAGATCCGCTCTGTTTCGGCCAGCGAACGGGGATTTTTTTAGCCACTGGCAGAATGTGAGGTGAGGACGAAACAAGAGAGTCGACAGTAAAGCGCTTAGACTGGAGTTTGTGCTGTTTCCTACCTTTTGTCATTGCCACTGCTGGGACCAGAAGGCAACTTAAGGTAGAGGTAGAGCTTTTCGATGTCTGTAAACTTCTCAACATCTTGCTGAGGAAATGAAAACAAAACAAAGGACGTTTAAACTTTATTGAATGCTTCATTCAATATTACAGAAGGTGGAAAGCACAAAGTTCTTAGAGGCTGATAAGAGTGTGGAATAAAACAGCGTTTGCATTTTCAAACATTGTTCCCTATAATATTTTTCAAGTGTCCTTCTATTTGTCCTTCATTCATCCTTGTGGCCTTCTGACCTTCCTCATCCCCAGTCTTTATTTTTTGATTCCTTACTCCACAATATCCCATCTACCTTCCTTAACCCACATTCATGCTTCCCTCATTCCTTCCTTTTACCTTTTCCTTTCTCATGTCCTGTATTTTGTCCTTCCTTTATTGATTTATTTATCGTTTCCTTGCCAACTCAAATATTTCCTTTCTTCCTTATTTTTTGTGTGTCCAACTTTCATTCTTGCTTATGTTCCATCTTTCCATCATGTCCTTTATTGTGTTCTCCCTTATCCTTTATCTTGCTTCCATCCATCCATCCTTCCATCCCTTAAATTTTACTTATTGCTTTGCTCGTGTCCTTTACCGCTAACATATGCACACATTTCCCCAGGTTACATATAAACCTGCACAACCTTGACGACAGTTCACTGTAATTATTATATCGCCGTCGCTTCTACATAACCGGCTCGGAAACAAAACAGGCAGAATCCATTCATGAAAAAATAAAATCCACTTATATATATACAGACTCAAATTACAAATCACTCAAACAAAACAGTCAAAGTAACTGGAAGCAAGTTGTACATTTATTTAAATGTTAAAATATTTTCTAATGTTTACTGTAAATATATCAAACTAAACTATTTGATATTGGAAATAAAAATACTCAAGAGGCGAAACCATCTGAGCGCTTTGACTGACCTTGAGTGGATCTCTAACAATGATTTCATACAATCATCTCCCATCTTTGTATTTACCTCCCATCTCATTCGTAGCTTTGACTCTCATATCAAAGCTACGAATGAGATGTGAGCCAATGAGCAGTCACTGAAAACGCCACTTAATACCGTCCAGTCCACCGTTAGGAATCTACAACAGGCTTCAGTTATCAATTACTAGAACAACGACTTCAGGGACAGATTTGAACGCGCAGATTTCTGAAACCTGAAACATTCCCCCAATAAAAGAATGTTAAAACATTTCTAAATGCGTCAAACCATCTACCTGGAAATCTCCTTACAAATGTCCGTGAACTTTTAAAGGAAAGAGAAGTTACAGAATTTCCATAGCACAAAGAAATTCAAAGTTCAACAAACTGTACTTGAAATCATCTTCGCCTCAGACTAATTAGTAATTACACTACATGCATTTGTGAAAAAAGCAATAAAAATGCAGCAAACAACAGAATAAATATAAGAAATGCAAAATATCCTACTGTGATTTACTCCGATTGACATCAAAAATCTTCTTTGTTTCTCCAATTAATTGAATGCATTGAAACAATCCTTATTTTTGATATGTAAAATTATCAAGTTTCAGCATGTAATCTTAAAATAAACTCTTAAAAATAATAGAAATACAATAATTGTTAGAACATAAGTTTTTGATGCATACATTTAAGAAATAGGTTTTTTTTCTTTTAGATTCAAAACTCAATCAAACATTAAAGATTCCATGAAAACAGCTTTCCTCTTTTATAAGCTACGTTTCCAGTTCCCATGAAATAGTAATAATTTTGAGCCAATTCTTAAAATTTTAAAAAGAAAAAAAACGTGAAGTAGCTCGTTTTCATCTCCTGGATTTAAGGGAACCAATCAGACTACACAAAAGTTATTTTGTTAAGGTGGACGTCACACATGACTGTATTGAACGAAACAAAGTAGATGTAGTTCAGCATATTAAAACTTATGCAGCAAATCTGCTTTACCACTTTAACTCTTTTTCAGAAAACCTAAAAAACACCCCAAGTGAGCACAAAAAAACGTTTTTAGCAAAATCGAAGAAGTTATTTTGAATATTGCCATTCCTAGCATTTCAGAAAGATATCCTTCTTAATGAAAGGTTGATGGAAACTCGACTATGGTCCTTAAAAATCCTCAGCTGAAACCAGAAATTGGTATCGACTCAGAAAAGCCGGATTGGTTCATTATTCATATGAATACTTTAGGTCCTTCATTTCCTGCGATATCGTGAAAAACATGTCCCAGTCACTGATTGGTTCATTCCCTAATTGGCTCACGTTTGTATTGTGTCTAATGTTACTTGCTGTCTATGATGTCTCAAAGGCTCGCCTGAAAAATGATCTAATTCAATTTCCAGACTCAACGTTTCCAAATTCGCTCATTCTTCAAAACACAACACACTTTAACATTTGGTAGATATTTTTAAGCTCTGCAGGCCTAGAAAGATGAAATCTGCGGTTAAGACAATGTTTTAGGAAGGAAGAGTGAAGGAAAGATAAAACAAAGGAAACTTTCAATGTAGGAAGGAAGGACGGACAAAAGACTGAGCTACTGAGAGTGTCAATAAAGCTTGGAAATCCAAATATATATATATTTAAAATCACGTTTTCTTCCACATGTTAATTCAGGACGATAAATCAAATTAAATACATCTGAATAGGATCCCTGTATATTACAGTTATATAAATACAATAGTACATTTTGGATATCTCAGTTATTTCAGTCCAAGAAACGGGAACAAAATCTTCCTATTCGGAGCTTTTATGATCGCGTCATTCAAACCTCATTTGATCACATCACAGGAGCCAATCGGTGGATCAGGTTTTAGGAGCAACAGAAAGGAGGTCCGGCAAACTAAAAACGAAACATACTATTTTATTTGCCGACAAAGAATAGTCACGCTTTGATGTCACATCCGTGCTCCACTTCAGCACCAGCTGATCCAGATCAAAACTTGCACAAACAGCAGAGAAATTAGTTTTTTTCCTGATTATAGAACCTAAAAATAACCTCTATAAACAAATATGTAGAAGAAAATAGTCTTTTTTTAATATTAGGTATTTTCAGAAACATGAAAGACACCCGTGTTACTATTAACATATAATTTAATATTTGTTACAGTGGTTTAACAAAAGTTAAATGGTATTTTTTCTTAAATTAAAGGTAAAACAAAGCGGAAATGACACTTACCAATATGCTTTCCACTTTTGATTGTACAGATTTGCTACAAGAAGAAAGGTAACAGAAACGACAGGAAAGGATATTAGTACAATTTTCATTATAACAATTTTAATTATCATCATCATTCATATTATTTGTCTCTTCTTATTAAACAGTAAAAGAAAAACACAGCTGAGTTTTAAACCTTGCTCCATCTCTAGGCTTCTGTTGATGGTTTATGTTTTAAGCATTGCTTGTTTGGAGAATTATTATTTTTTATAATGTTCACCCGTGGCAACTAGATTTATTTTTTTTCCAAATAAAAGCAGCTGATTGGAATCTCAAAAGCCCAAATAACACCTGAACTACGACCATAAAACCCAGAGGAGTTGGGGTAAAGATAATATCCCGACTATAAACACAGGCAGAGATGTAAAAAAGGAGTGGCATAAGCAAACGAGGCTGATTAGCAGAGCTTGCTAAAAACTCATGCCGTCATGCACAACATGTTGATGTGGAATATCATCTCTGCTTCTTGGATATTGAGGTTTAGTATCTCATGTTAGTCGTAAGAAGGCCTCTGACTAAAGACAACAGTCTTAGGTCAGGGGCCTAAACAGAGTTGTTGCAAGCCGTACTGCTGGTGGAGATTCTTATGAATTAAGACATGTAATTTCCCTTTTGGGCAAATAAACATTTTATTTATCAAATTGGAACTTGAGGAATTACATTTTTAGATAGACCTGCTTGTTATAAATCTCATTGAAATCACAATATCAGTGTGAACAATATCTCGCTGTCAAAGGACATGTTGGATTGATTTCATTTTATCGTGCCAGTGATAGCGGTAATGAGTTGGAAGGTCTCTCCTTGATTCCCAAAGCTGCAAAAGACTTTAGAAACGAGATCAAAATCGGGGAAGAGCAGCGGGGAAATCTGAGTATTTGAAACATAATTCAGTTTAATGGGAGTCTGTAAAGTTGTATCGGACACTAATTAGCCTCATTTGCACAGAACACAAAGATTTTCCCACAGTGTTTATAATGGAGAACTCACAGATAGCTTTTGGTTAGAGCTCCTGTGAACGTTCAGTCACGTGTTTTAGTTTAGTTTTTCTTAATAATAGTGTTTAACAAGAGGAAAGCAGTGGCCTTCACCTGAACATCTGGGTCACCCCAGGCTCCTCATACATGAGCTAATATGCAAATATCTGCATATGAATATTCATAAATCAGACATGCTACCACTTGCAGCTTTCTAAATATTACTGGTTAATAGTCCCTTATTCCCCCCCATATAACTCATTATGACTAAACGTGATAAAAACTAAAGATATGATAATCTAACACCTATTTATATACCTGATTATCCCATATATCCATCATACAGATGTGTGCAAGCTTTAGAAACAGCCACAGCACACAGAGACAGATTCTAAACAACAAAAACTAGGATGGTGATTAGACTAAATTACAATAGTCTGTTTAAAGCTGTCTGCTGCAGATAGCCTTACTATATATTCAGCTGTTCATTTATTTATTGTTTTGCTTTATTAAAAGCACAATGACAGAATTGTGTTGTATTCTACAAAAATATTCACTTGAATACAACTACAGGTGTTTTATTAGATGTTGGGCGTGACAATAATAACCGACACGTTCCATTTTTTTTTACCAGCAGCAGGGATACCTTTTGAGTTTATGCACGAAAACAAGTTCAACTCTTGCCATGTTATACATTTTTGTGCAAAACTTTAATGTGAATGACACCAAACTAAAGTTTCTTTCTCTCGCGGCTTCCATAGTGTGAGGATTTCCCAACAGCCCATTCCTCCAGAGAATAAACCTTTATTCAACAAAAAACCCAAAAATCTGTAAAAGCAAAGAAGTTAGTATAAATAACACCAATATTCGCCGCACGATGCATTTTAAGAACAAATGCATCATAAAGATGCAAAATTCTGGACGAACATGAAGAACAGTGAACAATATTGATGACAGAAAGCTATTTTATAAGGACGTACAGGTAGATAAACAGATAGACAGATCAAAGTATACATATATAATAAAACATGTGAAACATTATGAATAAACAGTTTTACCTGATAGTACTGCTTAGTACAACATTAATAACTATGTAAGTACTTGTCTGCTCTCATAGGAGGGGGTGTGGAGGGCCAACCCCAGGCCCAGATCTTCACCTGCAGCAAGCATCCAAACAACTGCATGCACAGCCCGCAATGATAGGAGCTTATCCTGCGTGCATTTGGAGATGTACTGACACCTGTCATCCCCAGCATCAGCATCAGTGTTTGGTGTCATCCAATAAAACATGGCCTCCCGTGGCTTCCATGCTAACGACCAGAGCTCGTCTCTGTTGTCTTTATTTCTTTATTGGCTGCATCAGATCAGCAGCTTTTTTTTTTCTGCACGCACCCCCCCCATAATTTCTGGCTGCAGCCTCCCCTGACCCCCTCCACCCCTGCAGCCTCCCCTGACCCCTCCACCCCTGCAGCCTCCCCTGAACCCTCCACCCCTGCTCGGATGCGGCTCCCATCTCCTCGCCATCCTTACCAAATTGAATTCTTGATTTTGAACTGCAGCGCGTGGGCCTCGGGTCCCTGCAGTCCCGGCACCAGAGCCGGAAGAGAGCCTAATCCCGAGGCAGGCTTCTGGCCGGGCTGCTGTGGATCATCGGCCATCGCGGACGGTGGGGGAGCTTTAACGAGTAGGCCTCATCCCCCGGCTCTGCCGGAGCGGCTCAGTCGGCTAGGACAGGCCGGCGGACCCAGCGCGGAGCGCGGCTACGAAAACATCGCGATCGGACGCCAACACGCGAACAACGAGACGAAACAACAAGAGCGAAAAAAGGCATTTCGCAGAGGGAGAGTCGTCTCCTCCGCCGCCGCCGCTGCAAAATAGCAGCGAGAGACGAGAGACGAGCGACGAGCCTGGTGCGTCAAGCTGCTGCAGGAAGACGCGCAGAGGAGCGGAAACACGCAGCCCGGCGTAATAAAGGCGTGGGGAGCAAGAACTGCAGGGAAGCGGCTTTAATCGGGATAAAGGCTGTTTAGTTCCACTGATTATGTGCTTATGTTGTTTTGAACAATGTTTGTGTGCAGCAACGTAAAACCCCCAGAGTGGGTGAGTGACTAAATGACACGAATTCAGACACTTTAGTTTGACTTTGAGCTTTAAGGAGCGTTTTCTGTGTGTGGTGCAACGTGTTCCAGGCACGGGTGTCGCAGGGAGATGACGTAGCACAGGAGGTCACCTGTGTACAGAGTTGAGAGAGTCTGGCAGGTAGATGACGTCACACAGGTGTTTACAGAGTTGAAAGAGTCTGGCAGGTAGATGACGTCACACAGGTGTTCACCTGTGTACAGAGTTGAGAGAGTCTGGCAGGTAGATGACGTCACACAGGTGTTCACCTGTGTACAGAGTTGAGAGAGTCTGGCAGGTAGATGACGTCACACAGGTGTTTACAGAGTTGAAAGAGTCTGGCAGGTAGATGACGTCACACAGGTGTTCACCTGCTTACAGAGTTGAAAGAGTCTGGCAGGTAGATGACGTCACACAGGTGTTCACCTGCTTACAGAGTTGAGAGAGTCTGGCAGGTAGATGACGTCACACAGGTGTGTACAGAGTTGAGAGAGTCTGGCAGGTAGATGACTTCACACAGGTGTTTACAGAGTTGAAAGAGTGGCAGGTAGATGACGTCACACAGGTGTTCACCTGCTTACAGAGTTGAAAGAGTCTGGCAGGTAGATGACGTCACACAAGAGTTTACAGAGTTGAAAGAGTCTGGCAGGGAGATGACGTCACACAGGTGTTCACCTGTGTACAGAGTTGAAAGAGTCTGGCAGGTAGATGACGTCACACAGGTGTTCACCTGCTTACAGAGTTGAAAGAGTCTGGCAGGGAGATGACGTCACACAGGTGTTCACCTGTTTACAGAGTTGAAAGAGTCTGGATGGTGTTTTGTTGTTGTTTGGTTGACAAGTTCAAAACCAAACATCCACGAATTAAATCAACTTTTCCATTTTTCACTTGTCAATATAGAAAACATAAAAAAAAACTACAAAAAAACATGAAGGTTAAAAGAACATAGTGGTTATATTTCCATAACATTTACCAAGAGTTACCTGGATTAGAAAGTCAGCATTAGAAAAATGTTCCACAACTTTCCTGGTGTGAAATCTTATTTCAAAAGCGCGTCACTAGTTCAGTTTTCCAACTGGGAAGTCAGAATTTCAGATGCACCATTACTTAATTAACTACATGGAAAATGTGAACTTTCAAGAGTAGTTTAATGGTGCATTTCCATTTACCTGCTGAATGTTAAAACTCTGAGTTTAAATGACCCAGTAGACATGTTAATTGTATATTTCTGTTCTTTTTTAAGGCCGAACCAGAAAGCTGGTAAACACAAACTTTTAGTTGTGACTGTTGCTGATTTGCCCCTCGAGAAGCTGGCTGACTAAAATAAGAAATGGAAAAAGTAAACTAAGACACAATATTTTCATATTTTTAAATAAACACATCAAGATGTAGTTTACATATAATGTAGTATACAGATTATACCTGTAACTTTTAGTGCAGCCTGGTTTAGTTTTTATTCAACTTTATTATTGATAAAAGGATTCAAAAGACCTTAGGGATTATTAAAGTTTTTTTTCATGTGAAATACAATTTAAATCTATATATCTAATACTTTTTTTTCTAAAGTCCTGACCAGGAAGTTGCTGCTCTGCTATTTCTAACTTGACGCTGTTGACGTGCAGCAGTTCCGCCGTTGGCCGGTAGAGGCGCTGTTGCAGGAAACGGCCTGATCAGATAGTGACAATGACGGGTAAACAGCAAGGATGATATCATTACACCCTGAACACGGGCAGCAACTACCACCTATGTTGATCCGAAGATGTGGCCCTAGATTGTTCACTGATAAAAAGTGTGCAGACTCAGTGTGATTGAAGGCTGCAGCTGCATTTGCATGCAGAATATTCAAAAACTCTTTGCCCATCAAACAGCTTATCCCCTTTTTTTCCTTCGACTGAAATCTGCATCTCAGTTACGCAAAAATAAAAGAGTAACCTGATAATTTGCTCAAGATATGAATATAAGGCCCATTATTCACAGTGATACCCTAAAAAGGCGTTATTTGAAGACATGACATGTTATTTGTAATTTTATGCTTTCAATCACGTAAAAATGCTCGAAAATTCCGTGTATGCAGGTGTATTAAAAATAAAGGAGAATGTTTTTAAAACAGTGAAGGGAACATGTCTCAAAAACAAGCCATAAATAAATAAAGGCTTCCAAGAGGAGGCTTGTTGTATGCTGCCATCTGTTGGTGGAAACGAGTACTGCTCTGAGAATACAAACAAACTAGGATGAAAGTTAAGCACATAAATAGCTAATTTAAAAACACACAAAACAAATAAGCAAAAAAACACAGAAGAGTTTTTGGGACAGTAATACTGTTAATTATATTTACAGCATTAAAAAATGCTTAATAACATTAAAACAATCTACATAGGTAGTGACTACGTTTACCCAATTCAATTTATTTGAGTAACATTTAGGATCAATAGTTTTAGGAAGAGTTTTAGTTTTACATAATTAATATTATTATCTAGTGTTGGTACCCATATTTGAGTAATACCTCTGGATAATCTACCAACTATGAGTAACTTCAGCTAACAGAACAATCTTGTTTTAAGCCAAAAAATGCACCAGATGCATAAACTTACAGTCTATGCAAAACTTCGTACATAAGCTTTGTGTGAAAGTCTGTGTTACTTTGTAAATTGATTGTAATCTTATTATCCAGTAAGAATCCGAAAGTTTGCCAGCATTTCCAGTTTATTCATGGTTTCTTCTGTTTTGCTGATGTTAAGGTGAATATATTTGGTTCTAAATTACAGTGGAAACTGATGGACTTTGATGTAATAGGTGAGAGTATGTTGGTCATCTGTGAGCCAAGTAATAAGCTGAGTAATTACAGTATTTGGAGAAACAGACGGAGGGTGAGGGACAGTTATTAACCACATACTACAGAAAGGGGCTCAGCACACACCTTTGTGGTACTCCAGCTTTTGTGCTAAATGCATGTTAAGCATTTTTCTATCTCATTGACTAAGTTGCATAATTAAGTCCACATCTTATGAAAAAGAATTACATACCATCAGGAGAAGAGACTATAACTTTAAACTATTTTTGTTATATTGAACAAAAGATTGCAAGAGTAATTTACTTTAAGATATTGCTTTTCACCTAAATGTTTTTAAATAGTCGTTTGTTTGCCTGTTAAAAATTCTTTTTTTAAATGTAATAATTATTAGTTTATCTGGTCTGTCTGTTAGGGAGGAATGTGAGGTGATAAGAAAAAGGAAAGTTTACGCAAATAAATCATGGGACCATGTATTTAATCCTGATTTTGCTCTTTTAACGAAACAAAGTGTAAAATTGTAGCCGTCTACTTTTTATCGAATTATATGCATGACAGATATTTAAATTATTTTGTCTCAAAATAAAACAACATTTTAGACATTAGACAACAACTAAAGCTGCAAACTAAAAATGACTGGGATTTATTCACCATCCAACATGATCATATTACACAGTTTGTAATCCGTAAATCTGTAAACACTGGATAAGCTGAACAGTGATGCTGCATCTAAATAAGGAAAAACTGTTGTTTTTCCTTGATAGTCGTTGTTTTCTTGACTCATTTTTGACCTCCAGTCAATAGCAGCTATTCTGGACTGATTTGTTCTACTGTCAATCTTCTGTCACTTCAGATTTGGTGTGGAAGGGCTCATAAACACCGTATTTGCCCTTGCTCATTCCTACAAATTACAAGATTAAAACAACACTTCTTTCAACTTGACAGCCACTTTTTTTCACCACATCATGGTATCGAAACATTAAAGCAATTTGTTAATAGGTAACAAACTGACTGCCCAAGCATTTCCCAGTCTTCTTTACTCAACCATGTTTTTTAAATGAGCCTTTAAGTATTTTACGGAACACATAATGTTTTTCCTTAGCATTTGGTTTAAAGGGGGAACATTAGGTAATGTATTATGTATTTTTCAGGATCTATCTATCTATCTATCTATCTATCTATCTATCTATCTATCTATCTATCGATCTATTGATCTATCTATCTATAAGAAAACAAATTAAAAGGAATTTGGCTCAGCTTTATTACCATATCTGGCACCTTGAAATTGCTCTCTGGGTTTTTAGAATCTCCTACCCTTTCGAAAACTTTAAGTACTGCTACTGCGTCATCCAGAGATGACATTTACAACCGTTCTTGGGAGTGTTGCGTTTTGTTGAACAAAGGAGCTGCATTATTTAATATCATTTTTTCAAAAATAACCATCAGGATATTGTTATGCAGTTCCAGCAATTCTTTGCTAATTGCTGCTGCCACTAGTCTGGTGGAGCAGTTTGGGGGAGGGGCGCTTTGTGGACGTATCTGGCTGGTGACTTACTGTAGGCTCCAAGGTGGAGTTTTGCAAAATAAGCATGTTTCATTGAGTCAAAGGAAACCCCTGGGTATGTTTCTGAAGACAAAATGACTTCGTAACACGACATAAAGCTCAAAAAAGACAATGTTGCACAAAACCCACACACCTTAAAAGGAAACAGTAGGTCACAAGAGTTTACTCTGGTGCAATGATCATTTAATGTTTATCCGTACATATCGTCCTCATCAAATACTGCTTCTGAATCATAATTTTTACTCAGATATATGAAGAGAAAATAAAAAAATTAAAACTTGTAACAGGAAAGTACATATTGGAAAGGGTTAAGCAATGCAAATATCGGAGTCAGTCTGAAGATACATAGCTGTAAACTATTGTTTTCTTTTTTTAAAATTAAAATTGATTGTGAAAGTCCAATTTTTAAATGCAAATACATTTTTGAAGAAATCTTAAAAATGCGTGAATACATTTCGTGGTGATGGCCTTCAGTTAGATTTTCCTTTTCTATTAAATTATTTCGCTTTTTGGATCAGTTATTTGTGAATTTCTTTTGTTTTTACAATAACTTGATGATTTATAGAGATTGTCCCTTGTTTTGTGATTCATTCCAAACCAAAACCTTTCACTTTCATTTATTAACCACATTTAGATGTAACTGGGCTACTCTGGATAATCTTTGAGAAGAAAGATCAGCAACATGAGCGACATCCTGGGTGTGATCTGAAGTTGTGTTTCTTTTTTTTTGTCTCGACTCGATGAATGTGGGACGCCTGGGTCATTGTAGCGAAGCAGTCGGTAAGCCTGGCTGTCACGTGCGGCCACAGCCAGTCCAATCCTCTTACAGCCTCCCCCACTTCCTCAGCCCAGACTATGAGATTGGCTTGCTGAGTCTAGGTCTTATCCTGAAGATACTGTAGATCCTTTAACACGGAGTCACGCCAGCATGCATCAAAAACCAAAGTCAACCCATTCGCCTCACTTAACATGTGTGCTTACCTTTAGAAGCATCCAGTTTTATTGATCTATTTTAGTTTTATTATTATGAGCTAAAAGATATCAAATGATAGATATACTAAACCAAAACCATGTGACTTGCTTGTTCTTATTAAAGCATACCTCCAGGAACAACGTCAATATATTTCCAGTAAAATACTCAAGTAGGGAATGTGAAAATGTTTACAGTAAGTGAAACAACAAAGATCGACAAAAAATGTTTAACTGGTTTATTATTCTGTATAACTAACGATTTTACAGTAATATCATATAAAATTACTTTTCCTGTGATTCACAATTAAAACCGTGCTCTGTATTGGATTTTATGTACAGACTAACAAAAAGTAGCTTAGTAGGATTGCTAAATGTATTTGTGAATAAACAGAAAGACTGAAAAGCATTTTTAGTTAAGCCCCTTCACTTTAATACCCATAAAAAGTCCTGCTGCCTTCAACGGGCTTTAGAGTCGGCTTAATTAGTAAATTGACTTCACCACAGTGTAATTTATGCTAAAATCCATTTTCTCTTGTTATCCCCACCATCAGCCAACACCATACATACCGTAAGTTTGTTTAAATGCTTAGTAAAAGAATGCTTTACAAAAGTAATACACCCAAATAATTCAATTTTTTGTCTCATGACATATTTGAGTCTTTTTATGGTTCTTTATTTCTGTTTTTGCTTGTTTAAAAGAAAACAATAATTTGTATAATAATGCATTTTAACTACGAAAAAAAGATGAGTGTCACTACCACGATTGTGATGAGTGGAAAGCGTTTTTGACACAAATAAGCAGAATTTTCACAAGCCAAAAAAGGGTTTACTTTACTCTCTTCCTTCAGGGTTTGCGACGAGATCCTGTCCTAAGTGAAGAATTTTTTATTTCTGGGCAGAAGTAAGTGGCAAAATGAAGCAGGTGATCAGAAGGAGGATTGTAGTAGCATCTAAAATGATGTAGGACCTGGACTGAATTCTTGATTTACCAGTCGATCCATGTTCCTGATCTTTGTTTAAAAAATGTTTCCCCTTGGTGTGCCCTTGGAGGTGTGATGAGAAGTTAAGGTATCCATAGAAGATTCCAGAGTAGAACCTCTGGTGCTCCACATTGAGAGGAGCTCAGCCATCTAGTTCGGATACCTCCTGTTAGTCTGCCTAATGAGGTGTTTCAGGGACGAGAACCAGCAAACGCTTGGTGGACAAAATTCAAGGACAGGCTTTGGGGTTCCAACAGCAGAGTTGGCCACAAGTGGCTGGAAGAAGAAACTCTGGATGTGACTCTGCGATCCGACCCCAGTTTGATGACAGATAATAAATGGATGGTTAAATATTACACATTTGGATTTGAACGTTGCTGTTCTCCTCATGATCAACAAGAATTTGATATATGGAAACCCTCAGTCTGGACATGACAGTGGTTACTGTGGCATCACAAAGGTTAACTGTGAGTTGCAAACACAGCTGCTAAATTTTGGTTTGCAAGTTCACCTTTTAAAGGTGATGCTTGTCTTTAGCAGCAACAGGGAGGCTGATTGGGGAAGATGGTTCTTAGATTGATAAAAGATGCTTTGCATCGCAGCTGCTGTATAATCAGTTAAGCCTAATAATGTCGTAGAGACAACCTGAAGCCATTCATGATCCAATCTGATAGAAAAAAGAGAGAAAATAATGGTAAAATATATATATTTTTTCTCTTTCAATGTGCAAAACAGTGGGAAACAATGTTTTCTATTTTCAGAGAGAATGAACTAAAGATGCTAGTCTTTTGATTAATCATTTTTTTAAATTTAATAATAAAAAAATGTAATCCATGCATTTCTTTTCTTTGTGAACAACCCCAGTAAAATATTCAAGATGTTTGTGATTATAGTGCAACAACATGTATGAATACAGTCTCAGCTCCTGTTTGGTAACGATACATAATATGGGAGTCCCTCACTTTGACGTCATTTATACAACCTTTCCCAGACCGAGCTGGAGTTGCAGATATTATTTCCTCGGCCTCCCATGGTAGAGCGGATGGGAAACTCTGATGTCATCAACCTTGGCCCAGCGGGACCGAGGAGCATGCAGACCCTTAGGGTGCCACGATTGGTGCCCATGTGTTCTAGTGCCCCGTAGATGGCGAAATAGATGGTGTGGTGCTGCCCCGCCTGCACCGCACCTGCGTCCCAGCATGCTGATTGATCAGCTTGGTCATGTGGAATGTCACCATCTGCTCCCCAGTCCCACTCACCCTTCTTGTGTGAATGCCAATCACTGGCAGGAAGATGGTTATTTAAGCCATGTCAAATCAAGCGCATGACGATGAGCGGAGTGCCAGCAACACTTGGAGCGGCAACAGCATGGCGGGCAAAAGAAATTAGGCGCGTTTCAGCAGCAACAAGACTAAGATAGATGTTTATTTTTGTTTTGCCAATAGTTTCAAATTCTGTGAGAATTTATTTGTCTTTATGTTTTGCGCCTAACCTCTTCATGGCCAACAATGTATCGAGGGGCCATCGGGAGTGACATTCTTCCCTGCAAAACGTCAAAAAGCAATGACACCTCAACCACAGGAAATAAAAGATATGCAAACAGGATCTCATTAACATTTGCATTACTTGTTTGAATAATCCCATTTCTGACAAGACTGCAATTAACCAAGATTGATGCAAAGTTCAGGGTCAGGGGACTGTATAAATTGGCTCTTGGATCAGATACGTTTGTGTTATGAATGCTTAATGTGCCAGATAAGAAGACCGATCTCTGTCAGAGGAGAAGGTCACTCAGTAGCCACCAGTTGCCGGGGATTAATTTTGAAACGACAAATATATTTAGAGAGATCAGCATTTGGACATTTTTGCCATATAACCTCCTTTTTAAATGAGCATTAATAAAAGAGAAGGCCTGTGAATACACAGAGTAATAAAAGTCAACAATAAATGGTTAATAAGAAAAAGAAGCGAGTGACCTGGCAACCTAGATAGCTCTGGTTTGGATCGGCAGGATTAGACTTTGACTTTAAGGAAGATGAGCTCACCTGGATTGAATCACAGTGTGAAGTTTCTAAATATATCATTCTGTTTCTAAAAAGATTAACCTAGACCCTATTTTTGGACACAATACACAACGTCCCTGTTTACCAAAAACAAACTCTCCAAATAAAATTAAAGCTCCATCCAGTGTTTATACCCCATTCACTTTGCCAGATCTCCAGTGGTCATTAGGACACCTGGGACGGGTCACCAGCTCACCACAGGGCAGCATGGAGATGGAGAACGATCCCGCCTGCATTCACTCACATTTAAGGGAAATCTAAAGAGAGAAATGAATCAAACAGTCATGCTTTCGGACCGTGAGAGGAAGCCAGAGCACTCCAAAGAGACACGAGCAGAACATTTCCACTCCATGTAGGCTCTCTTTGCACACATGGATCTGACATTTTTTTCCCCTTTCTTAGCTAAAAAGCTCCAATTAATTGATCCAGATTAGATGAACAGCTTGCAGGGACTGAAATGAGATGTAGGTTTGGGCTGTTTTAAAGCATGAGTATGGTTTCTGTTGAAGCTCTGGCTGGATGTTTCTTGTTTTTTGTCATTCTGAAAGGTTAGCTTCTGGCCTTGATAAAATAAAAAATAAAACTTGCCTAAAGGCGCAAAAACCAAAATTAAACTTAAATGTGGAAAAACAAAACAAAATACACTCTCTTTCGACAAAAAAACCAAACATTTTGTATTATGTGCCTTTTCTTTACCACAGTATGGAAATAAAGAAAGATCTGTAACCTAGTTTAAACACCTAATGGCTTTTAACAGCTTGTTGCAGATATTTTCAGCAGAATTTTAAAATCATTTTATTGCTGTTTATGATCCAAAAACCTTTTGGTTTTGGTTATGCAAGAGCCACAGTGGAGGGGCCAAAGTGGCACACGTGGCTCTGGAGCTGCAGCCTGCAGAAGTCAGAAAATGTCCTATTTAAAAACCATTTTCTTTATTAACACACACACTAAGAAAGGCTTTAGATCATACTTTATTATGGTCTTTGCTTAAAAATGTTTAAAAAAACAAAGCATAGAGTCCATTTCAATGTTTGTATTGATACTGATTTTTTTTTTTGACTCTATCGCTTAAAAATATGTAGTATTAAAAGTTTGGATTATTTTTAACATCAACATTCGTTGGTACGTGTCCTGAAGAGTCAGTTCTGTGGTTTATAAAGACTTTGTTGGTGTCCCAGTGGGAATCATTTGTTTGGATTCTTGTGAGGTGTCTGTGAAGCACAAAGCAGCGCCAGGACCGGGTGCCATTCTCTTTCTCCTCACGTTGAGCCAAATCCATGTTTGTTGGTTTTTTTCCACCCTCTCTCACTGAGAAGTCACATATTAAAGCATGTTTTAATGCAACATGCAAATGAGACTGCATTTTATTGTGATTTGAATTATGATTTGATTAAAATCAATAGTTTTGCTGGATTTGACCTTACACAAGAAGACATACTTGTTTTAGCCAATGCTGCAGACTGTCGCCCGGACAGACCAGGTAACCTCAGAACCGAGGAGCTCTCCATGCCACACGTGTTTGCAAATTAAGACCTGATTCTATTTGGGAATGTAGGTCAGACAAGGCTGCAGTGTCCAGTGTTTACTGGAAACCTCTACCTGTCTAACAGGAGATTACTTTGGTGGCGCCATCGCTGCATGTTGGTCCATAGGAGGGATTTCTATCCTTGTGTCTGTACGACGTTAAACTTGTGCAAGATGACAATAAAGACAGCAACAAATCTCTGAGCACCGCAAATCTCTTATTTTAATAACCATGTTTTCTTGTTGCCCCTTTTGGGTTATTTATTCATACATGGATTGGGAATTCCCTAATTGATTTGTTACTTTATATAAATTTAGGAACAAATCTGAGTCATAACAAATAATAAATTAATACATGTCGTGTTGTTGTTGTTGTTTGTTTTGCGATGATATCTTACTTAAAAGCCCAAAACGATGCTTATAACAGTGGAGTAAAAGCGTCATATCTGGGCTACCCCCTCTGTGCCGCTCGAGATGGTCCAGCCCTGATTTGCATAAGTTGTCTGCTGGTTGCTGCAGGACCAGCAGGGGTGGGTTAGGGGAAGGAGTGTCTGTGGACGACACGCCACACACATGAGTAAAGAGCTGGACAGAGGAGCTGTGTGTGGAGAGCTCTCAGAAGTCCCGTTTCGGTCAGAGTTATGTACTGTGCTCATCCTGCCTCTGGGTCAGGCAATAATTCACTGATGTACTGCTACAACATGAAGCCAGTGAGTATCTTTATGTTTGTTCTAATAGATTAGGTCGAGTATTGGTTGGTTTCTTGTGGGGATGGAGCCACTGCATTCTTTCTTTGCTGTTCTGTCAGTTTGTCATTTGAGTTTACTCTTAATATTTTGATTTGAACACACTTGCAATGTTTCAAGTGAGATTTTTGTTCAAATGAAACAGTTTTGATCAAAATGTCAGGTTTTGGCGAAAGTTCTCCTGTTTCTTAGCAGGATCCTACACAGACTTTGTCTTTTTAATGAGTTGCTGCTGTAGTGAGACGTGAACTTGGTTGTAAAGCTGCAGATGTTTGAGTTCAGCAAAAGTTAATGTACTGAAGATAAAAGGGAAATCTTGAATTTGCAATATTTTCCTTTATGAAAAAAACAACAACTTTGCAACCAAGTTCATATAAGAATCCAATTTTCAGACTAATCCACAAAAAGTGCTGATTAGGTTTTTAGTTGATGTTGAATTTTTGACCTGCCAATTCCAGCTTTGACTGATTTTTATATTTCCCCGTCTCAACAACAATACACATAAATATGTAAACAATTTTTTACAGCTTCATTGATAGAGCAAATTGTTTTTATATCTACTAGAAAACAATCACATTTATGCACATTATGCATTTTTCTATCACTTATAGATTTATACTTAAAGGTGCATCATGTTACAGGCTTTTGATGGATATGAATAAAATTTCTGCTTTTTTTGTTACTTTGATGGTTGCCTAGGAAACATTGGAGTGAATCAAGTAAAAACAGACAATAATCTGTGAATAATAACTTTTAAATTCACCTTCGCCTCTTACTCAAGGCTGATGGAAAGGCTTGTTTTTGAAAAAGGCTTCAGTGAGACTTCCTGTTTGCTCTCTGCAATCCAGTCAAGCCTGGCAGCAGAAAAACATCTTGACATGAAGCAGATTGCCTCTATTTCTATTTGATTTAACCCCGCTACGTTGGAGCAGTCCCTGCACCGTTGCAGCCATTATCAAAGGCAGCTTTGATCTCTGAGAGACTAACCACATCCAGACATCGCGGATCACAAAGGCAGAAAATTGGTTGCATGTGGCCGGAGTTGGCCACGGTGGAGCGAGGCGTGGGTCCTGAACAGCAAGTTGATGTTCCCCTTATCACACATCTTGATGCACTGCGTGTGTTCACACCAGAAAGTGTTCTTCTTCTAGGAATATATACAGTTTGAAGAAAGCTGCAAGTTACCAGTTGAGGTCATAAAAAGGACAGTCCCTCAAGAAAAATAATGACTGATTGCTTTTGGGTTTCCGTCTAACTCACAGCTTGAAGTGTAGGGAAAAAAGGAAAAAAGTCCATTATCATTTGTGGTTTCATGATTGATGGCTTCTAAATCAATGCTATGCTAAAAGAGGGTGCCATGGCGATGGCCCCTCTCCAGCGTGGGCCAGAGAGGGCGTTCTGGGGTGGGGGGTGTGACCATTATTAACGGGTCGCCTGCTATGCTGATGGTAAGGAGGACAATTGGCTTTATGCTCTGCCATATGCTGCCTGTGGCGGCTCAGACGGGCCGAGTGTCGACAGGGGCTCTTGTGTTTGGCCAAGCCCACAATCACCATGGGACTCTTGCCAGCCAGGGTCACGGCTCTGTGCGTGCCCACGCGCACGTGTGTGTGTGTGGTTTGCTTAAATGTGTGAGGCTTGCACAAGCTCGCTCAAGTGAGTCTCTAATAGCCTTCTTTACTGAACTTGTCGTCCGGGTAACTGACGCCCCGTTGACGCAACGCCGGGGGGTTTATTTCTCATTTCCTGGAGCCCTTCAAAGAGTTGGAGAGATGTCCAGGTGCAGCCACAGCCTCTTGGTGTTTTTGGGCAGAGGAGCACCTCTCTGTTGGGCTTTATTTTTTCTTTCTGTGGCTGCATGTGAGTGCATATGTGCAGTTTGTAGCAGTGCACATTGTTTAATTACAAAAGGTCTGTAGAAGAGTTTTGCTTTTCAGAATATTCTTTTCATAATTAAGGAACGAGCTTTTTTGTGTGTGTGTTCCACTTTTAAACAAAAACCCTGTCCTATCTAGAAGTTCAGGTTATTTATTTTTTTTAATTTTTTTTTT
>JAVLVB010000013.1:446510-508216 GCA_032876305.1 Orestias chungarensis
TAAACTACAAATTCACTGTGAACAATATATATATGCACACTTTTAGTCTCAATACAATTTTTCACGAAAACGGCCAAACCTGTGGAATCGAGAACTAACTTACAAGAAACCAGTGGGAGAAAAGACTGATAAAAGGTAATTATGCAGTACAAACATGTAAGTCCTGAAGCTTTAGGGTTTTAAACTTAAGTCCAATACCTACAAATGGAGAAAACATGAAGGTGTTTCATCCTAAGGGTGGCTGATCCTCCAAAAAGCTAAGCAGTGACTCATCCATGAGGGCAGAAAAGAGACCAGAGCAACATGTAAAGCTCCTAAAACCTGATGTGCCTTGAGACAGAACTCATTGCAAGTTGGTTCTAGATAAATTATTAAAGTAATCACTTAGTTTATGATTCAAAAACATTTGTAAAAATCTGGGCAAAATGACATACAAAGGAGAGCTCTGGTAGTCTTGACTTATGCACACCTGCAAGAATACACATTTCCAAACTAAACTCTGATGTAAAAGGCTGTGGAGCGATAAAGAGTTCAGGACTTATTTTTCGCTCAATTAAAACGCCTGCTCGCAGTTGTTGCTCCTGAGGGTTTCTTAACAACATCCTTTACTAAAGTTTGTCTTTAATATTAGTATCAGTTTATCTTTATCTGGTAGCAGAGTTAGTGTATATACTATTTTTCATTTTTCCTGTTCACATACTAGCTGGAGTTAGCTTTGCAGCACCGCTACCTGCTCAAGAAAGTGAGAAAGGTGGTCTTTATGTATATGTTCAGGTTTACGGGCAGCCTCCCAGCTCTGATGCCGTCAACCACAGCTCAGCTTCACACTCATCAAGCAAAGTCCCCAGCAATGTGTTTGCAAGCACCTTCTTTGGTGAGTTTAAACCCAAACTAAGATATTCTTAGATTTTCTTGAAACTTTAAAATGTTTGTGTCATAGCGAAAGCTTGATGGAACACATGTACTTCCATACACAAGAAGCTGTTTAACATTGTTCAATAGGTAAAGCATAAATAAATGAAAAATAATATTAATCCTATGCTGTCATAGATCATTAATATGTTTTATTAATTTAGAACCAAAACGATAAAATGTACGTACTAAACGTGCAATTTATTTGAGTCAGTAAAACTGGGCTGCTAGTTTTTTTTTGTTGTCTTTTGTGCTGGGGCCCAGGTTACTGGCCCAGGTTACTGCTGCATAACCTGACTGGCAGTTTAACATACCGCTGCAGCTCAAGCAATAAAATACGATTCTCAATTTCAGAGGGGATGAGCAATTCTCCGGACATCTGGAATGCCGTAAGCAGCCTGAACCAGCAGGGCTATGAAGGCCCGCTGGGGGCCCCCGGGGGCCACCAAACACAACTCGGGAGCTACAGCAGCCTGCAGCCGGCACATGCTAACCTGGTGAGTTTCCCTTCACCAGGCCTGCTTGTTGAAACCAAATAACCCCCCTTTCTAGTTTAGCTCAATGTGGGTTTGTCGTCTGCTCAGGATTTCTCTCCACACTCGCTGGCGGCTGACATGAACAGGACTCTACCACCGATGTCCAGCTTTCATCGCAACAGCGCCGTGTCTCGCTCTCCCTCTGACAACCCCTCAGATAATCCAACAGGTTAGGAGGGTGTGTGTGTGTGTGGGGGGGGGGATAAAAAGCCTTTTTCTCTTCTTCTTTGGTAAATAATGACTTGTAATGTTTTAATGAAGGTGTTTGTTCAGTCTCAGGAAGCCACGTGAACGTGTCAGGAGCGTCACAGACAGGCGACACCCTGGGAAAAGCTCTGGCCTCTGTAAGTGTAGATGTCCTCATACCAGCGCTGCACCTGATCATTGTTTCAGTATCGATTATTCTGACCATCCATCCAATATTCTGACGAAAATTTAGTTTTTATCTAACTTGTTTTATAAAGTAAAACAAATGCATTTTAAAAGAAGCCAATAAAAAAAACTCACTTCCATGTTAGAGAAAAGCTACATTTTATTCCCTAAAATGCAACAACATACTATTCTTAAAAACATACCATTGGTTGAATGTGTTTTAAACTGAATGATTAGAAATTAAATCGAAAAGCTGCCTAAAATATTAGTTTTCGGGTTTTGTTTTACAGTATTTCAACCAGGTGAGGTTAAAACTAGGAAATGTTTACTAAAAAAAAAGCTTTTTTCTTCTTCATCATTTACATTTTAAATGCAAAATGTATATTTTGTACATATACATTTAAATGTATATATTTAGGCATTACTCCTCTACGTGTGTTGTACCATCAGCTAATGAAATGTCTTAGTACCTTCCTGTTCTGAGTAATGATTATATGATTGCTAAATTAGTTTAAGAAAACGTCAATATTTAGTTTATATGATTAATCTCTCCCTTAAGAGCTGCCTATCTGTTCTCAGTTAATTTCGAACAGGTCAGGTTAGAACATAAACTTTCATAACTTGCTCTGGGTTAACACCAGACTTTAAAGACGGGTTGCGTTTGTGTAGAGACGTTTTATTGAGCGCAGCGACAGTAAAATGACAGGAATGGATGGGTTTGGTTCAGGTTAAGAGGAAGCTTTAGGGAGGGTGGCAGCAGCTGCTGGAGCTTACACAGAAATGACAAGTTGCGCCTTTGAAATGATCCATCGTCGGGTTCCTCTGCTGCTTCCTCCCTCTGTCAGATTTACTCCCCCGATCACACGAGCAGCAGCTTCCCCTCCAGCGCCTCCACACCAGTGAAATCCCCGTCTCCGCTCCCCAACACAGCCGAATCTACAGGTGGGAATAGAAACCAAATTATTGCATTTTCTGAATATTTTCATACAGGTTTTCTTTATGTATTTATTATTATTATTTTCTGTTTCTATTTAGGAAGCAACCTGTGGCCACGCAGTTCAGTTCCGCCACCGGTGTCACCACACTTTGAGTCCTCACTCATATCAATGGTAAAGAACTGGATTCACTTTTATTACATTTAATTCAATTAAATAAAGAATATAGATAAACTGACATAGATGGAAATTACTTCATAGCACCATTAAATAATGTGTCCAACCTTGTGCCAACACATATATAAACACGGATGAAAAGTAGTCATACGCCTCTCAGTTTTCTCGCATCAGCATCACAAACTTGTAGCTTTGCCTGGGATTGACTGACCAATAATCGCATACATTTTCTGGTATCTCTTCGTATCTTTGTGTTTTAAAGTCCAGGCTTTTTACAAGCCGACATTTTATACACAAAAAAAAAACTCTTACAAGATTTGTTTTTGTCAAAATGTAAAAGTTTACACTTGAAGTTTGGAGCTTGTGGTGTGTTGGAAGGTGTAAATAAGTAGATGTGCAATGAAGTCCCACAAATGTGTCTCTGGATGTCTCTAGTCTCAGGTGGAGGACCGCCTGGACAGACTGGACGACGTTATCCACGTTCTGAGGAACCACGCCGTGGGCCCCACCTCCTGTCTGCCCAGTGACATCCACGGGTTGCTGACCCACTCCAACCACTGCCACCCGGGTTCTGGCGCCAACGTGCCGCTCAGCTGTCACACCTCAGCAATGGTTAACAAACATTACTGAATACTATTAAAACTTCGCTTTGTCTGGAAACTGTACAGCATTCCCTGTAAGCTGCAGTTCCAGTCAAGCATGCACTAATCCAATATACCAAAATCTCTTTAGAAAGGATGTGTCAAAATAAAGTGAATCATTCCAGATTATTAGAGATGTTTTAATGAAACACAGAAGGTATAAAAATGACGCTCGTCTGGACCTGAATGATCTGCTCTGGGTTTTTCTGGTCAGACGGGACGTTTGTTTCATTTGGGCTTGATCAACTCTGAAGAATATGCGATTGGCTGATGTAAGGTCTGCCCACACCATGATGCTGCCTCCACCATACTTTATTGCATAATCTAATGAGATCAGATATGCAAACATCCAAGATCTGAGATGGGTTTATAAAAAACAAAAATAAAACATGTAATTTCCTCCATTCCTCTACTTTTTATCGATCTGTTGTGTAAACTCCAATAAAATACGCTGCAGTTTGTACCTAGAATATGACAAAGTATTCAAATGTGATCACGAATTTAACATTTAACCCAGTTTGCTCTTTGTGACTCTTAAAGATCGAAGCAGTCCCCATGAACAACGGTCACTCGGCCTTCCAGGGCAGAACCCAAAACGGCCCCCCATATCCACCCAGACAGAGGAACACTTTCATGCAAGGTGCAGGAGGAGGTGCAGTTACACCACCAACCAGCAGATTTACCTTTCTGGATTTCTTTTTCATCATGTGTTCCATCTTACACGGGGGGTTTAGGCTTTCAGGCTGACCTGGAATTAAAGATGGAGAGCAGAGAAGAGGAGGAGATGATGCACATCAACCACGACTCTGATAGATCGGACGAGGAGAGCGAATTTAAAACAAACGGAGAAAACAGCACACAGAACAGGTAACGACTGGTTACAGTAAAGTTAACTCCTGTAACACATTTTTTATGAAGGACAGTGCTCCACTCTATCATGATCGAAAAGCACAGTTTGACCTCATGCTGTGGGGAATAAGTCTAGACTGTGTTTGTTCTCATTTTTAAATCTCTGCAGTCACTAAAATAAAACAACAACATCAATATTGTTGAGAAGCAGTCGCATGAATGCTCCTATGTAAAGATACAGCATTTATTGAGGCATACAGCTTTCCACAGTATCTTGTGTTTTGTTTTCTCTTCACTTTCCTAAGACTCATGGTGATAAAAAATACATTTCTCTGCTGATTTTCTCTGTAACATTCCCTTCGGGGATTAATTAATAAAGTATTTCTAATCCTAATTGTTAAATCGGTTAAAAACCCCTTTCTGGTTTAGTTTGTATGCAGAAGACAATGGTATTTAATTTCAAATATGTCGCTCTTTAAAATAGCTTTGATTTAATTGCAACAAGGTGTTCACTTTTAGAAGAGAAGCAGGCCTACAGTCTCACAGATCTCTGGCCATACCTTTCAGTGGGCATGAAATGCGTTTTTACGTGTTGATCTGCTCATCTTGAAGTGCCAATTGTAAAAAAATCCATTTTCTTGTTTTTAAGCAAAACCAAGGTTCAAATTGAAGTCCCCGAGCATTTTTAAAGCCTGTATGTTTATGTTTATGTTGGTAGGAGAAAAACAGATGCTCATTCCGCCGGGTTGCCAGAGGATAAAACAGATGTTTCTCCATGTTGCACAATATTTATGTCCTGGGGAAACCAAAAGATTAGGATTATTACGTAATTATTAATACGTAAACATTTTAGAATTGATTCAAATAACCTTTTTTTCTCTACATGTAATTTTCCTTGTTTTTAGGTGTGCTAAAAATTGAGGCAAAATCATTAAAATACATACATACATTTAGCCACTAAACAAATGGTTACTGAAGGTAAACGTTTGATTTTTACATTTCCTGTTTGAGATAATAATGCATTGATATGCAGTGTGTATTACCACATACACATATACACACACAGTTGTATTTTAACATATTATACTTTCTAATATACTAGTGCAAGTAAAATGTGGTTCTTGTAGAATAGCCTGGCGAAAGTGGCTGAAGAAGGGCAGCAGATGGACGGTCTCCAGTGTAGCAGGTGATTTACTTACAAAAAATAAAAAATAAAGTTGAACAAAAAGTTTGACGTACAGTTTAAACAAACATAAATATATTTAAACCAACCAAATCCTCATCCAGTCCACCCAGCTACCCTGACCTAATCCTCCATCTTGTCTTGGTCTGCTTAAATATCTTCATGCCCTTCAGACACAATCAGTTCAGATGTATTATTCCATAAGATTAATTTACATACACAAAAAAAAAGATTTCTCTACCTAGCTAAAACTTGTGTTTACTATTTTACTATGATGAGTTGAAACTAAAAACATAAGCAGCTCAGTAAACCCGAAGCGACCAGAGGAGGGCAGAGAAACTAAACGCTTACCTCTCTTTTATATCACAGATGTTCTCTTCAGCCTAATTTTTTAGCTTTAACTGCATCAATCTGCACTTCCTGGCTCACTTTTTGTTTTTGTTTTTGCGTTTCGCAGCATCCACGAAGACGAGGACCTGAGTCCAGAGCAAAAAGCCGAGCGTGAGCGGGATCGGAGGATGGCCAACAACGCCAGAGAGCGTCTGCGGGTCAGAGACATCAACGAGGCCTTCAAGGAGCTGGGCCACATGTGTCAGCTGCACCTGGACAGCGAGAAGCCGCAGACCAAGCTGTTGGTCCTGCACCAGGCCGTGTCTGTCATCCTCAGCCTGGAGCAGCAGGTCAGAGGTCAGTGCAGTGGTGGAGCAGGTGAGGTGTGCTGCAAACGCTCAGCTGCCACTTTTTTTGGGGCTATTAATGCAGCAGCTATTTGGAGACCAATCAGTTTCTTTACGACAGATTTTTCTAATCATAACAAGACAGCATGACAGTTAATTTATACGATTGGACACAAACGTCTGAAAAGGTTTAATAAAATCAATACTATTTTTTTTTACAGTATGGACAAAAAATCCAGTTTACAAACTGAAACTAAATAAATAAATGCATTTATATATCCCGTTTAGGCGTTTAAATCATCACATATACAGAGATTTATTTGATTCTTATATATTAAAGTGATTCTCAGTGGTAGGCCATTAAAAAGTAAAAAAAAATCCTGACGTCCATAATTACTTGATCATGTTTTTTTAATTTTCTTTTTTTATTCGGTTAATTCTGTCATATTTTGGTTTTACGCTGCAAAGTTTGAATTTTATGCCTCAGTCTTTCGGTAACATTCAAATTTCCCGTCCTGCAGAGAGAAACCTGAACCCGAAGGCTGCATGTCTGCGGAGAAGAGAGGAGGAGAAGGCGTCCGGCATCATGTCGGATCCCCAGTCTGTACATCTCGCTTTTCATCCAAACATGACAGACCCTTCAAACACCATGAGTCACCTCTGAGCGTCTGTTACGGATGACCTAAAGTCTCATGCAAAGTATTTGATTCAGTTCAAATCACTTTATAAGACTTGCAAAAGTGTACATACCTCCTTAAACTTACAATTGTTTCGTCGCATTATATAGGAAGGCTGCATAGTGTTTTATTTAGGTTCAATCTTAACACAGTGCAGCACATAATTGTTCTTTTGTACAATTAAACCTAAAACAAGTGGCTTCTACTTGTATTCAGACCCACTTAATGAATAAAACCCAGCAGCAGGTTTTCCTTTGCACAACAACGAAACAAGAAATTTGTTTATATTGCCTTTTCAAAAGAGTTCAAACTCAGTCAGAACGCATGGAGACCAATGGACAGAGGCGTCGACGTAAAGAGGAATGAATATTGATAAATACAAAACGTTACGTATTACTTTGCGTTTCCCTATCAAAAGCAAAATGTAACATGACGGCATACAAGTTGAAAGAATATTTTTGCAAGCCGCTGTTTATGTTTGATTAACACTTAATAGTCAACATGTTAATATCTGACTTGTAATGTCTCTGTGTCTTTGTTGTCTAGATGCAGGATGGATCTGCTCTGCCAGTTCCTGTGAATTTGTCCCGAGCGGCTGATCAGAAAGTGTGATGCAATCGAACAATCGTCTCTTCTCTTCCCCGAACAGACTGTTTTAAACTTCCGTGCCTAAATATGACTCGTTACAGACAGATGCATTGTAAGCTGCAGATGTTTTGTACATATTTTGTAGACTGATTGCTAAAGTTCTGCTTGTTTGTTGGTTTTTTGTTGCAACACGTCAGAATGGACAAACTCTGGTCCTGGAAAGTTTTTTTTGTGCAGTCTTAAAATAGTCAAACAGATCTGTCAGTCATATTCTCAGTGTTGGAAGATTTATCTCAAAGCTCACTGGACAGACTTTCTCACAGTTTGTTTGTTTGTTTGTTTTTAGACAACATACTTCCTTTTTCCTGTGCGTTTGTGTGTAAATACTGCAGAGGTTTGAACATTCTGTGAATGAACAGATCTCCAGGAATGTTAATTTCAAACACACATGGACATCGAACCTCGGCTTTAATGCTATTTTATATTTCTTTAATGCACTTCAACAAGGATTTTTCTTTCTTCTTGTCATTATTCCTCTTCAGATGTAATAAAAAAATAATAACTCTGTGTAAGTTTTTAAACAAAAACATACATTTTTAAGAAATAAGTTATCTTTTGTACAAATATTGTAACGTCTTAATGTGCTTTTGATTATTATTTTAGTCTTGAAGACTGTTTTACTAGACGTACCTGCATTCAATCCTTTGAGCAATACTGTGCTAAAATGTTCACTCAACACAACGCTTAACATGTAATTTTGAAGAAACACCAAAATAATCGGAAACACGTATATCTTAATATTTGCAGTATGTGTACAGTTTGAGGTCCAGGCATGTGTTAATATAAAAATGTAGCAATAAATGTCTTTTTAAAAATGCTTTTCTTCTCTCATGTTCTAGTCTCATAAAATTAAGACACATAACAAACTCAACTGCAAAGAGTTGATGCTTGATTTAACGCTCAATATCTTATTTTAATTATTGTTTTATGCGGCATGTTTACGGTCTTTCTGGTTAAAACCCTTCAAACGCTTAGGGAACAGATTTTTAGATCATTTTTAGAATAGAAGTAATGATAAAAAACACTAATGCTGTTCTGGAAGAACATACTAATTTAAAAGGAGATTCTCTTGAACACTATTTATATTAATATTTATCATTAAACTGCACACAGTAAGTCATTGCATCATAATTTTTAATTCATATATGTCTTAATGGAACAAACAGTTGGTAAAACAGACATTTCAGACAATTTGTGATCATCATCATTAATCTTTATTTATTGTTGTGACCATGAATCACAATCCTTACGTTGAACATGTCATTTTTCACGGTAAAGGAGGAGGTAATAATTCATCTCCACGCCGATACGGTTGGTATTTTATAAAATAAAGAAATGTGCTTTATTAGCAACACAGAAAGATGAGCGGCTGTTTAGGTAAATTTAGGAGGGCTTAGAACCAAATCCACCACCTGATTGGAGGATTACTGATCGCAGAATCAATCAATCAAACAATCAAACATACTTTATTCATCCCAGAAATTATATCTGTCAATATCAACAGAGTGAAGTTATGCAACAAGTTAGATAGGAGAGAAATTGACTTATAATTCCTCCAACTTGCTTTATGTATTTATTTATTAATTTTAATATAACTAAAAAATACATCAAAAAACATTCATTTAGTACTTATTAGTAGATTGATAGTAAAACATGTGTATTATAACGTGATGATATTCATTAATCATCTCATATATTTACCTTTGTATGAAAATAATAAGCAATAAAAAACACAACATTTGAATTCATGTTTAAAACCACACAAAAGTTATTTTGTATTATTATTTTATTATTGCCATCATAATAATAATAATTATTATTATTGTTGTTATTATTAACATTGATGAGTTATACACAGTTCATGTATTTATATGAAACACATTAATCAATCAATAGTTTAAGTCTTTCTTCCTTTTTTTATTATCTGTTTCATTTCTGGTATTCTTATTATTAATTTGTTTCTGCTTTCTATTGTCTTTATCACTTCAAACTAAAGCCTTATTTTCATAAAATAAAAACCATCCAAGTAAAACAATAACCTTCAATAATAAAAATCATAATCTGACAGAAATGTTTGTGTGATGTTGGGCTTTTCAAAATAAAAGCGGCTTTATTGGAAACAGTCATTTGGCAACAAACAAAACAAAAAACACTTATCCGGGAAATTTGCACAAGAAAATAATAAAAGAGGATTTCTAATAAAAAGTTTAGTAGGAAACTGAAGCCGTTAGTTTACAGTTCTCCAGAGTTTCCACCAGGATGCTGGACAGCAGCGCGTCTGCGTCATATGATGAGACAGAGACCGCCTCTCTGAGCGGGACCTCAGGCGTCCTGTCCCGGCGGAGACACACGGCAACAGGACGACTCTCAGAAGAGCTACGGTAGGTTTCTGGTCCCTTAACAGACATCTGCTCCAGCAGCGTCAGACTGACTCTTTCTATGCAGTCACATCCCAGACTGAAGGCTTGAAATTGAGCTCTTGAGAAATCTTCCCAAAAGCCTCCCACACCTTTTTTTTCTTCCTCTTACTACTTGTTTGTGTTTTAGATCAAACTGTCTGATTGTTTTCAGATTTCACTATGAGGAGTTTAGTCTATTAACTTTACATCAGTCTGAGGATTTGAGTCAAGGAGCAACAAATAAAGCCAACAGAGATCTGAATGGTTTTCTTCCCTCAGGCGTTTTCTGATTCTTATTTCGTGTATTAACTGTATTCATGTTGTGCTGAATTCAAAGCTTCTGCTAATGAATGTTCGGGTTGCTTTTGTGCTTAAGGTAAACGTTTGGAGAAGAAAAAAACATCTAAAATGGGAAAAAGATGTAAAAATAAATAAAATGGGTATCTGCAGGAAGAAGTCTCATCAGTGCATTTTTAAAACCAGCCAACAACTGCATCAAAATGTTTCACTAGCATACATTTTTAATATCATTTGGTATTGTAGCCCCAAAGGGAAACAAAGTAACTCCAATCCTTCACATTGCATCATTCTAAGCTTTTTATTCGTTGTTTATTACAAATTAGGCAAGAGCAAAGAGCTGATTTGTGACACAAAACAGGAAAAATAACTAAAGTACAGAAACATCTATAAATTAAAGCTAAGCCTGACCTCAGTTTACAATCAAACGTTGCTGTTTGTCGATGCTTATCTTGCCTTTTGAAGTTATTGTTATTTTAGTCTACAAATGGGAAATTATGAGACTTCAATCTCTTAAATACCAGGTTTACATTAAAGTCAAGAGTAAAAATTAACCAGTTCACCTTGAGACCATGAATAAGAAGCTTCTCATATGAGATTATGAGATTGTAAAATAGCATTTTAAATGGTGTGATTTTTAAAACTTTGTTAATGTTTTTATACATTAGTTTACATAACTTCCTGTGTATCTGCCAGTTTTGTGCTGATTTCTGTTGAAGCTTTAATTCTTATGCGTTTAGCTCGTTTTCTTTGAGTCTTGTTTTTCCTGTTACCTTTCGTCATTCCCAGTAACCCTTATTATGCCTTCGGGTGGCATTTCCACCACCTTAATACTCAACGCCCGCCTTATCCACTCAGTTAGATGTCACTGCAGTGCAAAAAAAAAAAGCATACATATTTACACCATTTTTGGAAAAAATAATCCACCTAAACGTAACTAACTATCATACAGATGTCAAATCCTATTTTAATTGTTTTTATTTTGCTTCTTTATTGGCATATCGCCTCGTTTCAGAAAACATCGCTTGTGTTTATGTAATTGTATTACGTTTATGGATACATAAGTCATTTATTCTTGGCTACGTTCCGTCTATTCCTTTTTCTCGTTTTTACATGGAATATAATCTCATATTATAGCTTAACGGGACCATTACAAATCCGTCCGCCTTCATTCAAGGTTTCGATTATACATTAAAATCTACTGGAGATTAAACCTTGTAATCCCAACTCGGTTTATGTTTAGTAAAATGGAAACGTTTTACTTTATTAATAATGAAATACAATTATTATAATACCACACAAGTTTTGATCAGCGCAGAGAGTATATCAAAAACTCAATAGAAGCTTTTATTTCTAAAGTCACGATCTGTCGTAGTCTTAGTGATGGGATCTGCCTCCATGCTGCCTGCTTCATGCTGCTTTTAGGTGAGATGATACAATCCTGTTTGCAACACAACGCCTCTTCTGTTCGACTGTCTCTGCCTCATAGTGGCACATTTGTGGACAAACATACTCCCCAGGCGTCTCCCATGAAGCGGGTGACGACACCTCAGCGTCTTCGGCCCGCTGTAGTCGTCATGCGGCCGGTTCATCTCACGCTGCACAAGGGCTGCCTGTCACCAGCACACACAGGAGGAGGCTGTTATCATTGCACAGCAATATTCGCCTCTTCATTCTGTCTCTACGACAGGGGAGAGAGGAGCTCCCATCGTGTCTGTGACTGTGACACTGCTCCACTGTTTTGTAAACAGCTTATTTAGCTGTACCAGCCTGATGCATCAGTTTTCACAACCAGTCTCGCATGCGATCCCTGCCACCGTGCTAACGCGCACGCTTGTGTCGCTCCCACAGGTTATCTAGGAATCCCCGCGAGACGGCGCTCAGGATGGAGTCTCACAGACTCAGCGGCTCCTCGGACGTCCAGACGCAGAGGGGCCACGTGCTGCAGCGCGGTCCCAGAGCCGGCGTCCAGGAGAGCCAGTTTGGAGTGAGGGTGCAGGTTCAGGGTTTTAAGGGTCAGCCGTACGTGGTTCTGAACACGTCTGGTCAGGAGAGCCACAAGGACGTCTCTGTCGTCGCTCACCAGGCGGGTTACAACCCAGGCGTGGCGAGAAGGTCTGTGGAGGAGACGCAGAGGAGGCCGAACTCAGCTGTGTATAATTATCAGAGCCACTCTGAGATCCTGAGGCCGTATGAGCCAGAAAATAACAACCATAATCACCCCAGAGCTCCACAAACTCTGCTTTCAACTGAGACGACCCCGACCACCAAACCCAGAATCCCTCTGCCTGCCGAGGGCCCAGAAGATCCGGCTGAGGTCAACCACAACCACTCACTCCCCTCAGAGCAACTCAGTGCTCCACTGTCCCCAAACTCAGTGGACACAGACTCCATGATGTCTGTCGGTAGGCTGATAAGTCAGTTCAACAGCAGCCTGCAGAGGGGAAGAGGGCCGAGAAACAGACTGGACCCGGAGGCCTGTCGGCGGTCCCGCAGCGTAGACAGCCGCCGCACCCCGAGCTCTTCTTCCTCATCGCCTTTATCCAGCAGAGCCTCCTCTCTAAAAGGGACCAAAGGAGACTCCCCGGCTGGGGTTTATCCCCCCGGATCAGCCAGGGCTCGCCTGCTTGGTGGAGAATCCGCTTGGACAAACATGGGGGAGGAGAGCAAGCTCAGCAGAGGACAACAGGGGAACGAGACGGTGAAGGCGTCCCACAAAGCAGAGAAAGCGCCTGTCTTCAGGACGGTGGCACATCGAACTGCTGAAACGGATGAAAGAGACGCACAGGTAAGGAGTTCGTCAGGGATCGTCACACATCTTTGAATGTCAGTATTTATTGGTTGTATGTTCCCTAACCAGATTACTCCTGATCTTCTGAAAGGACAGCAAGAGCTCTCAGCAGATCCACCCGAGGACGCAACGAAGCAAATACTCTTCACCTGTCTGAAGACTGGGTGAGTGCAGCCCAGGTTTATGCACCAAAAACAGACTGGAGGACATCTCCACTCTTTATTTAGAGTTCCTTATTTGCACTCTAACTACGCAGGAAGACAAGCAAAGCCAACACAAATATCACTGATGGTATCCAAGAAACCTGAGTTTGTACAAAACAGCTGTACTCAAACGGGATTAAGTTAAGCTTAATTAACAAATTAGTGACGTCTGCAGAGATCCTTGCATTCTGTTTATTCCTTTTTAGTGATATTTTTTCCAAAATACAAACAAATAAAACGTTATTAATTTGTTAGAAGACGTAAATAAACCATCTAGCTCATAGTGGACTACTTTTTATGTTTTTATCACATAAAATCCTTGCGAAGTTTAGTAGTTATGCAAGATGTATGTCTTTGCACTAACATTCAAGCATTTAAGGCGTTTTATTATAATGCCACCTCACATTTACATGTTTGTGGTACGAAATTTGAACCCAGGTCCTTTTTTTAAGCCAAATAAATAAATAAATAAGAAGAATAAATACACACAAATAAACACTTCCCAGAAACTGGAAATGCTCGTCTGCCCTCAGTAACGGCATTTACTCCTAACAACGTTATTGTCGACGTAACACGGTATCATTTACAAATAAAGATCTGATTTTTGAATGTGTGAGTCGCCAATCAGCAAATTCTGATCTGTGGCTATTTTTGATCAGATGTTGTTTAATTCACCAGCATCCTAGGACTGAAGCGCTTGTATTCATAGGAATTGGATAAAATCCTTTTAAATCAACGTGAGCACCTTGATACCAGGTTCCAGATATATTATTGCTCTATCAGCAAAACGCTGATTCAAAGATGAATCATTTTGCTTGGAGAGAAATTCCTTTTTTTCACGATAAGAATGTGGTTTTGGTAACTTTCCCATCGCAATCTTTTAGTGATGAGCTGGTGGTTTCACAGCAAAGTTCCTGTGAGAGTCTGGCTGCTGCTCCAGCTGTGTGAACTAAAACTCCCAGTAGTCAGGAATGCGAAGCACGAACGCGTTTTCACTGATAACATAACTGCTTTGTCTGGAAAATCTTGCTGGAATCGTCCTGGAAAATATGTTCAAGCAGCGCAAACTCTCAATGTTCTCTAGTTTAAAAACAACATGCACGCTATCTTTTTCAAACAAATATAAGAACGAACAGGTCCTGCAACTGCTGGGCGCTGGAAAGATGCGTCCATGTTTTTTTTCCAGGACCACAGATGATGACCCCACGACCCAAAGAAAAGTCAAACTGCTGCTCGACAACATCAACAAGCTCAAGTGGAAGAGTGCAGAGAGTGTGGAGGAGGAGGAGGAGAGAGTGAGACGTTGACCAGCGCAGATCTGCATGTTTTACATCTATGGTGATATTGTTTTAACTAGATATCTGTTTGATCCACAGGCGTCTGCGACAGGAGTAAAAACACTGCAGGAGAAACATGCAGCTCTGGAAAAAGAAGCGTCTCATCTGAAGCAAAAACTGGACATTGAAATCAAGGTGATTCCCCTTATTGTCTGTGTCTGTCATCATGTTCTCTTACATGTGGGTTTATTTTTCTCACTTGCAGAACGAAATGACTTTAGCTAAGGCGTTTGAAAAAGCGAGGACTGAGAAGAAGAAACTACAGGAAGAGTTGAACAAAGGTCAGACGGAGCTCCACAAACTGAGGGAGAAACTGGCGGATATTGAGGCGGAGCTTCATTCCACCATAAAGGAGTAAGGATCCGATCTTCAAAACACACAAAGTCCTAATTCATAGCTTTGAGATACATCAACAAGAGCTGTATTTTCTGTTTGTTTAAGTGTATTAAGAAATAGCTTTAGTTATTCGTGTTTTTAGGTCGTACAGGTTTCTCGTGTCTGGTAAGAAGCGAAGCTCCTCTTTGGTACCTTCTTATTTAAAGCTGCAGAATTATCCCATATTATCCCATTAAACTATAAACCCTAAGGAGCATGGAGGGTCAAAATGGAGAAAATTAAATAAGTAAATACTCACATGAACATTTAAAATTAAATAAGTTATCATGAAATAAGTAAATATACCAGTGAATGTTTTAAAATATGTTTTAAATTATGAAAGGGAACAATTAAGCATAATAAAAAAAAATATTTCCCATCCCAACTATAGAAAATATGAAACTGGAATGACATTGGACTGAACAACAGAAATATATTTAAAAAAAAAATTTAACATGTGAGAAATGTCTAAGAAATGTATGCAAAGAATCAATAAAAAAAGAAAAATCATATGAGCAACACCAAATGCAAAACTTGACACATTAAACACAGACCCACACACACGTCTAACCACAACACTCAAAAGAAGGCCACTGATTGGCCAGCTGGGTGTTGCTGGCCTCACATGAAGCCACAGATATCAGTAGAAGTATCTTTACAGCAAAAACACAGTTTCCTTTTATTTCAAAGCTCACAATGTTTATCCTGACACGTTAATCTGCTCGCTGGAAAAAAAGATAATCTGTTAGACAAACTGTTTAAAATCAATAAAGATAAAATAGTTTGACTGTATGCCATCTGTCACCTGGTAAGGCCTCTATAACCTTTTGGCCCTTCATTTAAACTGTTTATACCATGAGTGCAAAGGGCTTGTGTTTTTCTTTGTTGATTTTTACAGAACTTTGGTTTTAAAGTGCTTTCTAAATAAACAAACAAACAGATGAGGACAGCTTTATCAGAAGTGTTTAAACTTGTTGAAAAGTATACGGCAACATTTTACATATTTTGTGGGACAGACCAAAACATAAATTATTCATAACTAAACCTCTTTACTCTGCAAACCTGTAAAATCATTCTAATCTATCTGGATTAGCAGGTGGATTATTAATTAGAGAAACAGCCAGTTAAATTTAGTAAAGCTGCAGGAAAATCTGTGTAAACGGACAACCTTTAAAGTATGAAGGAATACAGCAAGCATGGGAAAAAGTGAGATCCGATGAGACCACACTTATTTTTTACAATGACTTTACAATACCGCTGTGAAACACAGGGGTGGTAGCATCATGCTGTGGGCCTAGATATCTTCAGCAGGGACGGAGCAGTTGGTCAGAATATGTAGGAAGACTGATGGGACAAATTTAAGAAGACTTGAGGCTGTTTTTGCCGCATTGACTCATGGGAGCTGTACAGAAATAAATCAGAACGAACGTGGAAACGTTTCGTAAGCTGCAGTTTGTCGTGTCTTTAGGCTGACGCAGATGAAGGCGGAGAGAGAAAGATCCAAGGTAGAGATGAAGGACCTCCAGCAGCAGCTCTCCGAGATGCACGATGAGCTGGACGGAGCCAAGAAGGCCGGCGCGATAAACACGGAGGAAGAAATCCTTCTTCAGGTGAGCGAAACCACACAAGTCAGCAACTCCTCTTTGAGAAGATTTCCTCTCTGACTTTTAACACGATGAATGTGTGTCAGGATTTGGCACAGCTACGTTTAGACTTTCAGGAGATGCTAACAGTCAAAGAGGAGCAGGAGGAGGTGCTGCACTACAGGGAGAGGGAGCTTATTGCCCTGAAGGGGGCGCTGCAAGAGGAGGTGGAGACTCATGATAAATACATTGCTGCTTTGAAGGAAGAATATGAGCTGGATCTGGAAAGGCTGCTAATTGACTTGCAGCAAGTAAAGGAGGTGAAACAAATATTTCCACTAATATAATATAATTATGATGAGATTTATTTTGACTCTCTTTGTTTTTTCATTTTGCCCCTCAAGAGTAACACTTACTTGGGTCAGGAGAAGGCTCAGGTGGAGGAGGAGAAAGGTGCAGCGAAGGTGCAGCTGAAGGAGCTGATCCAGGAACGGGATAATCTGAAGGGAAAAGTCAGAGAGCTGAGCAACAAGTTGGAGCAACTCAATCAGGCAATCCAGGAGTTTAAAACCACAGAGAGAATGATGGAGCAGAGAACCAAGCAGCTGGAGGTGAGAGGATGAGAACAGACACGAGCAAATAGATATTGTTTGTTTTTTAGATGCTTTTAGTCTTGTTTCCTGTCCAGAGGGAAAAGAACCAGGTGGAGGAAATGCTGAAGGATGTGACGAGGAGCGAGGAGGAGCTGTGCCAGTCCAACCAGTCTTTGCTGTCACGCTTGGAGGATGTGCAAGTAATAAGACAAAACCTTTTTTAAACAACCTCTAAATAAAAGCCAATGCAACCGATTCCCTTCAGAGCTGCATAAAAAACTAACAGTACATTTGTGAGACATTTAATCTAACAGATATGTCATTAATGGAGCTGTGGAGAAGGTTAAAGCACTGAACATCTCACAGTGCCGCATATATATGTTCTCCATAAAACAGTGATAAAAGCAAACTGCTTACAGAGAGTCAGAAAAGAAGGTCCTACTTGCAATTGTCCCCTAACCATCTATGGGACAGAGGAAACATGTTCAAGATGTTTGAGTAAGATAAGATCTAAACTAAAGCAGCATTACATTTCACCCTGAACACATCATGTCCTGTTGTGAACAAGTTTATAGGCAGCGTCAGAATAAATAAGACAGTAACGTGTATTTATATCAAACCATTTGTACAAAGATTAAAACATTATTAAAATAAAAAACAGATATAATTCAGTTAAATTTACTTAACATTGAAAAATATTACACAGAAAAGGAAGTTAAAGGTTGTTGTAGCTCATTTGAGTAGATCACTATAAAAGAATAAACAGGAATGTTTAACATGAGTGGCGACTATTTTAGGGAGCAAATGTCTGGAAACAGCGATCTGGACTTTAGAGTTTGATTTAAGGACCAGAGGAATTGATTTAAAATGCGTGGCTTAAAGTTTACTTTTGTCCAAAGTCACTTCTTTGCTTCTAATTATGTTATTAATAAAAACATGCTTGGAGTACATTCATACATTCGAGTTATGCTTGAATTTCTTCTGGCAGCCTTTGCTCCTGCAAAGCCCCGCCCATTTACCCTCAGCTCCACCTTGGAGCTTCTGTCCCCGGACTAGCTCTGCCCACACAGATCCATCAGACTAGCAGCAGCAGGAATCAACGAACACCTTGTCCACCATCCTGGATGTATAGTTTCCAAAAATAATGTAGCTCTTTTGTGCAACAGAATACATCACCACTAAGGACGATTTTAAACAGGATAGAAATGTTGTGATGTTGTGCTTGAGGGGGAGTGTTGGAAGCGGCTGTAGGTCATTAAAGAGACAGAGGCCTAATTTCTAAGACATTGTGTCCATTTCAGATAAAGCCCTGATGCAAAGTCTTACTTTTTTATAACAACTGAAAGTAACAGTCATTTAACTGTTCTATAAAATAGCACTATGTACTTGAAAAATATATAATACCCACCTTTTATGGTCTTAAAATTTATACGTTTATTTAAAAAAATAACAGGTAGATCAGTTCAAAGAAGGAAGTAACAGAAACATGTTACTTAAGCCGAGACAGTGGTGGTTTTACACAGAAACGTATCAAGTAGGCGGAAAAAGAGCATTGTTTGGGTAGTGCTCATTTTCCTCAATGCTTGTTGTTGATCAGTCCAATAAAATCCACATTAAATGTGCAATTGTTCGTGGTTGCAACATGACAAATGTGGAAAACTATGCTACTTTTGCATGACACTAAAATTGACATCAACTAAAATTAATATCTTGGTATCAATAACATCTAGATATCAAAGTAAGATCTACAAAGTCATACCTGTCTCTGGTTCTTAGAGCAAGCTGACCAAACTAACCCATGAGCACAAAGACTTAAAGGAGAAGCTTAAAGAAGAGAGGAAGCAAGTCGAAGGGCTGTGGAAAATCAAAGCCGAGCTGGAGGACGAGAGAAGGATGCAGGACAGGACTATGGAACAACTGCAGAGAAAGGTGAGAGGGAGGAGGTCTCCTGCTTTTAGGCTATATTTCAGCATTTGTACGCAACCAGAAATATGTATGGAGTCACATGAGCAGATTTAAATATCCAAGGCCCGGTCTGTCGGCCCGTTTAGATGAACTCCATCATGGAGGAGTGCGAGGCGTCCACAGACGTGCTTCAGAACCAGGTCGACGAGGCCAGAGAGAGAAGTCAGAGGGAACTGGCCGAGCTCCGCAGGCAGCTACAGGAAAAGGGAGCCGAGCTGGAGAAATCCAGACAGGCGGCCAAAAAACTGCAGGAAGAGGTGTGGCGCTCGTTGTGCAAGATTCAGCCAAATGTCTAAGTCAGCAGTATTCTGATCCAACAGAAAGGTTACAGTTATCTTACCTCAAGTTTATTTATTAGAAAAAAAGGACAAAAAAAACAAAACCCCCCTGAACAATAAAAAATAATCAGATTGTTTCTCGTTTGACCCTTGGTGTGTTTGTTCCCCGGCCAGCTGCTTCCTCTGGAGGAGGATCTGCGTCGGTGCCACAGGGAGCAGCAGGAGGCCCAGCTGAGAGGCCGGCAGCTGCAGCAGCGGGCGGAGGAGCTGGAGGAGAAGAACGCTGCTGTGTCTGAGGAGCGGGAGCGGCAGGTCAAACTCATGGAGGTACGCGTGGAATGTGACAGTTAAAAAAAATAATAAAGAAATCCTCCTAAACACACACAATTAAATAAAGACAGACGAGCAGAATTACTGTTGAACTATTCATTTGTGTAGCTCAGATTCACAACTAACTTAATCATGCAGGCAATCAAATGGATCCTGGTTATTAAACTGTGCTTGAAATTCTGTTTATTACTCAAATTTGGTTAAAAACGTTTTCTAAGGAAACCCAACAGACTGCATCCAAACTTTGACTTGCAGGATTCACGACAGTAGGTGATAGATCGCGTTGTGTCGCTGACTTTCCAGCTACCCCTAATGCTGAGCATGCATGTAGCGACAGTGAAGAGGAAAAACTCCCTCGAGCATAACCTGAACTTGACTGAACTTTTAGTTGTTGGCAGCATTATCTCAGCTGATCCGCGCTTCCAAGAACGGCTCACAGCTAACAGAAAACCAGACCAGGTTTAGCTTCCATGAAGAGAAATACACAAAGAGAAAAGAAAAAGTAAACAATTGAAATCGGATTATGTTAAGAGTAGTAGTAGAAGGAAGCAGGGAACAGAGCAAAATTGGTCAGCGTATTTGCATAAAAAAAGTGAAAGCCTTTATCAGCACAACAATAGAGACAGCTCAGGATAAATTAAGCATTTGAAATGAGGCAAGAGAGACGGAGTCAGGGAGAACCTTCTTTGGTGTAGTGAGAATTTATTTAAGTGTTTCTTCTCTGGACATGAAGAATAAAAGCAAAAAACAATTAATAAAGCTAAAAAATGGTACAAAAATGGTTTCTATTTATGTATGTACATTAGCAAGGATTTCTTCTTCATTCAAATATTTGATGAAGAAGACAAAGAGATTCTCATCATAATACCGTGATACAGTGTTTCCTAATATTGTGCAACCTCATTTGAGGGTTTAGAAACCTTTATAACGCATTTCAAAAGCAGAACAGTTTGAGTCTTGCAGACTCATGAGAAAATCTGTTCAAATCGTAGATACATCATAAACAAATCAATTAAAATAAAAGTTTCCAATCTAAGGAAACCAACAGATTGATTCAGAATCAGCAGACAGAAACAATAGCTTGTTTTGACTTTTGTAATGAGACATTAGTGTTACTTTTTCATACTCAGTGCCACTGGTCAGCAAAAGGTCTAAAGTATGACCAAGAGAGCGGGTAGGTGTCGGGGTGTTTTAAGTGAGGCAGACTTCAGTCTGAAATCGCAGTACAGGCTACATTTAGACTGTCATTTTTAGCGTCAACATGAACGTTAACATCTGTCACTATAATGACTTTAATAGTGTTTAACACTAATTCACATAAAAAAATCTGAGATCTGATCTAGAACCTGAACCAGATAGTGATTCAGTTCAAGCAGCCATCTGCTACAACCGACTGGAGGTTTGAAGAGACAGAAAACTAAAATAGATGCACGGGAAACAAAAAAATAGAGTTTATAGCAGCAGTTGTAGAACGTCACTGGAAGCATCTCAGCCCATGGTGTGGCTACTATGGAGAGAAGAACACTAAAAGAAAACAAAAGGTTAACAAGGTTAAAATAACTGTAACTAAAGCAGATTGGACAAAGGAAGAAAGTAGCAGAGAGAGAAGTGGTCAGATTGTCCTCCAGCAGTCTAAGCCTATAGCAGTAGAACTATAGAAATAACTTATACCTTAAATGACGCATCTTTCTTTATTGTTCGATTGTTCCTGCACTCTAACCTCTTCACAGTCAACACACCCTTGGAAAACAGTGGCACACAACTCAGCACTGTTCGTTCTGGTGATGACAAAACACGCGAGCGTGCTGAGTGTTGACACTGCGGATCAGCTGAGGAGGCTCGTGTTTACTCTAAAAAGTTATCGGACCTGTCCAGGTGTTTATAGGGATCTCTACCCTTTTCTGCTAAAACAGAAACAGGGAATACATTGTGTAATGTTCTTCCTCTATGTTCCTCTCATTTCTATGTTATTTTTATGCTCTTTAGCCTGAACGTTTAGTTAGGTTTTTTTTAATCAAAACTGACTTTCTGCTGTTCGTTTTTCTCCCAGGAGCGAATCAGGCGCCTAGAAGAAGATATGAACGATGAGCGCAGCAGTTCGGATCGCCTAATGGAGCGATTAGACAAAACCAAAGAACAGGCAGGTTTTTTTTTCCCTTTAGACACATGATAATGTAAAAAGTAGATTTTTTTGGGTGTTATGTTTTTTTGCCTGTCTGCAGTGAAAAGTCCCACCTCCACATCTGTTTTCATTGCAAACAGATGTAGCTCTCAGATTTCCCCCCTGAAACAATGGGAGCTGCTGGTTTGTGTGACCAGTGTGGCGGTTTTCTCTCAGCCGGGTTGGAGGGCATTGTGTCGCTAAAAACAAGCTCAGTTTTCTGAATGTTTTTGAGCAGAGCTCCATGTCTTCTGTCTGCTTGTAAAGTAGGACATGATCTGTTTGGAGCAAAGTGCTGCAAAACTAATTGACAAAGAAGTCTATTTTAGGGTGGAGCATAAAAAAAACAACAGCTAACTAATGTGAGCGGCTATTCACAGTCCCTTTATGGGGCCTCTAGATGTTATTAGTCTGGTGTTCCTGCTGGAACCACATTTGTTCAGCCTGAGCTCTGTAATAATATGTGTTTCTATCAATATTAAAGTTAAAAAAAATATATGAGCCACAATCTCAAGTTCTCAATCCTCGCCTTTTGAATTGATGTTTGCTTGGATCTTTTCGTATTTCTTTCACATTATAAATGCCCACAAAACCTCATTTTATTAGACAAAAACTTAGTCCCACCAGCCCCCAACCACAAATTGTTTGTATAAGTTCCACTAAAGCGCTAAATCTACCAATTCTATTGGGACTCTTTAACAGAAGAACACAAAGCACCATATAATGATGAGGTAAAGCACAATGATTGTATAGTTTACAGTAAAATGGATATTTAGTTGGCCATCTTTTCTATGATACAACTAAATATAACCTAGCGTAGTAAATTGTATTTGTCTGCCTGTGTGTAATTTAATTTAAGTATAAATTTAGTTTTGCTGTATTCTCTACGATTCTGCTGTAAATTACTCAAAATGAACTTTTGTTAGCTGCAATTATGTTATAATATTATGTAAGTTTGTAGGTTTTGAATTTGTTTTTTCCAGCATTTTCATAACAACTATAGGTAAAAGTAACATAGTTGTGTTTTAAACTGGGACTAAGTGCATGAAAAATATGTACTAACCTTCTTTAATGAAAGGTGGAAGTAGGTAATCAGTGTTAAGTCTTCCTGAACCAGAAGCAGACATAAAAATATATATGAAAGAAATGATTATAAAACCGCAGGAAAAAGATCCTATGTCAAGACCTAAATCCAGTTTGGTTGTATATTTGGTTGGTTTAGCCTCTAAGATCCCAATAAAAAAAATGTAGGTGTTTGGTTGTAATGTGAGGAAACACGAAGGAGGCGTTCGATTCTCTGTATCTGAAAGCTAAAAACAGTGTTTTGATTTAGGTTTTTTTGTTTTCTGACAGATGGATCAGATGAGGAATGAACTGGTTCAGGAACGAGCTGCCAGGCAGGATGTGGAGTGTGACAAGATGAGCCTAGAGAGACAGGTAACAAATAAACTCACCACACTGCGACATTAAGCAGAGTTACCTTAAACTTGTTCTGAAGTTACAGCGCTCCTTGGCAAAATACTCCAAACCATCAAAGTATAGTTAGCTTGATGAACAGAAATAACATTGGATAAATATCTATGATTAAAAAAATGGTTGCCATTTTTAAGAAATGTCCATTTTTATTTCAGTTTTGGCTTTAAACTAAATAAAAACGTAACAATTTTGTAAAACGAAGATGGAAGGAGTTTGGGATATTGTCATTTTAGAAATTGACGTAAAATTGTCTCCAAACAAGAGAAAGTAATCTAGAGGAACTATTTGCGCTACTTTCAGTGTCACTTTGATGTGGAAATTCAACAAAACCGTTTTAGTCACAGCTATTAAGTAAGAGAAAGTCTGAAGAGACGCTTGTGTTTCCCTGGGGAAGGTGTTTGGAAAAGGGTGGCGGAGGTTATACTTTGCTTTAGCTGCAGCTTACATTTTTTTAACCCTGGCAGTGCCAGATCCAACATGTTGGAGCCTTAATCTGAATTTGATTTTACAGTTAATTTTTTATTTGATTGTTATGTCTATCAATTTTTATTCATTTACCCTGTTGTTTTGATGCATCTCTAGCATAAACTGCAAAACCTGGCTGATACCGTGCGAAAGCATCTCCCCTGCTGATAGATAGATAGATAGATAGATAGATAGATAGATAGATAGATAGATAGATAGATAGATAGATAGATAGATAGATAGATAGATAGATAGATAGATAGATAGATAGATAGATAGATAGATAGATAGATAGATAGATAGATAGATAGATAGATAGATAGATAGATAGATAGATAGATAGTCTTCTGCTAAAATGTTGTGCATACTAAAAGTCTGATAATACAGCAAAGTTTCCATTATTTTAACACTAAAAGCAACAACTGTCAGAGTCACAATAGTTTGTGGAAGACCTTTAAGAGATTCGGGTGGGTGAGGTTATTTAAAGTCTTTTGTTGTTCGGTTTTAAAAGAAAAGGTTGGTTCATATTTACAGAACAAAGACCTACGGAGCAGGATTACTCATCTGGAAGGATCCCAGAGAACGAACCAGGACTCATTCGTCTCCAAACTTCACAGCCGAATCCAAGAGCTGGAGGAGAGGCTGCAAGGAGAGGAGAGGTGAGCACATGTTGCACATCTTTACTCCTCACAAAACTTTTTTAACTATACGCTATGTTAATGTATCATTTTAACTCCGCTCGACAATTTTGTGATACTTCGTGTTTTTCTATCACCTAAAAATCTTACTAGGGTTTGCTGAAAGTTTTGCAAAGCTCTATAAATGCTGGTCTTTTCTCTGGTGTGTGTCCCACAAGTATCAGTCATTAGTTAAGCGTTCGGTCACGTGTGACCTTTTCATGCTTTACCTCCAAGGGAAAATAACAACCTGCAACAGGTGAGCCGAAAACTGGAACGCAAAGTGAAGGAGATGAAATTACAGGGGGACGAGGAGCACATCAACCTGCAGAGCCAGATGGACCAGGTAGGAAAATCCAGACCTTTTAAAGGAAAGATCGAAGCCCTTCGGTTTTATTCAGAATGTTGCTCGGTCCAACTTGGCAGCTGACTCAAAGGTTGAAGACGGCTAAGAGGCAGATGGATGAGGCGGAGGAGGAAATTGAGCGTTTGGAGCACAGCAAAAAGAAGCTGCAGAGGGAAGTGGACGAGCAGATGGAGGCCAACGAGCAACTTCATGGCCAGCTGAATACTCTGCGTAACGAGATGAGGTGAGCTTCACCCTGTTAATATATTTAATATCATTATTTCTCTCATCTAATTCTATCTTTTGCGTAATAACAGGCGTAAGAAGAAGTCGCCTCCCTTCATGAAACTCGTGGAGGAAGATTTGAACGACACGGATGACTTTGGTTCCGATTGATGGATTTATGAAAATAAGAAAAAAGGGACTTTATGAAAACTGTGAATACATATCTTAACACTTATACAGTTAACAACTAGGGTGAGAGATATGATTCTCTGATTAGCTCCACAGGTATTTGCACAGTGCTGACCTCTGGTGGTGATATTTATAACTACATTCATTCAACTATTGTGCGTTAAACTTTGTTTTATGCTTTGTTTTCTATTAATAAAATTAACCTGATCTGAACCAAATAAATATTCAGATGATACCCTTTGTTTAACTTTGAGCCAAGTGTTTTTACCTTTGCAAAAAAAAGCAAAAAAATAAATAAATCCAAATGTTTTATCTTTGTTTGTTTTCTTTGTTTTTGACATAACACAAGTTAGAATTTAACATTTACTAACACTGTCTAGCAAAAGGGAAATGAGTGACTTTTACTGATACATTTCAAAATAATAGCATGTAAATTTATTGTCTCAATATTTTGCAGAGCCACTTTTTCTCTGGCTACCTGGCCGCAACTCTTTTGATGTTGATTGGCCGTCATGTAAAATAGCTAAAGTACATTTAAACTGGATAGAGATCCTTTGGGAACACCAGTCTTGCTAAAAATGATCTGAAATCAGAGAACCATTAAGGGTTTTTCTGCTGAAAGATAATCCGCAGCGTCAAGGCTTGTGCAGCTTTTCTCTCAAGTTCGCCTTGTATTCAGCTTGATCCACCTGCTTGTCAACCCTTACCAAGAATCAAGATTCTGTTTATTTATATGGCGCCAATATACAACAAATTCCGTGTCAAGACACTTCACAAGAAAATCAGTTCAAATCATAGATACATCCTAAACAAATCAGTTTAAAAAAAAGTCCCAATCTAAGGAAACCCAGCAGATTAATCGAGCCATAGACTTGCAGCATTCACTCCTCTGGAATCAGCAGTCAAGGACAACACAAGCCACAAACAATGGCTTGTGTTGTCGTTGACTTTACACCAATCCGTCATACTGAGCATGCATGTAGCGACAGTGGAGAGGAAAAACTCCCCTTTAACAGGAAGAAACCTCCAGCAGAACCTGGCTCAGTACAAGCAGCCGTCTGCCAAAAATGGTCAGAAAAGAGAGGGTTTTGAGGCATTAGTGTTACTTTTTCACACTCAGTGCCCTTAGTCAGCACAAGGTCTAAAGTATGACCAAGAAATCGGGTAGGTGTCTGGATGTTTTAAGTGAAGCCAACTGAGTGTAAAATGGCAGTAAAGGCTACATTTAGACTGTCACTTTCAGCGTCAACATGAACGTTAACATCTCTCACTATAATTGACTTTATTAGTGTTTAACACTAATTCAGATTAAAAAATCTGAGATCTGCTCTAGAACCTGAACCAGAAAGTGGCTCAGTGCAAGCAGCCATCTGCCACGACCGACTGGAGGTTTGAAGAGACAGAAAACTAAAATAGATATAGAGGAAACAAAAAAATAGACTTTATAGCAGCAGTTGTAGAACGTCACTGGAAGCATCTCAGCCCATGTTCTCATCCAAGAAGCTGTCTCAGCTAACAGAACACCAGACCAGGTGTGGTTACTATGGAGAGAAGAACACTAAGAGAAAACTAAAGGTTAACAAGGTTGAAATAACGGCAACTAAAGCAGATTGGACAAAGGAAGAAAGTAGTAGAGATAGGTGGCCTAGAGGAGCAAACTAACATCATAATACCGCCACTTCATCAGAGGTTGACAAAAAAGCTACAGCATCTATAAATATAAGGATAGAAAGGACAAAAAAGCTCTAAATGCTGTACAGTTTTGATGTGCAAATAGCTACCTAATAAGATAGATTATTAATATGGTCATATTTTGTCTCCTTCATAATTATCCTCTATGGGGAGGAAGATTTTTGTTGGTCAATCATGTAAAACATCAATAAATTGCATTGATGTTTGTAATTTTAATGCGACAAAAATTTCAAAAGCATCTTCAGAGGGTATGAAGTCACTATTTGACGCTATCGTATATATGAAATATCTCTGATTACCAAGTTTGTGAAGCTGACAGGATCGTTGTAACAATAGATCAATAGTTTGTGCTGAATGGCTGCAGCTTGGGCTCCAGAGGTGGAGATCCCACTCAGTTGAGCACCAGCAGTTCCGAAACGCTGCCACTTTTACCAACTACTGGAATGTGCAGCACAACAGAAACATGAGGCATCATTGTGCAATCAAACAAGGAATATTCAAGGAATTCCTGGCAGAATTCCTGGGGACTTTTGTCTTGGTAGTAAGTAGAAAAGAGATTTTTGTTTTTCCCTTTCTGCAATTTTCTTAAATTGATCCTAAAAGAATGATGATAATCCCTGTGGACTTAAATCTTGAACACGTTCAAATTCTGTTCTTTTGTTTTGCATCGTGTGTCTGTTAGTTGTTTGGCTGTGGCTCAGTAGCTCAGACCGTCCTGAGTCGAAACACGCTGGGCGAGCCTCTTACCGTCCATATCGGCTTCTCTGTGGGCCTCATGATGGCAGTGTATGTGGCCGGTGGAGTGTCAGGTAACTTTTATGTTCCCACTCATCTATTTCAAATAAGGTTTAGCATCCAGGGCTTAAAAGGCCAGGTAGAATATTCTTATAAAAGGCTAAATGTATGGCAACATGTTAAATTTAGGAACCAAACATTGTATTGTTTTCCACGTAAACTTCTGTTTTACACGTCTGATACATTTTTAAATCATAGGTCCTGCATATAAGTTACCACAGAGAGGAGATAAAATAATGCAGCCATGTTTAATTTTAACCTGTTGGGCTAATGAGGCAAGGAAGCCCCCAATAATTAAACGTTATGGCTTTCTGTGCAGACGTGTGCCATCCAAACGTCTCCAGTGTCAGCAGAAACGTGCCACCTCTCCACCCAGATTCAATGAGTGTGCTCTGCCCATTGATTTATCAGCACTATGGAGAACAGGCTCGCTGGGGTCGTACATATCCCAGGGCAGTAAATGTCCTGCAAACACCATCGATCAGACGCATTTGTCTGTGACAAAGAGACCACACTCTGTCCAACAGAGGATGCTAGACTCATCTGGTCAGCGGCTAGGCTGCATGCAGAGACCATGCAAACTTACTTTCCTTAAATAGAATGAACGCATTTATGCAGTCTGTTAGAAAAGTCAGGGTTAATCTTTATGCCTCGAATACTGGATTTTTTTATGCATCCAGCATTAACATTGGAACAGGCATAGCCTCAAACAAAGACGTTTGCCCATGTTGACATCAACGCATTAAAGGAGCAAGAAGTATGGGAGGCAGAAAAAAACAAAAAACATCAGATGTTTTTAAAAAATTTTACGAATAAAATTGTCAATACATGCCTTTTGTATCCAAGTTCACCTCTCTTTACTCTGACATTCCTTAATACAATCCAGTCCCGCTTCCAGAAATCTTATATGTTAGTAAATAGATTCTAACTATGCAAAATGACTCTTAGAGTCTGTGAAGGTCTCAGTAGGTCGTTGGTGAACAAACAGTATCATGAAGACCAAAGACCGCAGCAGACAGGTCAGGGTGAAAGTTGTGGGGAAGGTAAAGCTAGTTCAGGCAAGAAGAACATTACTAATCAACAACCCACACAAAGTAAATGTTTAGACTATGCAGAGAATCAAAGCTCAAGTGGGAGGACAACTATCAGTCATGAACGCAATAAATCATGACTGTTGCTGTAAGGAAATCAATACATAACAATAATTATTACCTTGAGCAGATCATTACCAAGGTTAAACACAGCGTTGGCAGTATCATACTGTGTAAGGGCTTCGCTTGAACAGATACTGTCCGGCCGTTGGAGGAACACTCTTTAGATGGTACAAAAACCTGGGCACAGGGTCAGTTTCCAGCAGGGTGTCACCAAACGTACAACTAACGGTATCAGGGAAAGGTTTTAAACAGAATTACATTCATGAGCCGGAATGGCCCAGTCAAATCCCAGATCCAAATCCAATTAACTCTTTGACTCATGGGAATGTCTTCTTATTTTGCAAAGAAGTATGGCAAACAACTCAAATCTGGCCATTATGCCAAAAACGAATCGTTTGCTAACTTTTTTTCCCCTGACATTGGTGGAAGTTTTCTCCTAAGATAAGATATTTGATATTTGTCATCGTTTGTAGAAATCTGAATTTCAAATCAGTGACCATTAATACCAAACATCCATAATACAAACCCTGAACTGCCCAGGAGGCTGCTCCCCTTCTGCTGCTCCCCATAAATGAGACAGCCTCTCCATTAATGGGGGGGATATTAAGTCAGCCACCCCTCACCCACTGTCGCTTTGTGCTTTGTTTTGCGTCCCAGGAGGCCACGTGAACCCCGCTGTGTCTCTGGCTATGGTGATACTGGGCAAACTGAAGATCTGGAAGTTTCCCTTCTACGTCGTGGCTCAGTTTCTTGGTGCTTTTACGGGGGCTGCAGCGGTCTTTGGGTTATATTATGGTAAATGATCTCTCACATATTAATAACTCACTTCCTTTTAATAGTTTTGATGAACCGAACTGGCATGAGGGATATTTTGGATACTCCAGATACTCTCGTCCGGTAAAGCATGTCACCCCGTCTCCATCACAGATGCTTTCATGGACTTCACAAGCGGTATTCTGTCGGTGACGGGAATCAACGCGACAGGTCACATCTTTGCCTCGTACCCTGCCAGACACCTGTCAGTCCTGGGAGGCTTTATTGATCAGGTCAGTTCTGGTCACTCAAACTCAAAGGATCTCACATCTGCTGTCCACCGCAGCTCCGATTTGGCATTTACGTCTGACAAAAACTGTTAATGCAACATTGATTGGCCCATATAGTCTGAGAACATCCCCTATTCCTGCTTGGTTTTGATCTAATGACCCATTTCCTGGGATTCACTGGATCAACCTAGCTCAGTTTTGAGCTGGTCTAGTCAATGTCTTGGTTTGAAAATTTTGCAAACTTAAATATAAACTCCCCCCAATAACAATAAAAAAGTGTATTCTAAGGACCTGCAGCCTTAAGAGCAATGACCTATTGTTCCTCTAAGTTAGACTAAATATAACTTCTTAAGAGCCACAATGTTACATAACCTTTAAAAAAGTTTTATTTTATTTTAAAAATACCTACTTATGTTGCTGGTTTTAAGGAACTGCATCTTATTTACATTTTTAGGTTTTATTTTAAAAACGAATACATACCTATTTCCAAAAAGAGGATAGATACATTTTCTTCTGTAGGATTTTGAAATTTATGGAAGTTAAAATAGAAACAACAGAAGAACACATCAAAAACAAAATTACTGGGATTTTTTTATGTGTTGTTCTGTTATTTGGCATTAAGGCTAAAATGGCATTTATTTTTATACGTACCTTTCAAACATTAGCCAGAGTTATTTGGAGCCATTGTGGAAGGTCCACAGAGCCACTTACTGAAAGGGATTGATAATATTTAGAAAACAAATTAGCAAAATTACTTATATTTGGAATGCGTTGGATATGCATCAACAGGCATTAGTGGGATACTTTCTTCCCTTTTAGGAGTGAATAAAAGGGGTTTAATTAGTTAGGTGTGTTTAAATATTTTATGATCTAAATCAACCATCAGTAATGGAGATATATATTTTTCCACAGTAGCTCGTCAGCAAAAATTATAAAGAGTTAACTACAGGTATTAAAAATACATATGAAACAAATGCAGTTTTTTATTGTATTTATTTGTTCATCTGTTGGTTATTGAATTTTCACAATAAATCCACACTAAAAGTACTAATAATACTTATTCAGCTGTATTTTTCCTATTGGTTTGAAAACTATGTTGAAATGTCAACATCCCATAGAATGAATCGTTTTAGAAGAGTATGTTATATTTGTGTCTCTAGAGCAGTTTTATTTAGCTGGGCTGAACACAAAAACAACCCTTATCTAGAATTTCACAAAAACCGGATCAGATAACCAGTTTAATTAATATTGACAATTGTTTTGTGTAGAAAGTATCACATTTATTGGTGCACCTTGTATGAGATGTATAAAAAGTCTCAGCATAATCTCACACTGAATACCTTAGGGCTGACTTTACTGACCTGACTTTTTTTTGTCATTCAGGCATCCAATTACAGCAAACATCTGTTTGGCTCAAGGACATTTCTACAAAAACAGAATTAAAATTAAAGGATGTACAGAATAAGAATTAATATTAATACTATTCACAAATACAAACGTTTGTACAATACAACATATGTTGGCAAAATGCTCGAATGTAGAAAAACTATCCTCAGGTTGTTGTTTATGACCATTAATATGGATATTGACATGTTTAAACTCTTCATTCACAGAGTTGGACAAAGAAAGTTTCTTTGTTTTATGGGACAGGATTAGGAACAAAATAACAAGAAAAGTTTGTTTCATTTGTTTTGTTTCCAGTAGTCTAAATCTTCTTCTGTATTGATATTATCGTCTGTTAGTTTGTGTAAATGTATTCAGTCTCTAAGGCCTCATATTTTTAACTGAGTTAGTGATAAAGAGCTGTTGTTGCCCCTGCAGGTGGTGGGGACAGGTATGCTGGTTCTCTGTATTCTGGCCATCATCGATGGCGGAAACATTGGAGCCCCTAAGGGCGTGGAGCCGCTCGCCATCGGCCTGATCATCATGGCCATCGGCGTGTCCATGGGACTCAACTGCGGCTACCCGCTGAACCCCGCCAGAGATCTGGGGCCCAGACTGTTCACGGCGGTGGCAGGATGGGGGATGGAGGTCTTCAGGTTACTACGAATTAACATTTAACGCACACATCCAGACGTTTGACTGCGTCCAAATACTTAAAAACCTGTGTCGTCATTCAGATTTCTAGGAAATTGAACCATTTTGTTATATAACGTCACATGTACTCATGGCGATGACCCAGCAGTGGCATCGGTTATCAAACCATCGACCTTTCTGACTGTTTCTGTTTTTGCGACTGGCAGCACTGGAGGCTACTGGTGGTGGATCCCAGTGGCGGGGCCCATGGTAGGAGGCGTGGCGGCCGCCATCATCTACTTCCTGCTCATTGAGCTGCACCACCCCAATGACGACGCAGAGAAGGCCCACGAGGTGGAGGAAGAGGAGGAAGAGGACGAGGACGAGGACGAAGACAGCAGTCTGAAGGACAAATACGAGATGATCGCCATGAGCTAGAGCTTCTCCATGTGGAGGCTTTTTTTTTGTCTGCAGAGAGAAAGTTTCTTGAGGTCAACTCTGACCCAACTTAAAGCTCCAGAGGGGAAATTTAAAAAAAGTATTCGAGCTTAAAAATTATGGAGTGGGAAGAAAGCCAAAAAACAATAATGGGTAATAAATACTTAAATGTGTCGTTAAAAAGATGCTAATGTATTGATTTCATTTGAAAAAGCAGATTTTTGTTGTTAATGAAAGTATTTCAAGTTTACAGTGGGCGGGGCTAGAGCTGCTCCAGACCTCTGATTGGCTGCTTTAGACACAAAGACGACTTCCTCCAAGTCTCCAATGAATCTGAGGTCAATGTTTTCAGCCTCTAAACTTCTGGTTTGGTCTGAATTATATCCAACACGTTCACAAGATAGCAAACTGGAGGAAGCGCCCACAAACTTCTGATCTTTCACTTACTTAAATCAGGTTTTTGAAGCTATTTCCGCCTCTTAGCGAAGATCTTAACCTCAGATTATTAGCAAACTTGGATAAAGTTGTGAGTCTTTATTTTGAGTTTCATTTAATTTCCCTTTGGGATGAATAAAATATATATATTTTTTTTTTTATTTGATTCTTTTGATTGGTGAAGTTAACAATTTTAGTTTTTAAAAGGATATCAGTACATTTTATCGAGTCACAGTTATTTATCTATCGTAATCTGGCCTTGTTGACCCTCCATAGCTTTGATCAATTATTCTATAGCAAATAGCGAACTGACAACTGTTAAATTGTATTCATTTTTTTTAATTTCTCAACATTTCTGTCCTGCATTTGTTATTATCGACTGTTAATTCCTGTTTTTTTGTAGATATCTTGGTGTAATGTTTAGAAAAGATATTAATGAAAAGAAGGTAGCGGTGTCCCAGACCTTCCCCTCAGCTTTGATTCCAACAACCTCAGTGATCGTGAATTGAATTTGTTTATATAAACTTGAGGACTTTCTTCCATTTTTTTTTTTGTACATCATGAATAGTTTTCCTACATGTTGTTCTTTTTGCATTGATTTTACTCAGAACTGTCATTCAAAATTAAAGTTTACACAAACAAGCTCTCATTTTAGTTCCCTAAACTATCTGTTATCATTTACTCAGTTGTTTATAGAAACAAAAGCTTTGTAGAGAGATCTCCAGAAGATTATTTCATAATCTGAAATGAGAAACGACTGAATATATCTTACAACAGGTTTCTACATAAAACTATGACCGTCTAGTTTTTGTTTTAAGTTTATGGACGTCTAAGAAACCAGATTATAAAATACTCTGTACTGAGTAAAAAAAACCACAGTGACATTCAAGAGTCTAATCTAAACAAAGCATTATTAAAACCAATATATTTTATTATACATTAACCCATTCTTCTTATTTTCATTCCTGACTGTTAGAGACTAATGTCTAGTTTTAAGATTTAAGATCTAAAATGCTCTACATGCATGCTGTAACAGACTATTGTCCTAGAAAATACTTATCTTTAGTTAGGATGTTTTCTTAATATGTCCTATTAAAATATAAACATTAATATTATCCAAGAATTGGAAGATATTTAAGGAAAACAACATGAATGTAGTTTTATTCCCTTAAGTAACCGACTTTAAGACAAACATGATGTCCTGCAGCAGGTGATGGGCTTGTAGACAGTATCCTGTGCTTCTAATTTAGTTTCCTGTCTTTTTAAGCCTCCAGTTGGTCGAGGCAGATGGCTGCTTGTACTGAGCCTGGTTCTGCTGGAGGTTTCTTCCTGTTAAAGGAGAGTTTTTCCTCTCCACTGTCGCTACATGCATGCTCAGTATGAGGCATTGCTGTAAAGTTAACGACAACACAAGCCATTGTTTCTGTCTGCTGAGTCCAGAGGAGTGAATGCTGCAAGTCAATGACTCCATGAATCTGCTGGGGTTCCTTAGATTGGAAACTTTTTAAATCGATTTGTTTATTATGTATCTTTGATTTTAATTGATTTCTGTGAAGTGACTTGAGACGACATCTGTTGTAAATTGGCGCTGTATAAATAAACTGGTTCTTGATTCTAGACCTTTATGAATAACCTGTGCAAAAAGTAAGGCTAACTTAATAAAGTGTCATGTGCATAAACAAGGAAATAAACAAGTAGTGTAAGATGATGTTCAGACTCTGTATGAAGATGCACTGCCAAACAATTGAGACTTACAGAGGCTGTCTACTGACCCAAGTCACATAAATATTCCCAATAAGTCCAACAGAAGGTAACTTTTCAAATAAATACAAACTAAGGAAGCATCATCTGCTTTCTGATGTTTTCTGCCACAAAACTTCCAGCTCCACGTTTTCATGTGCAGTGGAGCTCCCTCTTCTGTCCGTTCCTGTGTACTGCACCCACTCAACAAAAAATAACAGCTAACAAAAGAATGAATGTTAGTTTTTTTAATAAATTCACACAGGTTTATAAAACCATATTCTTCAGAACATAATTAACCTACAAAAATTCATGAGTTATTACTGTAAGAGGAAATGTAATCTGTTGCATCATGAGGAAAATATATATTTGTTTCATAGTTGTAGAGGAGTTATTTTATTTATAATTGTTTAAGATAAGGTAAAAATGAGCTCTTAAAAAATGTATTCCGTCTTCAGTTTAATTTTTTAAAACGATAAAGTCATATTTTTTGTGTTCTGATACATAGCCATTGTGAATTATTGATGCAGTTACAATGAACTTCATAGAGAGAGGGATAAGTGCCAGGAGTCTTTGGACTTTCCCCAAGTTGAGAAAAGTCTGGATGTGTCTAAAGGTATAGAAGTGGCATAGCAAAAAGTGCCAAGTGATTTTATTGAAAAGAAAACAGTTTGAAGCATTTTCTACTTTGAGTAATTCAACAAGAGCCTTTGGCGGCTAACTGAGCGTTAACGAATGACATTTATTAAATCGGTGCACTCCTGACTGAGCGAGAGTGAATGCCATTATGAGAGGGAAAGAAACATTGCAGCAGAATGTAGGGATATAAAATGACTTTAAATCAGGCTTGTACTGGAAAATTAACAGGTACAGAACATTTAAAGACTTTGAACACGTCAAGGTTTGGACAAGCAAGCTTCTCCTGCAAGATGTTAAAAAATAAAAGTTTAACTTTCAGGGACCGCAAGTAAAAAAACTAAATAAAATATTTTTTTCTGTCCAAATAATTGAAATAAACACATTGCAGACAGTAAACAGAGGTCTATTTTATTTTTGAATGAGTCTTTTAAGTAATGCATTTCAAGTACTCCAAAAATTACATCTCTTTGCACAATACAATTTTCAAATTTTTATTCATATTTTTCTTTAGTAAAAATGTTCAAAGTGAACAAAAAATTTCGAATACTGTATAAAACACAGTGAACATTAAAATCAGACAGTAGTTTTTTACGCTTTAATCATGTGGTTTTACGGCCTACATCACCTACGACATTTCAACTTAATTTTGGACATTTTTCAGTGCACGTTTACCTAAAAACTGTTGTTTTTTTTACCAAGACTACGAAATTAAAAAGAAAAGTAAATTTACAGGCATCTTGTTTTATTCTTTTATTCTTTTTTTTAAACTTCTGCTCGTCTACCAGAACCATGCCGCAGGATAAAGAAGCGACAGTAAAAGAAAAATAATGGGGATGTAACATTAACTCCATAACTTTTTTTTCACTCATTGATGGAAATGGAAAAAAAAGAAGCAAATTTCTAGTTGCACAGAAGAACATAAATAACTTAAAAGAGAGAAAACGTTGTCACATATGAACATTTTAACAAGTTACTCTGAATTTAGATAAAAAAAAAAAAAGAAATTGGTGTATCAAAATGTACTTTTCATTTTCAAATTAAATGCCATTTAATTTGATTTCTTCTTCCAAGAACTGTACAAGTTTACAGGGTGAATCTGTTTGCCTGACAGATGACGCCGTCCAGGAGAGGAGACGTAAAAGAAGAAGCTCTATTTAGTACAGAGATGAGGAGTAATGGCGACCGGCAGCCTGTTGAATTTATCCGCCTCGTAGGAGAAAATGTGGTGCATGCCGAGTTCCTGTTTGATTAGGGACGTGTCTCACTAGCCATCGTTGTTGCATGCATTTAAAAACTCAAGTGTAAAAAAATAAAACAAAAGAAACAAGAGCGCAGGTGTGACGTGAAATCCAAAATCAGTGATGCGCCTTCATGACATTTTGCAGTTTAGTGACATTTTTGGGGAAATCTTTTCTCCAAAGCAAACATTTTCCAATCCTTTTTTTATAAACCAGATATTCTATTGCTACTCCTCACACCCAAAAAAGAAGCTTACAAACAAACTCATTGCAACTGCAAATGTGGTTTCCTCCTGTTAAAATCTTCCTTTAGCTCATTTTCATCTGCTTGCACATTTGCTCTTGCTCTGCCTGATATAATTTTCAAACAATGAGCTGCTAATGTGATGTTAGCAGTGACGTTAACTGAGGCGAAAGCAGAACTGGAGTTCAGTCAGAGTGACTCCAAACTGAAACGCAGCGAAGGATTTAGCCACGTCCGATACAAACAGGAGCAGAAGAGCAAACTTTTGTGAGAGTGCAACAAAACATCTGGTATAAAAACGGATTTCACTACATTTTTAAAATATATGCTCTTAAAAAAAAAAAAAAAAAATTATAATAATAATAAAATCCCCCAAGCTATGTCACGATTACATTACCAGGTGCTCCTCTAATAAGCAAAAAGTTTGCAAACACCTGAGGTCAATCACATCTGGCCTGGATTTCTGATGTAAACGGCCCGCGCTTTTTAGGGGATCCGGTCCTTTTCCTGCAGATTAGTAGTGAACGCACCGAGGAAAACGTTAGTGAACAAAACTGCTGCGTTATTCTTCCCTATTCAGCGCTATAAAGCCGTCAAGATAAACTAGTGTCGCGTGAATTATTACAGGTATTACAGACCTTTATCCATTTAAAGTCACGTGTAGGAAATGTGTCTGCATGCCCACATTAAAAGTTTCTCTACCTGAAGAATGAAGAATAATATAAATCACTTAATCTTACATTTTTTTTAGTCATTTTAAGAGTTTCCACTCATGTAAACTAACTCAGTTCTAGACTCCAGGTCTTCGCTTTCTGCCGTCTTCACGTTTAACCACAAATCTGCTTTAGTGTCGTTCTTCATGATGCGGCGGCACGACCCGTCCGTCCACAACATGAGCGGAAAACATCAGCAAAGGGTTAAAAATTTTAAGTAAAAACAGGGACGCCGGACGGCCCTGATGCTCATAATCTTGCAATCAAAAAAGACGAACGTGATGAGACGGACAGGAGCGTCAAATCCTCGACCTTTTCCTTTTGTGTGTTAAGAATCCTGAGAGCACTAACCGAAAAGAAGGAAAACTAAAGAAGTGAAGAATTACACATTTACAGTAGAAGAAATAGTTTTTCACTTATGATACACTAAATATTTACAGTCACATGCAGAAGAATATCCGCATGAGGAGACCAGAGACAGTCTCTGTTACTGTTCGACGTGTTAAATCAGAAAAAAAGTGCCACAAATTCCCGTCGACTGTCTCCCATTTCTGGCTGGGATAATGAGGGAGGGGGGAGGGAAAGAAAAGAAGAGGAAGAAGCACAGAACAATTCACTCGAAGAAGACGTCGCAACAGAACAGAAAAAACACATCACAGGATGCACCAACGCTACACGTGACTCCTTGGCACTCCTTCAAAACAAAAGCAAAAGTTAAAGGAAGGACAAAAACAAAGATGGAAAACGATCCTTGATAGCACTGGAGGCGGCCGATGGTCCTAGTCCACTCCTAAAGAGACCCGAGCCGAGTTGGACAATGTTTACTCTTCTTCCGCGTTAGCGAGTCGTCTGCAGATTTGGAGGACGTGACGATGACAAACAACCATGTCAGGCTTTTTCTTTGGATGGAGTGACGCTTGTCTTGTTTCCCACTGTAGGCACGAGGAAGAGCCAAGGCATTGGGGGTTGCGAGGAGAGGGTGTCGCGGGCTTCTCAGCGTCTCATCTGGCCCATCTGATAGTTCTCTCTGGGCTGACGGTGTCTCTGCGGCTGCGCCTGCCGCTGGGGCTGTCCGCGGGCTTGCCGCTGGCCGTGAGGCTGCTGGGACTGGTGCTGCACCTGGGAGCTGGCCTGCTGCTGCGCTCGTCGCCTCTTCAGGGTGCCTGTGGGGACGGGAGGGGCGGATAAATCCAGCTGAACGTTTATTGCAGGTGCTCGACATCGAAAAGACAATTTAACAGAGCTGAAGGAGTGGAACAGCGCGTCAGAGACTGCGGCAAAGTAAAGCAGATTTGCATGTTTGGGGGGAAATAATAGTTAAAACTGTCATTGCGACATACAGTAGTGGCTGTGCCAATGTTTCTATAAAAGGATAAAAGTGTTGAGTCCTTCCGACAATATTTGAAGTCAGTAAACAATAAAGCGCTCATAAGTTTACAAAAGTGAACCATATGCCCATTTGATTACGTTATATCTGGTTTATCAGGATAAAAAACGGTTAAACTTATTAGTTTTAAATGTGTGTAACCTTATATTTTCATATGTAGTCATAATCAACCACAAGCTATATAGATTTATCATCACATCCATAATCTTATCAAGAATGTTTGAAAACTCCAAAACTCACAGAATTGTTATTTTTACTTACTTCCCACTGTGTTTTCCATCAGATCATTGATAAATAATTGCAGTTTAGTGATAGAAAACACACTTCTTTATGTAACTGCCGCCATAAAAAAAATTGGTATGATTTTCAAGACCAGAATTTGGATTACAATTACCAAAATAAACTGGGATAACATTTTGTTTTAGCCAAAATGTTTAGGACATTAACTATGTCCCCTAAGATACAGATATAAATATTATACTGACATGTATTAGAATTAGGATCACATATGGTACGAATTGGATTTTTATGGGGTGAAAAGATTCAACTTGAGTCTTTCACACTTAAATGAAAAAGTAGGATCTGTGTCGCATATGGGCAAGAAAATATAATAGAAACAGATTTGGGTTATATTTGACTGCTATGATGATGTAGACCTTTGAAATTATTATACATAATCTTTTATCTCAGTTATGAAAATTAATTTGGCTTCACAGATTTTTGCATTTAATTAAAAAAGAAATTAAACTTTGCAGTAGTAACAAAACAAAAAAAGCGAAATAAATAAATCCCCCCAAAAAGATGTTAATATTTTCTTTATCTGCTTTCTAAAAACAGTTAAACATTTTTGTTCATGCACTCACCTGGTAGTGGTTTGGGGGGGGGCAGTTTAGGGTTACTGCTCGGTGTATGAACGCTGCAGATCTTGATGAAACCAGCCATGAGCATGATGAGAGCGATGCCCATCAACAGCACAGCCCACCAGTGAGCCTGGAGGAGGAGGAGGAATCCATTACAAGGACTTTTCATTTTAACACACTCGGAGGAAACAAACTCGGTTCCATACATACCACAATCCACTCTGCAATGTTCTCATACAGCTCCGGGTTAAAGATGGCCTTCTTTAGTCTGGCGAGCGGCCCGTCTGCGTCCACCAGTCGGCACTTCATGAACACGTCACAGTACCCCTTGAAATCGTTGCACGGTGAGCCGGCTGGCAGCGTGGTAACTTTTTTATTGAAGAATCGAACCAGGCGCTCTGATCCCGTGCTGCTGCACGTGTTTGGGTTCACTGTGGACACAGATCACCGTTGGGGGGACCCAGATCAGCCAAAAGAATGATCAGCCTACATCTAAAACTTATGATATCGGCCCTCTAACATAAGCGACTGATTTGTACCATCACTGCAAACCTTTCATTCATTCTATCAATTGTAGAACCTAGTTTAACATTTACCTACAGCATGGGATCAGTTTTTCTCACAACTACTGCTCACTGAGTAAAGTCTCTCAATCGAGCTTTTCTGACATCCCGCACTACAAAGCTAATAAAATTCATGGATGATCCCTGCTGATCATGTATCTGGTGTCAAGATCAGCTGGCAAAACTTAAGAACTAAATTATTGGCATCGTATCGGAAGTGAAACAGATTTTTTGCGACGACACTACTAAGAAAAAGCTGAAAGAAAGAAAACTGAAGGAAAGTAAAAGACGCAAATACCGTATTTGCTGTAATATACGGCACACCAGAATATAAGGCGCATGCTAAAACGTAAGATGTACAAAGAGTTTCGCTGAACTTTATTCTACTATTTAAACTCTACTACAAAGTATTATCATTATAATTATTGAGTATGCAGTGAAACTCATTTGAAACATTACATTTATCTGAAGGAATAATCATGTTAAGCACGTGCACACGAATCTCCCACGCTGACGCTGACAGACACACACCAGCAGCCGAGCGAGCAGTTCGTCTGAGTTGAGCGCGTCTGAGGTTCGTGTGCACATTCTTAAAATCAGTTAGATCTGGGCTCTCAAATGAGAGCGCTCAGCCTGATGGCACCACACTGCCGCCGTAGAGACAGGTCAGATAGTCAATCAAACAGAGCGCTTACCAAAGACGCACAACATTTTTACAGACTTCCGTGCACATGTCAGACACACCGGATTATGAGGCCAACAGCTGATTTTTGAGAACATTTGAGGCTTCGACGTCCGCCTTACAGTCCGTAAAATACGGTAAATCTGGGAGCACTCACTCTTCTCCATGCAGCAAACGTGGCAAAGCTCCGTCTCATCCTTGCCGTCTTGGCTGGCGCAGGTGCACGCCTCCAGCCCGTACTTCTCGCAAATGGAGCCCGAGCAGCCCTGCGTGGGAGGAGAATGACGAAAGGCGCCACATCAGACAGTGGCTGGTGTGAAAGCAGCGTCGCTGTGGCAGCGGGCTCCCCCACCCCAAAAGCGTGAAACTCTCGGTCGCTCACCCCGTTGAGGCAGACTTGAGTTTCTCCGTGGCAGGCTGTGAAGTTGGCCTTGGGCTCTGAGGTCGGGCACTGGGGGGTCCCGCTGTTGCACATGCCCTGGTGAGCACACTCCGACTCTTCTCGGCACTTCTCGTTGCGACCCTTGTAGGTGCACTCGGGGGTACAACAAGGACCCTGACTCGGGCTGGTGAGAAGACCAAACGAGTGCAGGAGTTAAAAACCAATCAGGCACCAGCTGACTTGACTTTTGCTATCTGGAGCGACACCTACCTGCATATCTTGTTGGGCTTTAATTTACACTTCTTGTTGTCGGGCTGGTTGGCGTCGTAGCAGCACTTGTCTTTGCACTGGTCGCTGTAGCCGCAGTCGCACTCCTCTCCGAGCTCTACCAGGCCGTTACCGCAGATCGGCTGACCCGATTCTGAACAGAAATCAAGCAAATTCAAGCTTAGCAGAGTTTGTAAATGATGTTTTAAATTTAAACCAAAATAAAATAAATAAATAAATAAAACAAGGGGGGGTGACCTGTGGCTCTGGAGCCACTGGAGGCCCTATAGAGCTTCAATATTGGCTGAAATTGATTTATATAATATAAAAAAGTAAGATTTTAATAGTTTTTAATTTTCTTAAGTAATTACATTTAATTGTAAGCAAGAAATAACGAAAGTACCAATACTTCTTTTTAACTATATGTAGCTGCAGCTTTTTAAATACAATATACAATATTATGGTAACATTATTTTAAAATACAAAATAAAAACTAAATCTTAACAGTCATGTAGATTAAAGTCGCAACAATCTTTAGTAACCCGTTACTGTTAATTATGCTAATTTTCTGCTTAAAGCCAATTAAGACACATTAGAATTTTATATGAGACAAACAGAAAAATAATTTTAATGCAGAAATGTGAGATTAGGGAGAATTGAGCTTAAACTTTGTTGTTTTACAGTTACAGTAAATTACTTTTAGTCTGATAAACAGACCTAATCAAGTTGCATAAAGTATTCTTACTTATTAAGACTTATCTGTGTTTTTTAATTAGTTAGGAAACTATTTGACATTTTTTTCTCTTTTTGAATAACAGATAAACATTGTATGCATTCTCCATTATTTTACTTTTGATTTAACCGTTTATGTATCTAAAATAATTACATTTGTTTAAAGTCAACCTTTAACCTGAAGAATAAAACAAAAACACTTTAAAAAATCAATTAAAATGTCCAAATTGTTAGCATTAACATTAGGAGTGCAAAATTAAGATAAAAATAAACTCCTTAACTTCTTTTTTTAGGCAATGCTTGTAAAAATGTGCCAATGTACAATCTGTGTACAAAGAAAAAAAGAAAAAACAAAGGTAGTCGTGCCGCCTGCCAAATGTTAGATAAAAATAATACAGGGCCAATGCCAAGATTATTGGTTCACAGAGCTGCTGCCAATCAGCAGAATCACCACAGATGATTTATTCACTAATTAGGAAACTTTTGGATGACTTTACTCTCCACAGCAGGAAACGGCTGAATGACGATTACAGAGTTTTAATTCATTGTTCCTCAATAAAGTTCAAATGTAGGTCAAAGGAAAGCAGTGAAACCCACCAACAAAGCAGTTGCCTCTCTTCTTCTCCAGAACCTGACTGATGTTGCGAATGCTGCAGATGGAGAACTTGTTGTTGTTGAGCTTGTCTCCCGATGTCGCTCGCGCGTACATGATGTAATTGCCCTTCTCTTTATTTTCCGGGCTCTTGGATTCTCCCGGGGTGCACTCGGATCCAGAGTCGTGCTTAGGGCGGGGAAAAAGAAGAATAATCTGAGGTTAGAAGAGCGTGGGATGAAAGGGCATACCACACATTCAATGTGCGACGTATCAGTAACTTACCGGGGAGCCAAAGTTGTGTCCTACTTCATGTGCAAAAGTGATATGAGAGACTTTTGGGGGTACGTGGGAGGCATAATTCTGCACAGTGATTATACCAGTGTTGAGAGACTTCCTTTTTCCATCAGAGTACAGCTTGCTTTTCTCACAAATCCCCCCAGAGCTCCCTGGAATAGAGGAGCGCGCACACAGGAAGGACGAGTTTAAGAAGATGCTTTTACATTCGAGGGATGAACTATGGTTCATTGTTATATGTGCTAGTCAAATATAACATCCATTTTTATAGGCAAAAACTTATTTTGTATGTTTTATTGCACTTGAAAAGGAATTTTCAAAGCCTGAACTCTGCGACTAATGAGGCGTTCGTCATAACTTTTGGAAATTTTCACACATGGTTAATTTTTTATTCCAATTTGCAAGTCAAAATGTAAAACAACCTTCTACTTAATGCAGCTTACAAAAAAAGCAAAATAATCTTTTTGAAAAAGATTTAGACGAATAATAATAATAATAAATCCAGAATTTTGTTCAGGCGTACCTGAGGGCGCTCCCACCCAGGCCAGCCCCAAAACGCCATCATCAAAATCTCTGTCGGTGAAAACGTAAGCCAAGCAGTAATCGTCGTGGTTCTGCTCAGAGTTGTACTCCAGAAACTTCTCCACGCCGATGTTGGGGAAGCGGAACGGGTTGGATCGGTCTCTCTCGTCGATGGTCGTGTTTATCTAGACAGGAGGAGACGGACGGTTTTCACAGAAGGCTCGAAACGACGGCGCAACACAGATGTCAGCATTGAGTTCGATAGGAGTCACTCACTCTGATCCTTTTCACCATGAAGGCGATGTTACGGATGCCCATGAAGTCCGTGCCCTGATAAATGGCGTCGATGGCTTTCACGTGGCTGGAGATCTGTTGGCCAGACAGAAAACGGGTGCCGTTTAGCAAAACAAGCATGGGAAGTAATAATGACAGAGGGTTGAAGACCCATCGGATAAATTTAAATAATAGCTTAAGTTGACTCCCCCCCCCTCATATTTAGAAATTTCATTTTGCAGCCGAACACAAAAATTGTGTGGAAGCTGCGTTCGGGTTCACTTTAATCCAAAATGTAAGTTACTAAGAAGCTAATTAATTGTACCTTAGCCGTTTATAGCCTGATGGATTCGGAAGCACTGTTGACAAAAACTGCATCAAGGAAACTAAATTATAATTACATGCGTTAAAATGCATGTTTGATCAAAGAAGAAGGGAGTTTCAACACTGGGAAGGCAAACATTGATTAAAAAATACTGTGAATAATTAGAACAAAAAAGGAAATTAATGAAATATATAATTGGCTTGATCCTGTAGGCGGGTAAATAAGTCAATTATATGTTTAAGTTAGACGGTTATCAGAAGCAAAAACAGAGGAGATGAGTGCGTGGCTCGAGCTGTATGAATCTATTCCAGAGATTCATTTACATCTTTTGTAAAACAGGAACCGTACTACGATTCTGCAGTCTAAATCATTTACAGGTAGTTCTAAATGTTAATTTAGAACTACATGGAAATGATTAAAGGTTGAATGGAACTGGATTTTAATTAAGTCAAATTATTGAATGTCAGAACTCTGTAAGACAGAAAAGTCACCAACTGTTAGTCTGCTGTGGTGCCAAAACAAATCGTTTATATCATGCCATAATTTAATTTAGTTTTGACCTTGTGTTTATTAGAAGGTGCCAGAGATGCACGGTGCCTTACCTGGGCTATGACAGCTTCCCTGGTCTTATAGTATTTGTAGAAAAGGTGGTCGGTCTGAATAAAAAGCTGACATGTGTTTTTCTCCACTTGAGCCATCCTCTTCTTCCTCAGCAGCACGGGTTCATCCGCCTCAGCCTCGGAGTGGAGCTCCTGACGTGGGGAGAACACGCGAGTCTTAGAGTTGAATTATACATATTTATAGCATTTCCATCCTAACTGAATAAGTAATGTGAGATACTTTTAGATTTTCTTTTTAAGTATCAGCATAAACCAAAGTTTAGCTTAGAACACGGAGAAGAAGATAAAAAAAAGCTTAAGATGAAATAAAAACCACCATCAACAGAAAATATTAGAGATTTTATACAAACGCATTCACAAAAAATGTATTTATTTCTGTTTTAACTCTTCTAAATTAGTTTCTTTTATAGATCTGACAAGAAAAACACTCATTAATGAGTTTAATACATGAATTACTGCAGAGGTGCAGTGTTGTTTTTATGACCTACTAAAGCCTCGTCCTCTGTTAGTTGGGTATCTGGCAACAAGAAAATGTTATGTGTTTTTCGCCTTAAATCCACAAAACAACATTTGTTGTCACTAAAAGCAATAATTTATAAAAACAACACTGAAGAGTTGAGAAACCTCTCCATTTGTGTCTGATCACAGTTTGTGATGCGGCACAGACAATATGAAACGGGTTTCAAGCATGATTTTCTGACTCTATAGACGACAGCAAGTCAAAGAACATTGATACGATAGTAAACATTAGCAAACCTGGTGTCCCTCATCCTCCTGCAATCTCTAGGAAATCAATGCACTTCAAACCTGGTGAATCTCAACATTTAAGCAGGTTTTAATCTAAAACCCCATCAACAATGCCACTGTCCCGGTTACTCGTGCAAAATTGTTTGTCTACAAACTGAAATAAACACGTTACCAAATTACTTTTATTTTATTTTTGAAAGGAAATTGATCAAATAATATATATATATATATATATATATATATATATATATATATATATATATATATTTGGTACAATAATGAGGGTGGGATTAGAAGATGTAGACGACAAGAAGATAATAATAAAATGACATGAATTAAACTTTAAAAGTCATTTAAAGTTGATGTTGGTTCTGGTGTAAATATTATATGCAGGTGTTGTAAAATATTGCATCTACTTTACCTTCTTAATACAAAAAAAAAGAACCTTCAGTATGTGGATTTATGTTGCTCGGGTCTGCTTAGACAAATTGATCAAATACATTTTAGGATAATAAACATTTATCTTATATCAACCACACAGTTTTTCTCCTGTATTTACAGTGTTTAGGGATTCACCTTGGTCGGCTCCTCTATAGCAGAAGCCTGGTACTTCCTCATCCTCTCGAATACGGAGCCATCAGCGCAGCCTCCCTCTGGCCCATACTTGTGCGGGTAATCTGAGTGACGGAGGCAGACACAAACACAGTTTGGATTATGAAGACAATGTTAGCTACTTAACCCCCCTGAGTCTTCTACTCCCGGTGCTATTCATGATCGGCTAATGGATGTACTTATACACCACTTGATACGCTCTTGCTCCAGTTGCTTCTTTCCTCTCATTAGCGATTCTTTACACAATCTTGCTTTAATTTGCCTCGCTATGTGTTCACAGATGATTGGAAATTAAAGGCCACCGCTGTGGTGAAGAGTGATCGGTGCTCACTATTCGTACCGATATGTGTTGAGTGCAAATAACAAGCCAGCAGACTGTACAACCCTTGTGTTGTTCAGCTAATGAGCACCCCGGGTATCTCTGCTCCAAAGGGGCAATCACGCCAGTCTGCCTTCATCAGCACAGCTGGCCTAACTTCGCACTCTCCCCGCAACACATACGCTCGTAAGAAATTACACATCCGGTTCGAGTAGGAAGACTGTTGATCGCTCGTGTCCGGGGACTCACGTATGTCGTCTTCGTGGTAGATGACGGAGTGAAACGGCACGTTTTTGCCCTCGAGGTATCTCTCGGTCGGCTCCACATAGTAGGTGCCGTGGTAGCTCTGTATGAAGCCCTCGAACTTACCGTCCACGACGGAGCCGTGAGTCAGGGTGCCTTTCTCGCCTGGGAAATCGAAGGACGACAGTTTATTTTCAGGCTCGCACCGGAGTCGGAGTAACCCCGGAGACATTAGACCGAGCCTGATGGCCTCACCGTAGATTTCGCCCGTGTAGATATGCGAGGTATCGTAGGGGATCTCCTCCCCTGAAACTTCCACCTTAAACTCTGGAGGAAACATAGTTGTCTCCCTTTTCATCCGTAAATTAAAATGCCTGAAACGAAACGTGAGGACAATCAACAGAAAGCCCACAATCATTTAGCCACATATATATGTTTTACATCCATTTTGGCTCTGCTTTTAATATTCAGGCTTGCTAGGGTCTCAACACTTATTCAGCCTCGGAGAGATTTTTTTTAAATATTTAGCTGCATAACATAAATAATCAATTTGTCCATTTTTTTTAACACTATATTTAATATTTGGGTCGGTGTGATATTTTACAGTACAAGTAATTAAGCCAATCTGGCCACCAGGTTGAACCTTCAGGGTCCTTCATGATGATATAATAACAAAACTCAGAGATAACATAAGCATTCTGATTATTATTACAGTATTTTTCAGGTACATAGAGGCTTTATAAAGGACAATAACTTAACTATGTTACCTTCAGTTATTTTGAAAATATTGCATACATCATAAAACTTTCCAACATATCCCTGTATAATGCTTCGAAATTTCCCTCCCGTCTCTTTAAGAGAGGCGGAGCTTTGGGCAAATAGGCGGAGCTTTGTCAGAGCAAAAGCTTAGATGACTAACATGCATGAATGAGCTGATGCAACATAACCTTTAGGTTTTTAAAAAGGGAATGTCATAACTTTACATAAAACTACTCTATTTAGCATAATACCATATTTTTAAGAAGGTGGCAAAGATAATCTGCCGTCATCATAATAAAAACATTCAGCTCCATTCACATTTCTATCAACTCCGACTAGCTGCTGTGGTAAAGCATCCTCCAGCATGATTCTGCCACCACCATGTTTCAACACGATGCCAGGGTTTTCAAAGTTATGAAGTGCCCCGATCCTATATGGATATCGCCCCGTTTTCAGCAAAAACAAAATATCGGATTTTGTTGGCCTGCATTTCACATCTCCACCATTTTATGTATAAGAACTTTTTTTTAAATTATTTTATAATAGCAGTTTCCACTACAGATACATTGCTGATCTCTGGTGGTCAGCTGGCTGAAAGAAAGACTACAACACTTTTCTTTTGCTAACAAAAGAAAAGTGTTGTAGCATTTGTAGATAACAGACAGATTCAATGTGAATAATAATTGATGCAGACTTGTCTGGACATATTGTACTATTATATATAGCAGGCTTTTATTCTGAATTTTAGCTTAGGTTTAAAGCCTAGAATGATTTGAATGCACATTTTGAACAAATAACACCCTTGATTTCGCAATAATGTTTTTTTAGACTTTCATTGGTTCCTCCCCACCCAGAAAACGAGCTAAAAAGAAGTTGGAAACACACTTGTCATATTAGCTTTGATTTAGCGAACGTATTCTGCTGCTTCCCATTTATCACAGCCAAGCATATCGTCATCAGGCGAAATTGCGCTTTGCATACCCTGATTGATTTGCTCCAAACCAGTACATGAAAATAAATCCTAGTTACGTTTTCTTATCGACATTTTAAATTTAGCTTAATGCTTGCGAGACATGTAAACGTGCCATATGTGGAAAAATGAACACCACCAAAGAATAAATGTAAGGCAACGTTTCAATACTGTACTAATCATGTCGGCCACTATATCATTTTAACTAGTAAACCATTTTAAAATTATATTAAATGAATCCCTCCCAGAAAAATCTTATATACTAACAGAAACAATCTTAATACGCATTTAAGCTTTTAAGCTGACACAATGTCAGACTGCGTTTGAACATTAGCTTCTTTTTCTGAGTTGCAGTTCCTGTTTCGTTCTGCTTCTTCTCACCATCTGACACCGACGTTGGGATTGCAAAAGCGAGCGTGAGCTCAATCAACAATAAAAGTGCAAACCCCTCCCTGCTTGGGGCAAACTGTAAACAAATCCAACATTTCCGCAACAAGCGTTTAGCATCACATCCTGTAAGGGCGTCTCAGGGAAGGCTCAAATCTGGAAAACAAACTGACTGATGATTGCTAGGCTAAGAAAATGTAGCACAAACCAAAATTGTAGTTTAAGGTTGTTTATTTAAAAGGAAAATCTATAAGGTTTGTTTTTTTGCATGGCTTATATTCCATTCTTTTACTCTCTAGCTTATTAAAGCAGCATCCGGGTTTAGGAACAGAAAGTCCTGTTACAGCCAGGATGATGAACAGTCCCTGCCAAGTTTCAAGGCAGATGGTGGTGACTTTGTGATGGAGTTTAGACTCGCTCCATCCAACAACGCCACCTCCTCCTCAAAAGAGCGACAAACTATGTGTATGTTCCCATCTGTGAAATTAGTATTTATTTTAGAGCTTAATGCATACGCCTCCGCAAACACCTCCAGGATGTGCAACACAAAAAAGCTTAAACTTAATCTGAAGCCCCAATATTATAAGGATACAATCACATATGTGAGGATAAACAAAGGGCAGCAGATGTGCACATTTCAGGAGATTAAAATTTTAAATGCTTGTTATTTTCTGGCATTTAACCAGCTGATGAATCATCTGACTTGGACCAAACCAAAAGAGAATGACATAAGTAAAACGAACATATTCCCTTTATGACTGATATGTCATCTGAGCCCTTCCAAGTAAACAGGAACAAAAACAAAAACTTTCCTTTTAAATAAAGCTTTAGGCACAAATTGACACAAAATGACATTAAATTAAAAATTGAACAAACCTTCCATGGGCGTGAAAATCTAAATGAAGGAACTTGTCCTCATGAGATAAGGCCCTCTTGGCTCTCTGATGCTTTGTGTGAATGAGCTCCGTGTCGTAAGACAGGCCTTCATAATGACGGATGTACTTGTTCAGAGGATTCCTATAGTGTCCTGTGGAAACACAAAACAGATGGACAAATGTTAGGATGGATAGCCGATATCATTTCCACCAGCATCAGGGATTATTTCATAATTCAGTCTAAGAATAACTACATAATCTATAAACTACATAATCTACATAAACTACATAATCTAACATAAACTGATTTATTCCAGTTTGACAAAAAATTTTAAGCTTCACAATGAATTTAGGGTGTAAAGATAAATGTAATTTTTTATTCTTGGATAGTCTATCACATTTTAACGGAACGTCAAATTATGTGTGAAGATTGTTTGGCTAAACAAAATGCCAGAATCTGGAATTTTCATTGTGAAGCACGCTCAGCATTTTCCGAGATAAACACAGTTGATAGCTTAATCAGCTGGGAGCAGTTGTTATTTCAGCAACTCTTGGCTTTCTTAGTGTTTAAACAGACTTAGGATGTTTTGCTATGAATACCAGTCTGTTCATCTGCATCTTGCAATCATTACACACCCACTTCGAAAGACAATAATATCTTCAGTCGTTTACAGTAGGAATATATAGTTAGTCCAATAAATATTTTTGAAGCAGAATGAAGAATATCAATATTGATATGTGATATTAATACTGCCGTTTTAGTCATTAAATAATGCTAAAACTGCATTTTTCCTTTAGTAAAAACACCCTAAAATCCTTGTGCTGCGTAACTATCACCGTCAAATGGGCAAAAAACCAAAAAAACAAATCAATACACAAACAGCGCCAAAACAGAAAATAAACATTGTTTAAGATCATCCAAATTTTTTTTACAAGATGGTTACATATGTGCAACAAAAAGAATGACCAATGTTATTGATATTATATCTTAAATACTGAAATTTAATTAGTGGATTCAACTGTTAATTTGGTGTAACGGGCAGAGTATGGCTGCAAAGCTCCCACACAAACTGCCTTAAAAGAAGGGGTACCAGAACTTCCCCACATTATATTAAAAACATATCTAGGCATCTATATTTTTGGAAATAATAATAAAAATGATTATAAAATAAGAAAATATAAAACACTAAATAGGTGAAATATAAAAAATAAACGAAGAGGAATTAGCTTGTTCCTTATTTTATTGTATGTACACACATAAGATTGTTATTTTTAGCAGTAGTAGGTAATATGAGTTCTTTCCTGAAGCAATTAATTAAATCTGGGTTGTATAAATCTGTTACATTATAAAACCATCGCATTTTCACTCACACGTCTCAGACAGCCACGGTAAAGATGCTATTACACAAGAACTACCTGTTTCCAAATGAGGAATCAGAAACATAAGCAATGGAAATAAGAGTCTGACATAAACTGCACAGAAAATCACACATGAAATGTTACAATTTGTTTTGTTATTAGCTGTGTGTTTAAGCAAACCCAACTGATTTGCAATGGTTAGATAGACATCTTGTTTTGGGAGATGCTGAAGGAGAGAGTCGACGTGAAGCCCTTTGGCGCAGAAGTTGATCTCACATTTTTAGAAGGTTGTTTGAAAACGCTGTATATGGAAGCTTGTGTTGCTCAGTTTTAAGGTTTATTATCATTATGGGACAGCTGAAGTACGTTTCCTGCTCTACAAAGAGAACAATGGAGAAATCCTCCTTCAATTCAAACCAATCTTCATTTGACTTTTGGACATCTGTAATAATCCCTTATGGTCAGAAAAAGGAGAGGCCCATAAAACTGGGCGTTAAAGCCCAATCTGGCGAGACCTAAATAAATAAACGGGAATCTAGAAAACAACAACATACCAGCATTCCTTTAAATGTAAGCACGAAATTTGGATTAAGAGTTACGGGATTTTCTAAACAGGAGTTTGAATCACTTCTTTTGCCGGGGACAATCCAGCGACAGATATTTAAAGCACGGGATTAAATCTGTTTTAGGGAAGAGCTAAATCTACTAAAATCGAATAAGTGCAACCTTAAGAGCTGCACAATCTGCTTCACAGCACAATTATTTCACCACCAGGAGAGTAGGAGGGGAGGGGGAGTGTGCTGGAATGAGTTTCTCACACATATCCGCCCGTTACACTTTTAAAAAAAGACAATCCACTGCAAAGAAAATGTGTTTGAGTCAAGACAAAAATGGCTTCTACTGTTATTAATGTAAACAAGAGAACCCAACGGATGATATCACTCAGACAGTGTCCCCGCTGCATTTTTAAATGACTCTACTTTCATTAAAAAGACAATATGTAATTAGAGCTGTCTGGCAGGTAATTAAGACCGACCAAAGAACTACACGTTACTGTAAATCCAGGCCGCTTAACAAAGGGATAAATGCTCCAGATTTCAGCTTCATTCTTCATAAGCAGTATCAAATATTCAGCTGGCAACTTTGAATTTTTCATCGAGGTGACTGTGAAAAGTGAAGAATGCCTGCAATAAGGCAACAAAAAGCCAAAAGAAACAAACACTTAAATCATGCCGACTTTTTAAACACACAAAGGTTTGATCCCAAACAACTGCAGTGGTTCAGAGGAAACCGACAGATGTTCACTTTGTTCATGTTTACCAAAGGCAACTTTGTAGAAATCCCTAGAAAGTTTTTAGAACTCATGTTTGACTCAAATAGTATTTATATCACACTCGAGGTCGTGCTATATCGGTGAATATCGGCACTGTTGGGATTCGGTCTTAGGCACGAGTGCCGCAGACAATCACACGTGCCGATATTCACCGATATAGCACGACCTCCAGTGTGATTTTGCTTTTATACAAACACATTTTATTAGTTAGCAATATTACACCACAAAAGATTGTGATTTATTTGTTAATTTGATGATCTGTCGGCTCCGCTGTTGGCAGGCAACGAACGGTAACATTTTCTGCGCACAAGCTACGTTGCAGCATTTAAAATTAACCGTTTGAATACTGGTGTAGCAGAGTGATACACCTGTGAACAGTGCCAGTGCTGTTATCAGTGAATATCAGCACTCATGGAAAGTCTCTCGTCCAATCAGATTACTTGGTCGGAACTAACTGTTGTATAATTGTTCTTATAAAGCAAAAACCTTCTACTGATACTAAGTGTTGGAGCTATTTATTCTTTATTTCTTTATCCATTTTAATTTTGTTGGTTTATTCTTAAATTTCTATATTTTGTATTATTTACAGAGTTTATTCGCAGGTTAATTATTGTTGATTTGATTTATTTTTGTTGTTTTATTATTTTTCTTATTTATGTTTTGTTTACCTTCTAAGTCAGATAGGAAGTAATGTGGGTCAGTCCACTTTCTATAATTGTAGGGGCCTGGCAAAGGACCAGCAGGCATTTGGGTTTGGGGCCTATGGTTTTTACCAGTGCAAGAGAGGTAGATAGGAGAACAAAGGAAAGTTTGAACCTTGTAATGGTTTGCTGAAAAGGAAAATAAAACCAACCAAGACAGTCAACAAGCGTGGACCTTAAACATCTTTTGACTGCGTGAAGAATCTTGACCCCAGTGCCTTATAGTGGCTGATGGAACTTTTTAGGATGTTTGGTTTGACAAACAATCGCCACTATACTAAGATAAATATCTTTTTTTGTGAAAAACATTGAGCATGAAACTCTTTATTACTGGCTTTTCTCCTTTTTGCAATTGACGACAAATTTGTCGTTAACCTGGGATTTTTTTCTATTTTATAAACATATAATGCTGTAATAAAACATTTGGCCTAGCATTTTTGTACCTAATGTTACTACTTTTAATATCTAGTGATTAAGTAAACACAAAATGTAGTTACAAACATACCTTCTTTCTAGACCTAATCACAGATTCAGTCTCTATCAGCTGCTACTAAACATTAATTTTCACTTTAAACCCTCCAAGCAAACACCACAATGCTCAAATATCAGCATCATGTTTTCCCCTAGAATCTTGTTAAGTTTCACATTAATATACGTTATTCATATCCTTCAAAAAGTTCGCCTTTATCCTCATCAGTCTACATAGGTAATGATCTAATTTCTATTGTTGAATCACAAACACAGACCTTAGCTGAGGCCAGCAGAGATTTGTATGTTTTTGAGAGATTTCCTTTGTGACTACTAGTAACACATTTTTAAAGCGTATTAACTGCAAGAGCAGTTCTGTAAATCCTAAACATGTTCCGTTTTAAAAGAGAACGGTTGCAGCAGTAAACCCGGACACACTTCACAGGACGTTACCCTTTTATTTGGAAGAAGCAGAGAAAAAAGACGAAGAGTCAGAGCTTCTTTGTACATTTTAGGAGCAGATACGATTTTACTGGTACGATACCGATATTGCAGTCTTCAGGGTTGCCTGATGGTGATATTGACTCGATACGATGTTGACATGAATCACACACACATTTTCTATTGTTAATGTTAGAAATGGTTTAATTGAGAGATATTACTCAATAACGGGGATCCCTGGTCCCAGGATACAAGCTGTTGGAACAGACTGCATGTGTTGAAATCAGAGATTTTAGATGTCTTTGGACCTCTTCCATACTCGCTCTTTTGTAAATACGGGACATTTCCCATGCTGAAGCAACATAGTCTTGTAAATGTCTATTTACAAGCCTACTTCATGTTGTCAGACAGGTTCTGGCTCTTCAAACTAATGGGTGGTAATTAGCTGCGTTTCTGGAGAGTTGGGTAGTTCTGTTTAGTGTTTATTGTAAATAAATGTAAGACTCAATTAAACAATCTACTGGCTGGTGTTTTTATGTTTACTCTATAATTATTATAGTGTGATTTTTAAATTTTGTTTGAGAAACAAAACAAGGGAGCAAATACTAATTCACAGAACTGTACTTTGTTCCATGTCTACAGAAAAACAATCATCTCTAAACTATTTTCGAGGAGTGACACAGGAAAAACTGGATCGATTTTGACATTTGCTGGTAAAGGATAAAAACACGAAACAATAATAATATTTAACAGAGGGAAAAAACTAAAGATTTCGACAAAAAACAGCTAATATTAGCGGCTAACCTAACAGTTAGCCTCGAGCTAACTTGATATTTAGCTTGATGCTAAGCTTATCTGCAAGTTAGCTCAACGCTGAGCTAACCAACAGTTATTAGCTCAACGCTAAGCTAACCGACGGTTAGTAGCTCAACGCTAAGCTAACCGACGGTTATTAGCTCAGCGCTAAGCTAACCGACGGTTAGCATCAAGCTAACCGCCCATCTTCTCACAATGGCTGACGGTTCCATTCGCACGACAACAACAGAACCGGGCCGGAGAAGCTGACGGCGGAAAACAATGATAGAAAAACAAAAACAAAAAGTGACAACGTAGTAGAGAGTTTCCTCGGCGTCGTTTCACAGCCGCGAACTGCACGAAAGCTCGTCCACTTTGACGCAACGCATCTTTTGTTAGCGGCGGAAAAGGGTGCAGTCCTGCTCCACAACAAGCAGGCCCTGGCCGGCCCGTCTCAGCTAGCTGTCGGGATTTCTGCTTCCCCTTCAGCCGCCGCGGGCTACAGCCGCCGCTTCGCGTTTTCCTCCCACCCTTGCGAACATTCTTCCCCCCCTCCCTCCCCAAGCAAAGCACACTCACCTTGGGTGAAGCTCAGCAAGAACACGAGGAGGAAAAGTCTAAGCGGGAGCAGAGCTGACAGATCCATTGTTGTAGCATTGATACCGATTTCACTTTACTGTCCTATTTTGATAGGCGCAGACGCCTTGTGTGTTTATTGCAGCTTCCTCTCACCGCCCCCTCCTCTCTGCTGCGCCTGCGTGATGACGTCACACGCAGGGCGGCAGGGAATCCCTCCCACCATCATTATGATCATTACATTTTAAATTTAACCTCAGGTATGTTTTAAATTTAACTTATTTATGTCCATATCACGTTATTTGTCGAATTGTCTTACATGCTGTATGAAGAATTTTGCATTGGTACCCACTTTAATGGGCTCCTTATAAATACACAAGCAAACAACAAACTTAGAATTTCAACTGTCCCATAAAAAGCAACATGCATGTATTTGATCCTGTTGAAATTTAGTGCCGTTGCATAAAAATGTAGGGTTTCCAACGCTTTTTCCTGTACAACTGTGACCAATCACAGCATTAAAATTGTTTTATTATTAGCACGTGTTCTTGAAAATCAACACAAGCATTTTCTCTTGTTTTTGTGATCTAATTTATGATTATATGCACACACACATTGCTGCATAGCTACACCTGGTAGGGAGATGACTGACATAATAAATATAAACAGGGAGGAATTACTTACATATAAAAGACATTACATGCCAATTTGCATATAAATGTATAAAAAAACAACCCCCGGACCTTTTCCTTGATACCAGCTGGTATTTTAATATCAGTATCAAACCAGCATCATTAGAGGCGATTACCACAGTAGTTATTTGTAGGAGAAACTCATAAGAGTTTGAGCTTCAAAATAAATATGAGTTTTTTTGTTGTTGCTTGGTAACCTGCCAAGCCTATAATTTGGGTTTTTATTATTACAAAACATAAAAGTTAATTCAGACAGTAATTATCTGCTCTCTGCTAATTATCCTCCTTGCTATTTTGCTTTCAGATGCTGTATTTGACAGGGCTGATAAAAAAATAATAATATACCGCCCAGCACTGGTATGAATAGATGAAGGTTTTGTGCAAAATGTTGGTGCATTTTCAATGTTATACTAATTAGGGTTATTAAATACTGGATAACTCTACTTTAGCAAACAGCAGAAAGCAAATACTAATTTTGTTCTGATCAAGCTTCGAAACGTTGATTTCTTTTAGTTTCTTTACAATCACATGCAAAGTCTGTGACTTTTCAGTAAAGTTAAAGTCAGTGTCGACGTAGAAGCTTAATGTTACTCCGCTTTATCCATGCAGACACCGGTTTTGATGTGTCTTTAAGACAGTTGTATCCGAGTTTCAACCATCTGACTAAAATCTTTACAATTGTCGAAAAGAAAATAGGTTAGCCTGATCAGGATCTCCCTGGACTCAAACTGGAAGCTGTGGGAGCAGCACGACTAGGCTGGAAGCCAACACAGAACCCTGGATTTAGAGAAAAAGCTTCAAGTTTGATGCAGTCCAAAGGTTTTATGGTCAGAAATGCTACAATGACCAAAATATAGTTTGAAGGCGTCCCAACCTGCAGACAACATGCTAACGACAAGGCATGGTGGTGATCACATGATGGCCCGTGATGAGGGTCCTCTTCAAAACTCACAGGAAAACCAGATTTGGTTTAGCTAACGCGGCCTAACATTACGATTCCGGAGTGACTCTGAGTTCAACCCAAGTCAGAATATGTGTTTTAAAAAACTTAAAACTAATTTTAATAAGGAATGGAATTCAAATATCCAAACAGAATTAGGCCAAAAGCTCAGAAAATGTGTGTGTACCCTGCAATGGTTTAAGGAATCATAAAGCAAATGAGAGAAGACACCAGAAATTTAACAGGTAAGAAAACATTTGATGCACAACTTACAATTCAAATGTTCTATTTGGCACAAAAAGAAGCAAGAGAAATCACAGAAACGCTTGTGTTCCCCCCAGGAGCTGCTTGTTCTGACGTCTCCGTCCGGACAGAGGAATTCGTCTCATCAGGCACTTATTTGTTCGTTTCCTCCAGACGAGCTCCTCTGGCTCCGGTGGCTGTGACGTGACACACCTCGACGTCCGCCCCCAGCTTCTGCAGCTCATCCAACCAGATCTGCTGCTTCTGGGAAAGCCGATCGTTGGGACCCTTCACCTCCACCAGCTGTACCAAAACAGGCCGTTAGTCATCTGTACGTCGAAGCTAGAAGAGCGGGTTTAAGCTCATATGATCTTACCTTATATGTGTTGTTTGAGGTGTTCCACACGACAAGGTCAGGCATACCTCCTCTGCAGTGTCTGTAGTCTTTAGCCATTCTCTCAATCACTCCACCAAGGAAGGGTCCGCCGAGACATGCAATCAGAGACTGTAAACAACACATGATAAATGTGATTTTGTTAGGACCATGTTAATGTCTACGCTACTGCTACTCTATAATAAGTAGCAGGTGCATAATTTTACCCTGATACTTCCTAATAAATCCATGCCAATCAACTCCCTGGTCAGATTTGTGTAATTTAATTTCAGCAAGAATGCAGCTTCCAAGTCTCAAAGGTTTGTAAGATAATAATGAAACAGTATCATGAAAACTTGAGTCATGAAACTGGAGCGTAGGATAATCATGTAGCGGAGAACTAACCCAGACAAACTGCCACAGCTTCTAGTATCAGTTAGAGCTGCAATCGGTGTAGCCTTTATACTTTTTTTTTTACTGATTCTTTAAAATTATCCCTTTGTCCTAACAGCCTATAACGAGAGTCAAAATTTAACAGCAAAAAATATATATATATATATTTTTGGTCTCCTCTTTGTGGTCCTACTGCAGTTTGCACAAGTGTATCACTCTCAGTCGGAACCAGAAGGACTTAGCAGCCAGTTACACTCCTGAATGCACAACTCGCACATTCAACGTTGCTCTCTGCTGCGTTACAGCTTCTCGTTAGCACAACCACTGATTAATCAGATAGATCCCGTATCAGTAAGATCTTCCTCCTGGCTCCTATTGGTTATTTCGGCCCAGGAGCGATATAATACGATCACACATAGAAGCCAAAGCGTGGTATCTGTGTCATATTTCACCGTCACAACATAGTTTTACCTATTTATTTTTTAAGTTACCAAATAACTAAGGCTGCAGAATGTTAGAAAATCATGTGATAGCAATTATTGGTGTATATATTGCTTATTTTTAGTGTCTCAGTTTCTCCAGCGTCTCACCTTGTGACCTTGAGCATTGTGGAGCAAGGTCATTGGCACGGATTGTGAGTGTCTGCTTCTGTGAGACGCTGTCTAACAAAGTAGCTAAAATGCTACATCAGTGTTTAAAAGAAAGAAGCTGAAACTCGGGGAAATAAATGATTACACTCCTTCGCAATATGTGTATTTTAATGACGATATAGCTGCGATACATTGTGCATCCCAACTCCCCGCCTACTGCAGGAACTGGTGTAAAGCCGAGCTCTCCATTGAACCCCACCAAGAGTGAGCTGTTTCACAAAGAAGAGTGGACACAGTTTCCCTCTCCAGATGTGGAGGCAGGTGGAAATCATTCCCCAAAATCACTTGCAGCTGTAACTGCTGTTGCTTTGGTTGAAATAAAAGTAAAAACCACCGTTCAGATTATTATTTTTAACAAACTCTGTATACCACAAATGCATTTCAACATTAAACAAGACACATCGATGGTTGGAGTTGTGACATTATTAAGACTAAACACTTGTGAGTACCTGTGCCTGCTGAAGAGACGAGAAGCGCTCCCAGCTGACCAGAGAGCACACTTTACCCTCCTGAGATGTCCAGACGTCTTCCAGCATCTCACACAGCGTTTCCACCGAAGCGTCGCTAAGCAGCCGGACCCGAGAGGCGATGGCTTCCCGTCTGTTTTCATAGAAACAGTCGGTGTGGAGATCCAGAGGACGAGTCTGTGCGAAAAAGTGAAACACAAATGAAAAAGTTAGGTTTTTATACCATCAGACGTGATGATGCAGATGTCTAAAACCTGCAGCATCCACAAGACAAAGGCTAACTTTGGCTAAACAGTCATGGCCGAAAGTGTTGGCAGCCTGGAATTTCTCCCAGAAAAGGATTGAATTACACATGTTTTGTTTATAAACATGTTTATTTTTTTGTTTGCATTGGAACAACACAAAAAACTGAGGAAAAAAGGGCTAATTTGACATAATTTTACAGAAAATGTCACCTTTTCAAAGTTGAGGGTTAGTAACTTTGTGTGAAGCATGTGATGCTCATTCTAACTCATATGTGATAGGTAATAGGTGTGGGAAATGTAAAAATCCCACCTGAAATCAGATAAAAAGGAGGGAAGTTGACTCAATCTCTGCCCTGTGTGAGAACAGAAAGAGGAGAAGAAAAACTAAAAGTATCAACCATCTCAACGTTACAAGTCCATCTCCAGAGATCTGATTTGTCAACGGTGCGCAACATCATCAAGAAGTTCATAACCCATGGCACTGCGGCTAACCTCCCTGGACGTTGACAGAGGTTTCAAATATTAAGTCCAGGGTGCCAATAAATTATTCAGGCCCATTTTTTGATTTATGTCAAATTTGCCTTTTTTTTCCTCTGTTTTTTGTGCTGTTCCGATACACCCAAAGGAAATAAACATGTGTGTATAACAAATGGTGTCATTTCAATAATATTCTGGAAAAAATTAAGGGGGGGGCAACACTTTTGGCCATGACTGTATTGCATCTCAATACAATACAATTAAAAGTTGATTTATGTCAGTAGCTAAAGTCACTGATGCAGACTAACACTACACAGATGTTTTTAAGTGTTTCTCTCTCAATCATGGGGATTTCCTGCTTACAGCTACAGAAATAGACACGTAAGATGAAAATGTCATATCAGAAAAATAAAAAACACTTCTATTGCAGCTTACTTAACATTTTATTTAATGCATTTTTCTTTTGATCGGACGGGAAACTCGTAATGTAGGTTCGTGGAAATTTTAGGAAATCTGGTTGAAATTTTTACTTTCTTAATGTTCAGTCAAATGAAATATATGTGCTATATTTGTATTTCCTTTTTTTTTTTATATAAATAAAAATATTTAATTTTGCAAATTTATATTTTTGCATTGTTTTAAAACCTAAAAACATGAATAAAAGGATGTTTCCTTAAAAAAAACACAACAGAAACGATAGATCTATATCAAAAATGAAAGCTGTCTTTTAAAAAAATATCTTTTATTGTTTATGGCTCTAAATTGGTAATATTTAGTTGGATTTACTGCAAAAAGTATGCATTTAAATACCTGGTATGGGTTTCTGAAGACATCTGGAATACCTTCCATGAAGATAATGTCCCACATCAGAAGACCAAACAAGGTTGAAAAAGTCGATCCCTCTCCGTGGATCCCTATTCAACACATTTAATGTTACGTATGTGTTTTATTTTATTATTATATTTGTTTAAATTAAAAAAATGGAAACTGCTTACCTTGATCAAAGCCTAGTTTCTGGTAATGGGCCAAGCAAAGGTCTTCCACAGAGCATATTAGCGTGGCATCAGCATTCCCGTCACCGTCTTCACTTTCAGGTAAAAGGAATCTGGACTTCCCCGTCCCGCCTTCATGAGGAAACAGTTGACCCCTGATGGTCACCTGGACAGAAAAGTTACAAAATAAAAACCTCTGCATTTCTTTCTCCCATAAAAATATCCAGCACATACAAACACGTAGCCGAACTCACATGCTTAACATCTCGGACTTGGACAGCGGGGAGCTCTCCGAGTTGCACGCAGTACTTTTTGCAGCTGGGAGCCTCTTTCATCCGAGCGGCCCTCTGGTGGAGGGAGAGTTTGTGTCCTGTGCGCACCAGAGGATCCGTCAGCCCATCTCTCATAGCACAGATGGCCTGATCAGAGAAAGCATCAAAAAACAACAATGGTGAGCTCTTTGTAACGTTCTGATCTGAAAACGTCAATTGTTAATAATTTGCATTGTTAAACTTGTAATAATTACCATGTGTCGGTTGTGTTTTCTGGCCTATAATCTTTACAAGGCATTAAAATAAGATAATCTAACATAATCCTACTCTGAAAGATTCAGTGTAATCCAATCTTTTATTCAGACGCAAACAAATCCACATTTAAAAAATAAGGAATTATAAAAAATAAACAAAGACCCCCCCCCCCCCCC
>JAVLVB010000013.1:508316-530654 GCA_032876305.1 Orestias chungarensis
TGATCCTTCTTCATTCCACCGTGATTTTTTCTTCTCTCCTCTTCATCTTACAGGGTTACAATATGAGGAAGGTGGACTCTGTGTCTGATGAATCATTTCTGTGTTGATTTAGCCATAAATCTGGTATTTGTTTTGAATAGCGTATGAAGGTACACGATTGTCAGTGCTTATGGAAGCAGGCTAGTCTTTTAATGTACTTAACAGTGGAGATGGGGAGCTTCTTCTTTTTGTTTCGTGTCAGATTTATCTGGAATGTTTGCCTCTGAAAAGATCAGCCTGAGACCTTGTACACACATAGACGGGTTTTTATAAAAAGGATTCTATAAAGTTGGTTTTATTCACACGAACGCGCACAAATACGCCACTGAACGTTGGTTTAAACATGTCGTGCCGTGATCTTAAATCTGTTTTCTGAGGTTTCTCAAACATCCACATCGGTATGAGACCTTATTAATAATTCATATCAATCTATGTGTGTGCAGAGCTTTAGTATTAGTTGACCAAAAGAACATGATCATTGTACATATATTTAGCTCGTGGTGGTGGGATTGAAAGCGTCTTTTTCAGCATGATTTAAATAACCTTTTGGGGATTAGCCTAAAAAATGCTTCAGGCAAGTACATTTTTCAAAAGATCGGGGAAGAAAAAGTGAATTTAATTCCTTTGGGTTGAGCTAAAAACGGCCAGTTTATACTATATTTTAATAAATACATCAAATACGTATTTATTTTTACAAATCTTTCCCAGGACTGCAGATAAATCTGGTCAGCAGTTCCCACTTTATTCAATGATTTCCGGTTCAACATGTAAACCAGTTTGTGTTTACATCTTTGGAACGGATGCTGTCTGCTGTCGCTTCCCTGCAAACAGCTCACCTACTGCAGCAGCCCTAATCTGCAAGCATGCTGAACTGCCACCACTTTGGCACAGTAGCCTTTAGCGTTGATAGGGCATACGCTCATCGTGTGTAACCAACAGTGTGGGCAGGGCTGCGTAAACAGTACGGATTGCATCTGCCAGCTCTGCTGTGTAAACCCGGCGTGTTGCTTAAATTTGTATGTTTAAATGGATGATATTCAAAAGGTAACGTTAAAATCTGAAACGTGACTATTTCTTGCTTACTTGATCGGGTTTTTTGAGGTGCTGGTGAAGGTTCAGAGCCAGCCGGTCCCACCATCGGCCCCGACTGTCTGGACAGTAAACGGACTGCTTCAGTAAGGCCTGCAGCTCTTCTACTGCTTCCTGTTACACAGGAACAGAGAAGCAACATCCTTACTGCTACGTCTCGCTCCTGAAACTCAGTAGGCTGAGAAAAGGTGGGCCGGTGAACCTCATAGCGACGCAGCCGCTGTAAGATCTCCACTCCTCTGGATAAGATGCGCGTGTAAGCCCACCCTGTAGTGAAGCTGCGGAGGAACACTGGCAGCTCTTCCTGGTGACTGGATGAAAAATCACAGTCCGTGCGTCAGCATCAGAGGCCTGAGCTCTACAGAAACGGCACCAACGAAGAAGTCCTGACCTCAGGTCGTGGTTGGTGCTGAGCTCACACCAGGCGTTTTTGGCAGAGGTATAGAGCTCCAGGGCCTGCTCCCACTGACCGCTCTGCATGGCCAAGCTTACCTCGAGGAGAGCTCGCATGGACGCTTCATATCTGGTGTAAAACAAGGAGACAGACATTAATGGGCCTAAAATACGTATTTATAAACTATTACTGAGATTTTTCATGCTAGAAATCGTACAAGGGATAGAATAAGCTCATAAGTATAAGGAAAAGGATATTTGGGTTTATTTTAATCTTTTTTTTAGAAATCATAGCTGCAAATTGGGACTATATCTGCTTTGTGCAACTACACTCTAGTTACTAGATTATGAAATATACAGTTTTTTTTATGAAGCCGCAATTCACAAGACATGTCTCCTAAAGGGACTTTGCATCGTCCAAACATTTCAGTTGATCCTCGGGTTCAGATTATTGTTTAAAATAATTCAAAAAGATTGCATTGCGCTGTTGGATGCACAACAGTCTGGGGGGTTGAGAAGACGAAGCAGACATGCCAAAAAATAATCAGAGAAACGGATTTAGGTGTAATTTCCATGGTAAACAACTCAGTCAGACGTGTTGGACAGCACCTGTGAACAACTACCTCAAATATTCTCAAAGAAACATTCACAGATGCATTTATGTCCGACCTTTGACCTGGCAAATCTAACACATGTAAGTGTTTCAGGTTTAAATTACAGTGTTTATGAAAGTTTGGGAGAAAAATGCATTTTTCACTGACTAGTTAAACCTGTCTTAATAAATCCTTTATGAATTAAGCTGTTTGCTTTCCTTAATTAAGTCGAGCTTTTTATGTTTTCTGATCTATAACAATTAACAGATTATTCATATTTCGCGTGTTTAGTTTGTTAAAAAGATTAAAAACTCGAAATTAAAAATATGTAATAATGAATTTTCATATTTTTTAAGTGGAAATAGAGACCAGATTTTTTGAGTGTTGGACCTTGATGACAATAAAATGCTAGTTTATGGTCCTGAACAAAATCTGACATTTCTTTGCCAGGAACAATTAGGGAACTTTTTCAGAGCCTCACCTAATGAGATCCTCTCTGTCTCGAAACACCCTGGCCTCTCGCTGCACGCTGTAGTCCGGGAAGGCCAGACGACCCGAGTTCACCAGCAGGACGGTGAACAGCTGGTTCTGACCTCCGGCCGCCATTTCCTCCTCGTCCACGGTGTCCGTCAGGGAGAAGAGCAGCAGGACGCGAGAGAAGACAGCGCGAGGCCCGCGACACAGACGCACACACGAGCCGGCGAGCTGCTTTGCCCTTTAATAAAATAATAAAGATAAACAGGATTAAGAAAAATCAAAGAAAGGTTGTTTCAATTCCATAATTCCTTTTTGAAAAGATAAACTTTTACACATTATAGATTCAGGGCCCAGAATTTGAACATTTTTAGGTATTAATTTGAGTATTTTTACATAATTAAAAGTGAAAAAAAAAAAATATCAACATCATGGAACTATGAAAATAAATCGACTTTTTGATTGGAATTATGGAAATTACATCAACTTTTTGATGGAACTATGAAAATTAAACAACTTTTTCAATGGAATTATGGAAATTAAATCAACTTTTTGGATGGAATTATGAAAATTTATTTCAACATTTTGGATGGAATCATGGAAATTAAACAACTTTTTGAATGGAATTATGGAAAATATATAAATGTTTTTGATGGAATCATGGAAATTAAACAACTTTTTGAATGGAATTATGGAAAATATATAAATGTTTTTGATGGAATTATGGAAATTAAATCAACTTTTTGGATGGAATTATGGAAATTAAATCAACTTTTTGATGGAATTATGGAAATTAAATCAATTTTTTGGATGGAATTATGGAAATAAAATCAACTTCTTGGATGAAATTATGGAAATTAAATCAACTTCTTGGATGGAATTATGGAAATTAAATCAACTTTTTGATGGAATTATGGAAATTAAATCAACTTCTTGGATGAAATTATGCAAATTAAACAACTTTTTGAATGGAATTATGGAAATTAAATAAACTTCTTGGATGAAATTATGGAAATAAAATCAACTTCTTGGATGAAATTATGGAAATTCAATCAACTTCTTGGATGGAATTATGGAAATAAAATCAACTTCTTGGATGAAATTATGGAGATTAAATCAACTTTTTGGATGGAATGATTGAAATTAAATCAACTTTTTGGATGGAATGATTGAAATTAAAACAACTTTTTGGATGGAATTATGGAGATTAAATCAATTGTTTTGATGGAATTATGGAAAATACATTTTTATGGATTTATGGATTGATGGATTTATGGATGGATGTATTTATGGATGGATGGATGGATTGATGAATTTATGGATGGATGGATGGATGGATGGGTGTATAGATGGATGGATGGGTGAATGGATGAATTTATGGATGGATGGATTGATGGATGGATGGATTTATGGATTGATGAATTTCTGGATGGTTGGAGGGATTTATGTATGGTTGGATGGATTTATGGATGGTTGGATGGATTTATGGATGGATGGATGGATGGATGGATGGATGGATGGACGGATGGATTTATGGATGGTTGGATGGATTAATGGATGGATGGATTTATGGATGGATTTATGGATGGTTGGATGGATTTATGGATGGATGGATGGACTTATGGATGGTTGGATGGATTTATGGATAGATGGATGGATGGAAGGATTTATGGATAGTTGGATGGATTTATGGATGGATGGATGGATTAATGGATAGTTGGATGGATTTATGGATGGTTGGATGGATAGATGGATGGATGGATGGATGGATGGATTTATGGATTTATGGATGGTTGAAAGGATGGATAGATGGATGGATGGATGGATTTATGGATGGATGGATAGATGGATGAAAAGATGGATGGATGGATTTATGGATGGATGGATTTATGGATGGATGAAATTATGGATTGATGGATTTATGGATGGATGGATGGATTTATGGATGGATTTATGGATGGGTGGATGGTTGGATCTATGGATGGATGGATGGATTTATGGATGGTTGGATGAATTTATGGATGGTTGGATGGATTTATGGATGGATCCATGGATGGTTGGATGGATTTATGGATGGATGGATTTATGGATGGATGGATTGATTTATGGATGGATGAAAGGATGGATAGATGGATGGATGGATTTATGGAAGGATGGATTTATGGATGGATGGATAGATGGATTGATTTATGGAAGGATGGATTTATGGATTGATGGATTTATGGATGGATGGATAGATGGATGAAAAGATGGATGGATTGATTTATGGATGGATGGATTTATGGATGGATGAAATTATGGATTTATGGATGGATGGATTTATGGATGGTTGGATGGATTTATGGATGGATGGATGGATGGATGGATGGACGGAAGGATTTATGGATGGTTGGATTGATTTATGGATGGATGGATGGATTTATGGATGGATTTTTTTGACCTCACCGCTTCAGCATCACTGTCCCAATGTTGCTCTGGCTGGACGCCGGAGAGAAGAGCGACTTCTGCCTGCTCAGACGTAGAAGCCCGTCAACTAGTTGCTGCTTTTGCGAGCCAGAGTTGCCCAAATGAAAGGTTTTCGAAAGAGCTTTGAGTTCGGGGGCCGGCAGCAGATCCAGAGCCTCGGCCAAGTCCTCCAGGTCCTGCTCTTGAAGACACAAAGAAAAAATATCAAAAGTTAAGAGTCAGGGCTTGAATAGACCCATCTAACTCCATCTTTTAGACGTACCCGTCTGTAAGAAATCGATCTGAACCAGTTCCTGAGCGGCGGGTCCCAGATCAGTGCTGATTTCTCCATAATCCAGTTTGTTCACCTGGAGCCACTTCAGCTTCCTCTGAAAGAGCCTCACATACAGCTTCTGAGCCATAACTTGAGTAGATGAGCAGAAAAAAAAGTTGTTAGTGGTTTTAGGTACATTTAACAGCACCAACGGTCAGAAATCGTACCCGACAAGCTCTGGAATCCATGCACGGCCGACATGTCCTCCTGGTCGAAGAGCCTCCTGTCGTCCTCGTTCTCCAGCACGGCGTGCAGCACAGTCTGGAAGTTACGCAGGTAGTAAGGGAGCGGCGGGACGACGCTCCTCTCAGACTCCTCAGAACCAAAAACAGCCTGGACTCCATCAGATTCAGGCTGCACCGTTTCGATCTCCTCTGGATAGACGGAAGATGATTTCTCCTTGGATTCTCCTTCGTGTTTTGCTTTCTTTGCCAAACGAGGCCCTCTAACACTGAGGGCTGCTTTCTGTTTCCTCTTTGCCTGCTTGGAGGAAGCCGCCGTCTCTGATTGTTTCTCCACACAGGACGCGTCTTGATCATCCATGCTTGCCTCTAACCCTGAAGCACCATCGGTTTTGCTCTCCTCTGTCTGGATCTGGACATTTTCCTTCTGGGAGCCGCCGGCCGGGTCATCAGAACTCATCTGCTCCGCGTTAGTCGCAGCGTCTGCAGGTTTGTTGTGAGATTTCCTGGATAACTTGGAAGACAGACTACCCAGGCCAATGTCTCTGACCACGGTCTTACTGTTTATCACCCGTGGAGCATCCTGAGGGTTGTTCCTCAGAAAATAAGGACTCGTTTTGGTTTTGGTACCTTCCCCTTTCTCTGACTGACTGCTTTTAGGAGACATCTGAACACCCCCAGAAGCTCCAGCAACCTCTCCCCTGTCAAATTTCTGACACTGCAGGTCAATGTGATCATTGATCTTGAATCTGGGGACAAACTGTCCACAGAGGGGACAGGCCAGGCTGGCTGGAGGCTGGTTGCTAAAGAAGGAGCTGATTGGGCTTCCAGTTGAGGAGATCCCAGCTTTTTTCTTCTGCTTGCTCTTAAGCGACAAGCTTCCCCTCAGTTTGCTTTTGCTTGTTCTTTGTGCCATTTAAGAACTTTTCTGTTTTTATCGTTGCATAGTTGAAGAAAGTGAAAAAGTTAATGCTGCAAGAATCATAATCTAATAACAGATAATTGCGCAACAAATAGAAGCAGCTTTCCTGGTTCTCTAGCAGGGTTGCATGCTTTGTGTCGTTCTTCACGGATCCGACTCATTGTGCCGTTTCTTTTTACTGACTGTAATCTGAGAGCGTTTTAAAATCACCCTGTTTCTGACACTGAAACCAATAATCTAGGGATAAACTACAACAACTTGAACATTATGTCAGTCATATACAATTATTATTATTATTATTATTATTGTGAATTTTGTGCGAGAATGTTTTGGCTAATCTAATATAATACCTGTTATAAACTGACAATTTTCATGCTAAAGTCCCAGTGAGCCAGTTTGATGGCAGCAGATATTAATACTAGACAATAATGATATTTCTAGAAAGAATAAATAAATATGGCAATTGATATTGTCATCAAAAATATTTACCAATGTTATTAACTGTAATTTATTTATCTGTTTATGTATTATATATTATTTTTTTGCAATATGGTCAATATTTTTTACAATATCATGCAGCTGTGGTTTGCCGGACTGTAGACTGAATTTGGAAATTTTACAAAAGGTGAATTTTCTTTCTATTTAGTTCTGTTATTATAAATGAAAACATTATTGTGCATAAGCTAAATGACATTTCTTGTTTCGACTGGTTTATGCTTAATAGAAGGTTTTACAAAATAGTTGTCTTTTAGGTATTATAATAAAAGCAAAATAAATAAATAAATAAAAATACTTGGCAAATTTCATAGTCACTGTTATTCAAATATTAGAATAGGATTAAACACCAGGAGTTACATCAACAATTATTTTCCCTAATAAAGTGTTTTTATATTTGAATTAAATTGATAATATAATATAATATATTATAATATAATATAATATAATATAATATAATGTAATATAATATAATATAATATAATTCTATCATAGGTTTATTGTGCTTTACTTTTATACATCTTTTAATAAAATAAATAAATAAGATAGACACTGTAGCTACAATAAAGATAAATAAACAAGTGTTTCAAAGCCAAAAAGTAATTGTTCTTTTGGTTCGTTTTTAGCTAAATGGGCCACATTAACTGGATCACAAAAAAAGACACGGACGTCCCATTTGAAACAATCCCGCGTCTCAGACTCAACCAGCAGAGCAAACAGTCTGATTTCAGGTGTTACAATCGATCCCAGACACATCGATATTTAAATATGTGTTTTTCTGTTATTATTTTGAAATAGGAAATCGTTTGTTACATAAATAAATGTGTTTGAAAAACTATAAAAATGTAACTTTATAATGACCAACAGAAACGTCAAAATGGAAAACAATGTATGACCAAAAGCAAGCAACCATACCCACAAAATATAACCCAATTAGTTGCTTATTTATCACTTAGTTCTGGTCCCTCTGTTTTAAATTGAGATTGGAGAATTGTGAGGGGGGTGTCAGCTGCACAGCTTTCTGATCCGCTGTGCGGCGTCTGTTTATGCACCCCAGCTTTTCACCCCACCCCCAGTTCTGGAGAGCAATCTTTATCTGATCAACACAGGAGCGCTTGTACAAAGACAACACTGATGTCGGTAAGTGGCCCACATATCTTTCTATGCACGGAGAGGAAATAAACAATGAAACGTGATGGAGATGCTGGCTGGACGGCTGGATGGATGGAGAATCAGCCCCAGATCAGAAACGGGAGGATGCTTCTGGACAGCCTCCATCCTCCATGCTTCATCACAGCCTCCATCCTCCATGCTTCAGCACAGCCTCCAAGGTCGACGCAGCAGCAGCAGAAGCAGCAGCATGATGGGAGGATTTCAGATGCTTAAACGATTGAAATGAATGGATTTTGAGTCGCTGAAGGAAATCATACATCCGATTGTTTTATCAACGTGTTAAAAGGGTGGGGGGCGGCGTGCACTGGAGGGAGATGCACAACAACAACCACCATCCCTGCAGTCTGCAGCGAAAAAATGAAATATTTGTATGTATAAAGAAGGGCATTGCAGATACAGGAAGCTCCATGCCTGTAATGAGCCTCATTGTTTTAATTGGGGGGCTTCAGCACCATGGAGAGGTCAGGATTAGGTCTGGCTTTGATGCCATGATCCCAGCTCACATACAATCAGACCAACAACACTTTGGATTAATTGTAACGTGTGGATAGGAGTCAGGCATGAGCAGCACGCCTCAGGTTTCAGGCTTAATTCTGAGGGTGTGACTTGTTCATCCCGGCCTCAATAAAGGAAAAGTCCTCCAGTACACTCAGTGGTGAATAAATGATACAGGGTGGCCGGAACCATCATAGCAGTTAAGATTTGAATTGTATGTACAGTCCGCCTCCATAAAAAAAAATCAAAGTTGATGCATGTTGCCAATGTTTGTTTAATAATAATAATAATAATGTATACTCTATTGATCCCGTAGGAAATTGTTTCTGGTGTAAACCACACCGAGGCAGCCATTTTGAAAGCGCCAGGTAGGCAGTAGCGCAAAGGGTCTTGCCTAAGGACCCACAATGGATGCTGTGGTGTATTTTGCCCTGGGCTGGATTCAGACCCATGACCTTCAGATTGGAAGTCTGGTGACATTCCAATTGAGCTATCCAGCCGTTAGTGTTATCCCAGCTGCCTTTAAATCTGTTCTACATTTTGTTGCCCAGCAAATGCAAACTTGTATTTAATTTGGATGTTATGTGTGAAACAGAGCGGTGGCAGCATTTTGTGTTTGTTTGTTGGTTTTCTGCAGAATTCTGGTCGTCTAAAGAGGTGAATCCATTGAGGAAAAAACTCCCCCGAATGGTCCAATCTTTATAAGACTTTATTTGAACATCATAGGAAAAGATCTCTGCTTTTTAGAGTTCTTATATATCATTGAAAGAAAAGAGGATAGGGAGCGTGAAGTTCTCTCTTTTATATTTGTTCTCAAAACAATGCTTATAAATAAATTAATCGTATCAATATCTAAACTGTTTCCAAGCATGCAAGTCAGAACCATTCAGCGGCAGAATAAACACATCAACAATCGCTGAAATAAATAAATCGTGAAGTTCAGAAGGTTTATTTAGACCGTACACAAAACATGGAGCAAAGACTTTAGTCTCCAATTGTGTAAATCTGGTGGACGCCTCCTGAAAATTGCTGGCAAAAAATGTATTTCACTTTTAGTATTGAGTTAGTGGTGCTTTGTTTTCCTCAAACCTTACAACTAAACTCTACTTTGTTGGGGTCTGTTGCCTACATTTAAAAAGAAGACACTGAGGTTTGTGTTCATGATGTATAAAAATGTGATAAAAAAAATCATTGGTATCAATAATTTAGCAAAGCATGCACCAATAAAGTGTGCCACTTAGAATATTGTTTATTGTGTAAAGCAAAATGATTTAGCCATTTTACCCAGATTAGCAACTGATCGTTCATTCACTTCTATCAAAACAAGGTGTTGGCTACAGATTCAAAGGCTGATAGATATAAAAAGAGTTGCCTGGTTGGATTCAGAATATAAAACAGTCGGGGACACGTCAAGAGTCCCAAACTGTCTCCTGCTAGATTTCTGCTAGCACGCTGCATTGCATGAATAGTAGATGTGATGAATTTGGGTTACAAAGAGGAAAGAGGTGATAGATGAGGTGTGTTATTACAACATATGAGGTCTGTTGTTTATTCATATTTATTCAAAGGTCATATCTAGCCGAGGAAAGTTATTAAAATGTAGAATACGAAACTTTTGTTCACCGTTTTAAATTAAGTCCTTTAGTGATGCTCTATGAATACCCAATTAAAGCAGTAAGCAATGTAAAAAGCTAACACACCTAAATCGCTGATTTAGTGAAGAATTGTTATGTTAGGTCTTTCTAAACTGGAATTGAAATACAACTTTTATAGAAATATGACGGATTTAGCAGTGTGAGTAATTGTATGTTAGAAATATTTTAATCTTAACTGTTTTAATGGCCATTCTTGTTTTTTTTGTCACCTTTTGCAGGGTTTAGGGTAGTCAAGTCAAAGGAGCCGGTTATGGCTCAAGGTAAAAAGCCGGGAAACATGTCCAAAGTCTTGGCAACTGGCCCTCCGCCGTGTCCCGACGCAGGATCTTCTGAACCAAGCCAGGAGGAGCAATCGCCAAGCCACGAGACTCATCGACCACCGTGTTCTGTGAGGAATGACGACAGGGACCAGCCGACTCCTCCTGCTCCCTCCAGGCGCTTTCACACGAGCCGTGACCCGAGTCCGGAGGACATGGAGGACGCCTGCTCCGAGTACGACAACGTGGGCTCCGACGTTGAGCAAGACTACGACGAAGTGCTGCGTCTGAACCGACAGGGCGCCGCCAATGTGAGACGTAACAACCAGCAGGGCCGGGAGATTGACGAGGACCCCACAGCTGAGCGGGTCCCTCCAAAACCTCAACAAGGCACCAGGAAATGTGAGCGGCAACAATCGGACGGCAAACCATACAGGATGGGTCACCGTCACAGCTCACATTGTGCCTCCGTAGCTGGAGATAAAGCAGAGGGTGGGATGCAAATAATTCAAGGAGACAGGTTCTTCTTTAACAATGGATGTGATTTTGAAGAGGTGTTGGACGGGGCCAGATTCATAGAGGATTTAGACGAGGCAGAGATGAATGCTCAGAGGTCCGCTGGCCTTTATCAGGGCAGTGAAGGTGAAAGAATTAAAAAGGGAGCTCATGAAAGAAAAAGAGAGGATGGAACCCACATCCAGAGAAATCATAATGTATCAGGAGCTGGTAAGAAGCCTGAGACGGGGACAAAGGGGAAAGAGCGGCAGGGTAAAGGTCGAGGAAGGGGGGCAGCAGGAGACGCTGTATCTGGGATCAAAGGAGGGCGGAGCAGCGGCACAGACCAGCAATTAAAGACTATGTCCAAGAAGTCTGCAGTGAGGTCCAAGGATCGGCCCGGGTCCAGCAGGCACCATCATCCTTCTCCAAGCTGTCACGCTCAGTTGCCCCCCGACCCCCAGAGGAACCCACCTCCCAGAGAGAGTCCTCCTGGCTCTGGACCCCATCCCCCCACAGCTGACAGCCAGGAAAGTGAATCCAGGCTGATAAAAGCATCTCTGAGTCCTCCTCACACAGCAGAACAACAGAGGGAGTCCCCAGAGGAGAGGAAGAGGGGTTCTGGCAAAGCTGAGCGGGTAAGAAACTCACACAGACTCTGACTCAGTTGTTTCCTGCAACCAACAACTGTTTTTCTGCTTAGTCCACATCAAAACTCCATTTTACAAAAAGAAAAACAGCTAAAAAAAATATATATATATATATTTGTGTTTGTTAAACAGGAAAACAAGAGCAAATCTGGGGACTCACATAAGCATTGGTCATGTTGCAACTGCAAGCTTTTATTTTATTTGGACGTTCTTTTTAAGTAAGTAATATTAAATATATGCTCCTAGAATACGTTGAGGTGTGCAGGAGATGCCATGTTTCATTTCCTAATGGGAAGTTGTGTTTTTTTTGGAGTATTCTGACGGACAGACATAGATTTTACTTAATAGGGGCCTAAATATGAGCGGTTGTGTGGATGAAAACCTTTCTTAAGATTCGATGCTGTATGCATGATACTCTTTTTCGAGACAATGTGGCGGAGATTTTTGTTTTTGTAAATACTCGGCTATGTGAAGACGAGGTCATGGATTGTGTGTTAAAGTAAACTAGAGCTTATTTTAAAGCAACACTGAGTAACTTTACAACCTTCATAACATATTTTCATAACTTTTGTGATTTTACGTCCACTTACAGCTCGTTGGGGTCCGTATCTCTTTAACCGGCACTGAACAACTTTGAGGAGGGTGGCAGGAACCCTGCCTTCCACACAAAACAACTACACATTTGCTGACTGCTTTACGGCATACGTCACATTAGATTCATCACCTCATCGTTATTCATCCTTCACACAGACACTGGAAACAGAAATGTACTTCAATCCAACTGATCAGAAATTTACCATGCTAGGCGCTTGTGCTCATGGGAAATGGAGTCTTCCTTCAGGCTAAAACAGTGGGCTGCCAAAATCGACGAAAACTGAAACTTCTTTAGTGTCGCTCTAAATTGAAAAGGATGCTATTCCTTTGTGTCAAGTCCCCTTCTCTCTAATGCCACTAAATAGAGTCCTGTGTAAGCAACTTACTAATATACGGATATGCAGCTAAACTTGAAATGAAAGGAGAAGCTTTGATAAGAACGAACCAAGAAGCTAAGAGAGGCAGGAAATAAGCCAAAATAAGGCATGTTGGCGGTTTGCCTTAATGCCGAGTAAGAGGACGTCATAAAAGTGGAAAATCAAAGTTTTTTTTATACATATCAGGATCAGGTTGAAAAGCCAAGCACAGCCATGATGCCTGAGGAGGCGGCAGAGCAGACACAGGGGCCTCAATGTCCAGAGCCGGTCTCGGTAGAGGGAAACAACTCTCACAAGGTGAAAGTTAGCTTTATAGCAAAACTAAACATTTATCTTCATTTTTCATTATGTAGTTTGAATTACTACACATAATGTGAGCTTTTATTTCAACCCTTTATGACTCAAACCCAGGAAGGGACTGCTTTTCCCAGCTTTGAGGATGGTAAATATGTTTAATATTTAATTAATCAAATCTTTTTTTTAAAATGTGAATCTCTGTCGTTGACGTGTGTCGTTTTGCCTCCCAGTCCCGGGTCCCTGCGAGCCGGAGGATCTCATCGATGGGATCATCTTCGCCGCCAACTACCTCGGATGCACTCAGGTGTTGTCCGATAAAAACCCGTCCAAGTCTGTGCGCATGACGCAGGCGCACGAAGCCGTCAGCCGGATCAAGGTGATCAGCATTCAAGCAGGACAGCTTATTGATTTCCTTTAACTGAGAGCCACTTGGTTTTTGCAGGAAATCTCTATTTAGGGGAAACAGCTGACTGAAATAGTTTTTATTTTTTTGAGTCATACAAACTCCTGGTTTTTACTGCATACAGAAGGAAACATTTGTGCCATTAACCTCATGTTTGCAGATTAGATTAGTAGGAAATTGTGTTTTTGGATGTTTTTATACTGTACTGCAATAGTAATCACACCATATTTATGAATATCTTTAAATTGAATTTTCTTTATTGTGTCTTTAACTGAAGGCACTTACATTTCCTTTTTTTAATGTTTTTACAATTTTAATATTCCTGTCTATATGAAGGGAATTGGTGGGAAAGCTTTCACTAATCTGCTGATGTGCTAATATGACTTAACGTGTGTTTTTGCGCTTTAGTGTTTTTGCTAATGTTAAGCGCCTTTAATTAATTCAAACAAACAGCAGGATTCTGCTTTATTTGGCTGTTTTGTTGTCTGTGTTTCATCTTGGGTATCACATTTTCACAATTCAATCAGTTATTATATAATTGTGCTCTTATTTAGACATTTTTATGTATGCAAGTACAAAATATATACATTTTACTGTCAGATTTGGTGCTCTGCTAATATCTTCTGACCTTCTTTATATGATTGTTTTGAGGACGGTTTTGTAATTACAGCATCGCTCTTAAGGCCTGTTTATGTTTTTTACCTCACAGAGTCAAGACGAAGACTCGCAGCTGATGACAGAGGTGGACCTCTTTATCTCCACTAAAGCCGTCAAAGTACTGAATGCTGACACGCAGGTCAGTAACTTGAGTAGTGCAGATTAAATTCAGTTCAATTGTCACATCTCATTTCATCAAATCATCCTGTAATTGTAGTCTTGAACGGTGATGCTGTGAGCAGAAAGGAAGCAATGCTAGCAGTCATCCTTGCATCCAATGTGAAAAGGCATCTGAATGACATGACGTGCTAACAACGCCTTACCCAGGAAGCAGAGATATTTAACAGTATCATGTTTATCTGGAAAGCCTCATCAGTTATTGATGAACATTTCTAATCCAACTTACGTCCTCTTGATGTTATAAATACTTAAGATTCGATGTGTTGGATCTGTCCGTAGGAGACAATGATGGACAGTGCCTTGCGGACCATCTCCTACATCGCAGACATCGGCAGCATCGTGGTTCTGATGGCGCGGAGACGCCTGTCCCAGACCTCGTCTGAGGAGTTTTCTGAATCGTCCGACTCTGCCAGTGAAGGGAAGGCTCAGTACAGAATGATCTGCTACGTCTTTGAGTCAGAAGATGTAAGCCATCGCCGGTGTTTAAAGCTTTCTTTTTGTTTTCAACAAACCTGTGTTTATTTGGTGGTGATAGATCCACCATTTCATCAAAAGTATATTTGATTGGATTTAATAAAAAACAACATAAATCTCTGGTAATATCTTTTATTTTAGACATTTATAACATATAACGTCACCACTAACCTCCCGGCTTTGGCGTTTTCCCATAACATTGCCTTTTTTTCCGTAGGCACAGCTGATTGCTCAGTCCATCGGTCAGGCTTTCAGCGTGGCCTACAGGGAGTTCCTGCGAGCTAACGGCATCAATCCGACCGACCTGAGCCACAAACAGTACAGCGATATCATCAACTCCCAGGAAATGTACCACGACGACCTCGTCCACTTCTCAAACTCGGAAAACTGCAAAGAAGTGAGACAAATCTGTTTCCCAAAGAGGTGTGACTGGACGGCTGCTCACGTTCTCCTTAATCCGTGCTACAGCTGTGCGTGGAGAAGCAGAAAGGGGAGAGCCTCGGCGTTGTGATAGTGGAATCTGGCTGGGGCTCCATTCTGCCCACCGTCATCCTCGCCAGCATGCTGAACAGCGGCCCCGCCGCTCGCTCTGGAAAACTCAGCGTGGGAGACCAGATCATGTCCATTAATGGCACGAGTCTGGTGGGACTGCCACTGGCCACGTGTCAGAGCATTATTAAGGTAGGGAGAACATCAACTACAGGTGCTCAATGTCAATTTTATCTTAGATGAAATGCATTCAAAACAGCTTAGTGGGTGTTAATTTAAGGGGAAGTCGTCCTTCTGCTCAACTCTATCCGCTTCATGCAAACACGACCTGTATCTCGATGTTCAGGATCTTTGAATCAGCTTCCATTAGTCTAGGTTTGGTAATCCCAAGGAGTTTAGCGCAAAAGCAGACCGCAGTTTGATGTTTTTCTCAACTGTTTGCACACACTTTGAAACTTTTAATTCAAAACCATGTCATCTCTTCTCTAAATGCTATTTCGTTTACAGATGACACCCACAAACCGTCATATGAATAGACATTTCTAAGAGCCAAGCTGAACACTGATGTGCTCAACGTAAAACACTTCTTCTCGAGTGTAAAGTGTAAAGCAGGAATTGTGCTTGTAGTTTTGCAGAATTGGTGCATGAGTTACATGTTGTGGTCATTTTGTGTCAAGTACCAGTATATGTGTGTAAGCAATCAAGAAAACCCGCAATAACCAAGATCTCTAGACAACAGATAAAATGATAATATATGACTACAAGCAGATTATTGCCACTGCTGATATGAAGTACATGCCGGTGCAATCGACAAAACTGCATACGTCTCATGTTTATAGTAGGCCTGCAAGAATTTGTGTCCTTTTTCAAATTCCAAATTCAAGGAAAACAAGCAAATACCAAATTTAAAGCAAGGAGGTGGAAGCGTTCTAATTCAGCCTCTTAATTCAGTGTGTTGGACCAGGAACACGTGTCAAAGCTGTAGGACACCAGATCTCTAAGCCTGGATTTTGATACCTCTGATGTGTCAGATGGGGTTTGAGTAAGATGTGAAACCATAAATTGTAAGTTTTTAAAGAAATTAAAGCTAAAGCATCAGCAAGGACATTAAGGTTCCTTGTAACTGTTTCTTCCAGGGTTTGAAGAATCAGCTGAAAGTGAAGCTGAGCATTGTAAGTTGCCCTCCTGTTACCACCGTTCTCATCAAGAGACCGGACCTCAAGTATCAGCTCGGCTTCAGCGTTCAGAACGGCATCGTGAGTACAGCCCCAACGCTAAATGTCTACAAACCTTCGGGGTTCGGGGTGGTTTTCTGACACGCCTGTCGTGCTTTTGGCCAGATCTGCAGTCTGATGCGAGGTGGCATTGCCGAGCGAGGGGGGGTCCGCGTTGGACACAGAATCATCGAAATAAACGGGCAGAGCGTTGTTGCCATGGCACACGAGAAGATTGTTCAAACTCTGTCCGTCTCAGTGGGTGAGGTAAGACCTAGTTAGGCTGCAATTATTCCGCTATAAGAAGGGCAGCATGCATGCATTTAGGTCAGGGATGTCCCAAATGCAGGCATGCAGAGGGAAGCATCAAATCCACAGAAAGCATGCAAACACTCAAAACCAAACTAAAGACTATTGTACACTGGCAATATGTTTTTATGTGGGAAATTTTTTTTAGAAACTAGATACAGAACAGCTGACAGCCGGTGCCAGATTTTAAAGTTAAAAGACAAGTGCCAAATAAAATGTAAATATGTGATCTGGCAGTGAACTTGTTTCTGAAACATACTACCATCTAGAGTTTTCCTGTTGCTATTACACTCCTTAATCCGTGTGTAAGGAACCTGCAGAACCTTAAAAGCACAGATGTCATTGTATTCCTTTGGGATTTTATATGACAGATCAACACAAAAAAAAAAACTAAGATTTTGAAACTGAACATCAATAGTAATTGTCCTGCTGGGACAAGAAACCTTAACTATCAATTCTGGCAAAACTTTTTATCCACGCAGGAAAAAAAGACTTTCACATCTTTTCTGTTTCCTCTGCGTAGTTTTTAGCTACATTTATTTGGACTTGTTTTCTTTTTTCTTGTTCAATATTTTTATTTTTATTTTAGGATGGTTGATTGAACTATGTTCAGTAAGATGTCTGCGGTGCTCCACGATGTTCATTAAGCTGTTTATTGTCTGACAAACCTCTGCGGCTTTCACAGTCCCCAGGTACAGTTAGTTTAACCCAAAGTAATATATGCACACAATGTTTTTCAGACTATAGTTTGTAAAAAACGAATGTTATATCCATTAGTGGTGCACGAGGACACACTTGTAGTAATCTGAAAGTAGTGAAGTTTTTTGTTAGTTTAGTGCTTTATCGTCTTTTGACTCTTTTAAAAGCATTTAGCGCTCTAATCTTCTGGCTGATATCTGAAGCGCTAATTTACTTGACTGCTTTTGTACACTTCTAGGTGAACAAACTAAGTTTTGTTCTTTATTTAAATGCTCTTATTCTGACGTGTATGAAGAATGAATGTTTATTGTTTAGCAGTAAACAATTTAATGCCTTTAGTGCTTTTTCGGCCGTAGCCTTATTATGGCCATTTAGGCAACATCAGCAATGGTTTGTGAAAGGTCTGTCATACTTAATCAGATGTATGAAGTAGGATATATGTTAAACTCTTATCACGTGTATCATTGAGAAGTGGAGTGTGATTGATTTTAGGGTTTTAGCGCTTTAGCATTACTGGAACTAACATTTGTGATTACTGCTTTCTTCATATGAGCTGCTTTATTTTGATAAGACACATGTAATCCCCATTTTCTTGTTTGACTTTATTAACTGAAGTGGCAGGGATGAGGCACCATACAACTGATTAGTGATCTGAATTAAACACTGTGTGCATGGCCTGTCTCCCATATCCTGTCCTCTTGTGCCAGATCAACATGAAGACGATGCCAGCTGTGATGTTCAGACTCCTGACAGGACAAGAGACGCCCATCTACATATAAAAACCCAGCACGGATCGGCCCCAAAGTCCTGGATGTCAGGCGGGAATTTATTTTTCTACCATTTCAAATTGTTTTGCTTCTCGTTGCAAAGCTGTAAAGAACATCGTTTCCAGGTCTTATCTTGAACTGCGTCATCATAATGGCCTTATAATGTGAACACCGTCTGTAGTACTGTACGTGAGGTAATGGTGTCAAAGAAAGGTAGCTTTATGGTCATGATTATTTTCTTATTGGAGATAAATTAGCACATTTATTTTTTATTTAGTCATTTTTATAATGCGTATGAGTACTGTAAATCTTTTGGGTTCCCAATGGGCTTTGCTGGGAAGATCATACCTACTCCAGCAAAAACACGGTATGCATGTGATTGTGGAAAAATAACAGAACAGGGATTAAATCTCAATCTGACATGATAATCTGTTACAGTAAGTATTAAAAGTTGGCAACAACCTGAACTCTGCATTATGGCAATGCTGAAGGCCAAAGACGCACCTCTTGTTTAGGGAGACAAAATACATTTGGAGTGACAGAAAGTACAAGAATGTATCAATATACTCATTACTGGATGAATGTAACGAAGAAAAAATACAATTTCTCTCCTAAACTCATGTTTGTTTAGTTTTATTAATACTTTGCTGTAGAAAATACGGTGAAAACTTTGAGTACAAGTCAAAAATAAATACGCCAGCCTGCAGGAGAGCAACTGTATCACGGTACATCGACCTCATCTGCGGCCACATTTCTTCATATTTGCTTAAAACATCCCTGGCAAACCTGTCTGAACGTTTTTGTATCTTGCAGATCATTCCAGAAGTTGAGTATAGACATATATTTGGATCTTTAATGTATAAAGAAAAGCATAAAAAAACCATTTCTTTTAGTTTTAGGTTCCCTTCTACACAAAATGTAAACATATTTACTGTAACACACAAATCAGGCTCATGTGCAAACAATGATTTAAACTTAGATAAGTTTGTTTGTAAAACATTCAGCCAAATAATGTTCAAGTAAGAATCTCAGGAGCTCCCTGGACGGCTTCATCGATGCTCCTGGAAGACACAAACAACATTGTTGCGTCAGACACTTTTTTGTTTTATTAGCAGGGTTGGCACGAGGCTGTTTGGGGCCTTGAGCTGAGTTTGATAAGGGGCCCCTCTTCCTAACCATCACTAACAGCGTTTTAACACAGATTTGGTGGAATCTGGGAAAGGAAGCCTTGTTTAAAGGCTAAGTTTAAGAATAACCATAGATGATTGTTTTTTAATCTCTGAGACATTTAAGTGGAAAAACACAAGGGAAATATTACATTTGTAGCTAAAGTTTTGTACTCCTACATTTCAACGATTTAATCTACAAGAGCTGAAGCCATCCAATCAAATTGAATAATATTGTCATATTTTTTATATCTATAGTCTATGTTAAAATGTAAGTATTTATGAAAAGCTCTGCTAAGGTATAGGATTTTTTAAATGGTTTTCTATATTTATGAAGGATGAATACCTTTTTTTAATAAAAATCCATTTTTTAGTTTTTGGTTGCGAAATATGGTGCACTGTCAATGTACCGACATGCAGGAAGGAAAATAATACTGATAAATTCCAACTTACTGGTGTAGCTTTAGGCGACAGTGGTAAATACATCTCTCCACTGAGGAAAACTGAGTTCAAGTATCCTTCTCGACAAGACTGATCCTCCTCCTCAAAGCTGTCAAAACCAGCGCTGAAGGCTGCTTTCATCTTCTCCGGTACCAGGAAGTCCAGCATCACCACGGAGACCCCAGTGATGCTGCACAGCAGTCCTAGAAATACAGAGAGGTGTAAAAAACACTGATTTTGTCTACTGGTACAGGTAGAATAATTCCACCGTGAAAACTGATCTTGCAACCAATTATTTGTCTATTCCCCACCGATCTATGCAGGATTCAGAGGAGCAGAGCAACCATGCACACAAACACTGGTACCTAAAGGCAACCTAGAGAGACTGCTTAATAACCTAACAGTCACGGTTTTGGACTTTGGGGGGAATACAGGGTAACAGGAGAGAACCAACAGATGCACATAGAGAGCATGCAAACTCCATGCAAAGAAAACAACTGCATCAGCCTCTATTCTATTGGCTTAATGTTGCATCAGCATAACAAAAACAACTTCAGAACACTTGAAATATGTTAAACATTTATTGTATTTTTTGGGATATGAATAATGACGACATATTTATGATATGTTGTTAAGCCCAAGCACAGATCACTATGTTGCGACACCAAGTTGTCATAGAAGCTATGTGGTTCTGTCTACAGTTAAGTGTAAAAAAAAAGGATGAATGAGGTTTTCTCGTCATTAACTGAGTCCAGATCTTGCAACAAATTTATCTAAAAAGGATATAATGCCATACAATTATCTAAACAAGAGAATACAGAAAATACACAAATGAAATGGGAAACAGAAATAAGGATAATAACACAGGAAAGCTGGGAGAAAATATGTCACAGTGGACCACAACCGGCTCAAACACATGGCCGGAGTTTATGGACTCAGATCGCTGTCAAATGGTGGTATGCAAAACTTTTAAAATTCGTATTTATACGTCAATAAAAGTTCTTGTACCCAAAGTTCTTGTTTTTATGAGAGTATGAATCTAAAAGCTGTGAGTGCAAAGTCTTATGAATACAACTCTAATTTCTACGACTATAAACTGTTCCTTTCTCTGTGGACACGAATTCAATTTTGTGGGTACGAGTAGAAAATTGTTACGATGACTTCACAGGGTGGAGTAATCGATCCACGATCTCATCAAACACAGCCCGCTCCAGATTTAAAGATGCTGGAAGACGTGGGGCGGGTGCAGCGACAGCCTCTGGTGAAGCTTCACAGGTAAGATCAATATAGATCTGTATATAAACAAGTGGTTGCTCCACCCGGAGATTCATTCATTTTAGATTCATACTCTCAGACTCACAAATACTTCAGCAGAGTTTTGGGTACAGGAACCATGTTGACAAATAAATATGAATGTGAAAGTTAGAGTTGTGCACACACCTTTTTGACAGCGATCTTACTCCACAGGAGTTCTGCTGGAAAAATATCACAAGATTTTTCATCACACCAATTCAAAAACGCCACCAGGGTAATGGGGACGCTTCTTTGAGACTCTGTGGGTCAAATGGAGTCAACCATTTCCACATTTTTCATCACTGGATAATAAAACCCTACTGGGCAAAGATCCACAAACACTGTTTTTGGGTGATACAATGTTTGAAACATGGAACATAAAAGAATATATTATTGGCAGCAAGTAAGAAATGTGTCCCTAGGAAATGGCTGAAAGTGTTTTGTCCCATTTATACTGAAATAAAAATTTGGTTTGTTTTAGAGGTTCTCACTGATCTTTATCAAGGAGTTTTTCGATCGTTGTGAAGGGGGCTACATAAAACCAGAGAGTACACGCCACTAAGTGCTCACCTGTAGCCAGAGCCAGCCAAAACGAATGGCTGTACTCTGTCACAAAGGAGTCTTCACCTATGGAGAAAACACACTGAGGCGCTTTCATGATGGTGGAGAAGGAGGCCACTGAGAAGAAGATGAAGGTGGCGGTGGCCATTGTCATGTACCCGGCGTACAGAACGACCGGCAAGGAGAACAGGATGTTGGCGAGAATCCAGCAGCAGAACGCTGTCCTGCAGGAACATCAGTAAACATACAGTGGAGCAATTTCAGTTGTTGCTATTTAAACATATATGTAAGAGCATTAAATTTAAGAAGTGTTATTAATCACCAAAGGGTAGCAGAGGCGAATCTCCCAGAGTATCTGTACTGAAAGATCATTCCACACGGGCTGTTCAGCGTGAACTTTTCCACTATGTAGAGGATGGGGTTGGGCAAACCTCTGATCAGTGCTTGTTCATACTCTTCTTCAACCATATCATGCCAGCTGAACATCTCGTTGTAGTTAATGGTTTCATTAAACTGCACTATGGGATTGCCTGAGAGGAAATGAAAAAGCAGGTGAGAACACCAAATGATTCATTGTTCTTCTCACTATTCAATCAAAGGCATTACAGCTCTGCTTGCTAAGATTTTTTCATATATACTTTATATATATATATATATATATATATATATATATATATATATATATATATATATATATATATATATATATATATATATATATATATA
>JAVLVB010000013.1:530754-553508 GCA_032876305.1 Orestias chungarensis
CTTGAATGGAAAGGTAATCCTAAAACTTAGTCTATAATCCACCAAATGAAAGTTTCTGCAGTGTTTTATTTTTTAATAGACAAAATGGATCTAGACAGAATTCATTCGCAGCGTGCAAAGAAATTTCCAAAGAAATTTCCAGTACCGAACAATCTGAAGTGTGTAAGTGTGGACTGCAAACAAAGACTTGAGCTGGTAAAGCCATTAAAGCGTCCAACACACTGGCAGTAAGAGTGACTCACCTCTAAGCGTCACGTTAATGCCGTACAGCCCAACATGGAGGCCGACCTCAGCCTGAATGACGGCATTACTGAAGGACTTGTAGGTAGCGTTTGTGGTCATCTTCGCCTCAGCCCAGCTGTTAGTGAAGTTCAGGGCTGCACGAAGAGGCCGTGAAGGCAAATGATGAAGGAAATTCTCTTATTATTCATAGATTCAAAAATAAATACACAACCTACCGACTATGACCACACCGATGAACAAGCTGATCATTATCCGGAACATCCAAAAGACCCGCTGGAAAGGAAACAGGAAAATCGAGAAATCTAAATCATTTCAACATAACTTTTACATTTAGTGCTTGTATTCATTACCAGTAATCAACGATGGACAGAAACCTAAGAGGCTACACACAGCGAGTCAACTGCTTCACTCACCGTCCTCCCTCGTATTCCTGGCAGGATGAGAAGAAGACCGACCGCCAGCATAAGGAAGACCAGAATAATGGCGAGCAATCGGCCGCTGACGTTGAAGGCAGCCCTTTGTAGCGGGTAGAACGGGTAGATGTCGTTGTAGAAAGTCATCTTAGCTTCTGATCTGAAAGATTGAGCCGAGGCCGGGCGATGCAACAGAGGAGGCAGTGTTAGAAAGCGGGTTCTCACTTTCCTCCAGGTGCAGAGATAACAGTTTTACTTACAACTGATAAGGAAACTACCACCCTGAGGCTCGGCTCATTAGTAAGCCCCAAGAAGCTGAGTTTAGAGTAACAGCTAGCTTTGTTTGCACTGCATGCAAGTAAAGGAAGGAAAAAGTCCAGGGTCCAGGCAGAGCATCAGGTTTATCCAGCCGACTATTAATAACCTAAAAGATCAAGGAATCAAGGAATCTTTATTTGTCATCACATCACATGTGGTACATGAGGTGGGACGAAATTCTAATCCCCCGGTCCAGTTTACACCCTGATAGCAATTTTAAATATAATAAAATATAAGACCTATGCGAGATTAGGGTTTGAACACAGAATGTACAATATGGGACTTTGGACATAGCAGCAATGAAAATTCGGAGTGCAAATAGTATAATAAAATATAAAGAACTAAATCAAAAATCTGTGCCTTACCTGAGATGTACACGACACAGGAGCAAAGCAGACTGGCGTGAAGTCTGATGGTTGCAGGAACATGCACTTGTTTTATACCTGGCTCCCCCCCATGTGTCACAGAGGAGGAGAAGGAGGAGGAGGAGGAAGAGAAGGAAGGATGCATGTGAGAAAAAGAGGTGTGATCCTGACTTGGATGGTCAGGCTTTTTTGCTTTAGGTCACATATGCAGTTTTGCCAAAGTTGAGCAACAGGTGAAGGCTGCAGGTGTTGCAGTATCGGTGAGCTGTGATCAAACCTGCCGTCAGCTACACTTGGTGAACATCTCTGCCTCCGCATTTGGGTGAGACTCCGTGTTTTCTTCTTCTTCTTTGTTATCCATCTGAACCACATCTGGCTGTAAGCTGCTGTCTTCTACATATCTAACATAAAAACGTATTTATGAATTAAAAAACAACACATTCACGTACTGCTCACCTTTCAGGAGTCCTTCTTTCCTCTTGGCTTCATCCTGAGCCGAGTCTCTCTCTCGCATCAATGGATTTACGCACATGGCTTTGGAGAGCGTGCGCAGTGGCTGTCTTGGTCTTCATTCTCAGTACGCCTGAGTGAAATCCAACCTAACCCATGAAGCACAAGCACGTGGCTAATCACTAGTATTTGATGTTTGATTCTGTAGATTGTGAAGGCGAGGTGAGCTGGGAGGTGCCTCGCTTTGACGGCTGGTACAACAGCCTGGCGCATCCGGAGCGCGGCGCCGCCGGTGAGTCCAGCCAGCTCCGGGCAGCCTCTGTTTCTGTAGAACCTGCTTTAAAACCTCTGTCCTCTCAACAGGCTCTCACCTGGTGCGCCTCGCGCCCGCGCGCTACTGGGACGGCGTCTACCAGCCCGTGCACGAGCCGGCGCAGCCCAACGCGCGCGCGCTGAGCCGGCTCCTGACCCGGGGCCCCTCGGGGCTCCCATCGGCCCGCAACCGGACGGTGCTGTCGCTGTTCTTCGGTGAATATGAAGCTTTTACCAAAAACGTTCATGTGTTAGAAACTCTATAAATGTTTAGGTACTGAGAAACATTCATTCATTAATAATTAGCAATTAAAAGTCATTATTATTATCTAAAATAATAGTTTAATACTCTCTCTTTAAGAAGATGTAAGTATATATGTCACATTAAATAAAACTACATTTTTAACTGTCAACAGGATCTATATCATTATTATTAAATGCCTTTAGAGCATTTTCTTTCCTCAGGCGTGTAAATATAAACTCTAACTGTATCGTTTGTAGAAGGTTTTTTAAATTATGGGTTTTAAAATACTAACATAGAAAAACAGCATGTTTCATATAAAACAATGTTTGTAAAGCTTAAAAGGAAAAAAACTAACAAACAACAATTTCCCTTTGCCACACTCCATTCAGCCTTCCTGTTATCTGTTGAAAGTCTTGCTCTCTTCCAAACCCAAATAACCTGCAAATATCGTATATTGCAGAAAATGTGTGGTTCTCTAAAAAAAAAAAAGAACAGCTTGTTTAAATCAGGTGTTCATGCCCATAAGTGAACAAGCACAAAGAAATATAAAGCCTACTTTCTCTTTAAGAAGATATTAATATATATTTGTTTTTTATTACATTGGTTGCTGTTGTTGTGAAACAGTCCTGCTATTGAAAAACTAAATCATTTTTGGAGTCAACAATTTATTTGAATAAAAACTCTGAATCCCTTCTAATGTTTGTTAAGATTCTGTTGAAATACATATATTAAAGACATAGCATGTTTTATATCAATAAAAGTATACAATTTTAAGAGGAAAAAAACACACAAAACAAAACAATCCGCTTTGCTGTTACTCCAGTCAGCCTTCCTGTTATCTCTTGAATGTCTTGCTCTCTCTTCCAAACCTAAATAATCAGCAAATAACCATATTGCATGGTTCTTAATTTTTTTATTTATTGTTTCTTACATCTTTACTTCCTCTTAACTTTTTTACCCATGTTTTTTACATTTTACAAAGCCTAGCTAGCCTAACAGCTAACAGTTCTGTTTTTAACACACCTGGTTAGCTATGGTACATTCACTGATGCTTAAAAGTTAGCATCAGATTTCTTTGTATATTTCTGGATGGAAACCAAACAAATTTAAGATTGTTTGCAGCAACACTTGTACAATGGTTGATTATGAAGATTCATATTAAGGCTTTTTTGTTATTATTATTATTATTTTATGTTTTATTACTTTAACATGCTTAAACCTTATATGGTATTAGTCACGTTATGGAAAAACAATCAATAACAATTAAGAGCCACTTATTGAAACTGCTGGACAATGTGAATGTTCTCTAGAGGAAGATTCAACTGCATGTCAGAAACCATTTCACAGTGTCTGCGAGACATCAGAAAAGAAGAAAACTCATTATTATTAGTCCTACAAATACAGATTTTTTGATATTAATTCACACTTAAAAAGCTCTTTCATTTTGGCCGTCAACCTTAAACAAAATGTTTCTGGAGTCTGGGATGAACCGGAATATGTCGGGAAAAGCTCTACATAAAAAATATCTAGCCGCCTCATTGAAATGACCTTCCTGTGTTCAGGTTAATAGTTTTAAGGTAACATCCGATACTAAAAACAAGAGCATAAGTCATTTAGTGTAATATTTATGAAATTACCTTCTAATGAAGTGACTTCGGTGAACAAGTTCCTCACGTTGATCATTATGCTAAAATTGTTTCAGGTTATCACGTCGCTTTTGAAATTTTGGATGCAAGAACGCCGGGCTGTCCGCCCCAGTTCATGAACATCAAGGTCCCTAAAGAGGATCTGGTCTTTGATCCCGATGCTACTGGGAAAGTGCGGCTGCCTTTCCAGAGAGGACAGTGGGACAAACTGTCCGGCCAGAGTCCCGGCAATCCTCGCATACAGGTTGCTTTTTGTTTCATTTTGGGGTTTCTTTAGGGCTAACTCAGGAATCGTTCGTTGTGTGACAACCTGCATAACTGATTTAGGTGAACTCTGTGACTGCGTGGATAGATGGGAGCGCCATTTATGGTCCTTCCTCCTCCTGGTCTGACTTCCTGAGAAGTTTCTCTGGAGGACTCTTGGCTTCAGGCCCTGAGTGGAACATGCCAAATCAGGGAGGGGGACACAACTTCATGTGGAGCTCTCCTGATCCCTCCACTGGAGAAAATAGACCACAGGGTCTTTATGGTGAGATTTTTTTGTTTTGTTTTAATCTGTACGGTTACATTTTCCTTTTCCACCAAGTTATAGATACTTGAACTTACAGTGTCAGTTGTATTGTTACTTATATGACAAGAAAAGCGACCACTTGACAAACTAAAACGTAACTTTCTGCTCTGCCCGAGTGCAATATACCCTCCTTTTTGAGATGTGCATGACTGGTGATAGGTTTCTGCTAATGACAAACAGAGGAGTCCAGTGACATCAACTCTATTTTTATATTACATTAATCTATCGACCTAATTTCAAAATTTCATGACTCTAGACTGCAGCTTCAAAAATAATTAACCCCATTCTTCCTCTGCGTTTGCAATCGCCGCTCGATCGATACCTCAGAAAGCAAAAACAAAACAGTAAAAATAGTTTGTTATTACTAATATTTCGGGCGGTGGATCTTGATTGCAATCAGACTCTGAGTCAAAGGAGGCGCTTACTTACGTGGGCAGTGACTCTTGAATAATTGTGTAAATGGCATGTCACTCTGACCGCAGTGAATCCTTCGCTCTAAGACAAAGGATAAGTCATGCGTGTGTCACTAAACCGGTGTTTTGTTGCTCGTGTTGTGAAAGTTGCGTAGTTAAATGTGTGGTTGGGTGACAGGATGTTATCCCGTCTTTGGCAAATTTTATGGACCTAAAAAAACACACAAAAAAACAGCAAATTATATATCTAACCTCTGGTTTGAGATAATTGTACAGATAATGAAACCATTAGTTGCACAAAATAGAGAATGTTCTGGATACTTGAGATATTTGCAGTATAATTTTTGGTTCATACAGTGGTCTGGCATATACTTGGCTTGATTCTGCATGTTGGGGATATATTGAGAATAATTCAGCTGATGAAATAGCGAAACATCCTTGTTTGTGCCGTTCTCCGTGTCTAGAGTTGGGAAACGCTTGGGCCAACGAGAACTTGTTCACAGCAGCAGAGGGGATTATCTGGTTTCGCTACCACAATTATGTGGCCACAAAGTTGCACAAGGAGCACCCGCAGTGGTCAGACGAGAGGCTGTTTCAAACCGCCAGGAAGACCGTGGTGGCCACGTTCCAGGTAAATGCAGAAGACTGCTTATAATCTTCTCACTGCAAAGGTGATGATTTAATTTTCACTGTGGAAAGATGGACAGGAGGTAGTTAAGGACCAGCACGTCACATCTGGCCAGTCGCAGCTCTGTCTTGCACGTACTCCTTTGAAAAGCCGCGTAATCACGTTAATTCACATTTTTACTAACAATACTCCACAACATTCTAAAAGTATTCTGTGTTTTACTATCTAGAAACATTAATGTATTTAAGTGATGTTCAATGTGACCAACTTAGTAGTGCGTGCATAGTTCGGGTTTGTCTCTACAAGCTAAATACATCTAGGAATTAAAATCTTTACCTATTCTTTCGAGCAAAAAACCTAAAGCTTAATCAAATTGCTTTGAGAACCACAAAGAAGAACAATTAACAAGTACTACAATATATTTTACCCTAATCTCAATTGTATTAACACCCAGACAAGGCTTTCCTGAGACACATATATGGCGTGATATTTGTGCCACCATGTTCAGCGTGCAGAGACACTGATTAGAGAGCACAGATCTAGCTGAAGGAACGCGTGAATTTTAAATCGTAAATATAGCATCATCATAACATCAGTGGGCACAAAATTCATATCACAAGGACTTTCTGTGGTGCATTACTTGTTTGTTGATATATTTTAAGAGTTTTGAAGTTGTATTTATGAATGCTGATGCAATATTTAGCCATTAGGACAGAGTCTTTGCAGTAAAAGCTTATTGAAAATAGATGACATGAGCAAATATGCTAGAGGTCAGGGAGGCCGAGCTTAATTACAAGAGAGTGCTAATTTAAAGCGAGGTGTAGCAGAAAGCAAAGTAAAAGAAAGAGGGTGATGGCAAGAGGAGGAGCAGAGATGGGGTAGTGAGTAATAAAGAAAATAAAGAATGAACTAAAGTCGTAGACCAAAACCAACTCAATAAACTACTCATAAGGAAGGACTAAGGATGCAGAGCACAAATAAACAAGGCGGTAAAAATCAGGAACACAGGAGAAAACAGCCTCAGATCATGACACTTGTGTTGGTGCATCACATGAAACTCCAGTGAAATACATTGATGTGAACATGCTGATTTTCATGAGAAGAAGTCCCTCAAAGGCAAAAGTATGAGTTAGGAATCATGCAGACATGTTGCTTTTATTTCAGTTTTCAGAGATGTTGAATTCAGACAGATTAGAGAGGATTCATATGACATTATTACATTCTTCTATCCAGAACATCGCCGTCTACCAGTGGCTGCCAGGACTCCTCGGAGACAAAAAACTTCCCCCTTATCCAGGTAAGCATAAGCCAGCCAGGGAGTGAGCGAGTGCGTACAAGTGGAGGGAACCAGGTAATGCACCAGTGACCACAATCCGTGGTGAGGTGAGCTGCAGCTGCTGGTGCTGACAGGTATGTGATGCATCAGCAAAGCTGCAGCCTTACTCTCCCTGTTCTGCTGAGTAAGCTGCCACAGCTGAAGAAAGTTTACTCACCTTACTCACATTTGTTTTTAGGAAAGCAGAGACAACACTGCCGACATTTCTTTGTCTATTGGCTTTTTGTACTTTGTCTTCAGGCTATCAGAAGTTTGTTGACCCGGGAATCTCTGCAGAGTTTTACGCTGCTGCCATAAGGTTTGCTATAACTATGGCGCCATCTGGTGTTTATATGAGGTACCGCATCCAGTGATTTTGGCAACCACTCAAAGCCAAGAAAGCAAGTCCTGTCAAGTAAATGCACTGTTTTTAGTTACAGGGACCCTTCTTTTATTTTCTGCAGAAACAGGACGTGTCACTTTCGAAATGTTTTGAACATGGATGGAAGTTCATCCCCAGCAGTGCGTCTTTGTAACAGCTTCTGGAAGCGGCAGGTATTAGGAGCTTTCAGCACCTTCCTGTAGTCTTTTGAAGCAGCCTAGATCACTATCACTGCAAGGTTTCTGATGGTTTGTTTAGAATTTCTCTTTGTACTTTGGTTTTGTGTTCTGTCATTTTCAGCCCACTTTAAATAGCTTAAAAGAGAACAAACATAAAGATTAACATTACATGTGTCGGACAAAACAACAAATCTTGAGCAGATTGATGGTTTTTGAAGAAGACGTGAATTTAAGAAATATGAAAAGAAGACAAAAACAAAACAAACAAACAATTATCGTTCGGAGGCCACATTTTCATCTGAAACCTCTGAAGGTGGAGAATTATGCAGTCGATATTTGGTCCTAAGCACAGTGAAGCTTTTGTATGCTTCTTTAACGCCCACTAAATAGCAGAGAATTGGAGTAGTTTATTGTTTTTGTGTTAAAAAAAATAATACCTGCAACTAATTGAAATGTTTTTAGATTATAATTGGGTTTAGGAACACTATAAACGTCTCTGGCTTCTTTAAATTAAATTATCACACCAGCATGAATGAACATTTGAGTTTATCGGCAAAACAACGTGAATCTTCAAGGAATTCAGCGTGCTCCAGCTGTACAATTTAGAAATGTAACAATAGGAAGAGACCATGAACACAGATTTATTTTTCCTAGAAGATGCGTAGTAGAGAGGGAGGTTGAGGGGAAACCGAGATGGAAGCTTAGATCTAGATCAGCTGTCTTCAAGCCAGAGCGCTGACAAATTTTGCTCTCGAGCCACTTTGAAGTGACCCTTCATAGCTTTAATCAAGACTGACCTTGAAAACCGTTATTATATAGAAAATGAATCCAAATGACTTTGATTGATGTATGTTATAAATGTGTTTTTCACTCTTTTGGCAGATTTAATTACAATAAAGAATGGGACAAGAAGGTTTATCCTAAATGCATAAAGAGGACTCTAGATAGTGGGAATAAAAACATTGTGTTACGTCTATTTGAACAATCATATTTGACTGTAGATATGTTTATTTTGTATCTGAGGAGCCAAAACGTGGCAGGATGCAGGTTTTTACTCTAAATGATTTGGTCGTTATTTTATAGAAGACATTTTTGGTTACACCTTGGGGAAAAATCATGGATCTTTATGATAATTTAAAGGTACTTTGGCAGAAATGTAACTTTTGAGGGTTTTTAAGTTCTCTATACTATGATTTGCTTTTGCTTATACCAACAATTTCTAGAAGAAATCATGTTTTTGTTGTTGTTTTAGCTTCTTAGATTTTGTTTTACAGAGAATTGCCTTTACTTCATAAATATTCCCATAACCTCTTACCAAATTCCCTGTCCCTGTTGATGAAAACCATCCTTACAGCATGATGCTACTAACACCGTGTGCAGGGATGGGAGGGGTTTGGTCTGGGCGTCCCTATATAATTCTTCCACATAAAGGCCTCATGCCTTGCACTGATTGAGGAAAACCTTAATCAAGAACACTTATAGATACTTTTTAACAGTCCTTCTGCTTATCCTTGACACTATTTCTTATAAGAAAATATTTGTGCCAGCCAAAACAAATAGTTGTCAATAGTTTTGGTCTGTATGTTGCCTTGTGAGGAACTACTCCAGTAAACACATTTGTTTTCTCCAGAGTGCCAACATGAAGACTAGTGAAGATGTTGATGAGCTTCTGATGGGCATGGCATCTCAGATTGCAGAAAAAGAAGACCACGTTGTTGTGGAAGACCTCAGAGGTTACTTGTCATTTCCTGTCATCTCCGGTGTTTTTAGTAGTTGGTAGGAAAATGCGTGTTGCAGTGCTAATGTGGTTCGCACGTTGATAGACTACATGTACGGACCTCTGCGATTCAGCCGCACAGATCTGGTGGCTCTGACCATCCAGAGAGGGAGAGACTTTGGTCTACAGGGTTACGCCGAGACAAGAAGAGCTCTGGATCTTTCTCCTGTGGAGACGTTTGAAGAAATCAATCCTGAGCTGAACAGTAACAACCCACAGGTGAGCAACACAGTCTGCAGAAGATGCCAAACTACTGGAGATTCATTTTTCCTGGACGGTAAAACCCAGCGCATTAAACTTTGATGTGTGCTCTGCTTCAATAGCTGCTGCGTCATGTTGCAGAGCTGTACAGCGGAGATGTCTCAAAACTGGAGCTCTTCCCTGGAGGACTGCTGGAGTCTGCTGACGGTCCTGGTCCAGTTTTCTCAGCCATAATCCTGGATCAGTTTGAACGCATCAGAAACGGAGACCGCTTCTGGTTCGAGAACAAACGGAACGGGTAAAAAGGAGAGGAGAGATTTACATCACAGCCACTATGTGGGATTCCTGCTAAGCGTCAGATTTTAATATTTTAACATCTTCAGTTTGTTTACAGATGAGGAGATCCAAACAATTCGCAGTCTCACATACCGTGATGTACTTTTAGCGGTCACAAGTGCAGAGCCCGCTGGTTTGCAAAATAATGTGTTCCTATGGATGGATGGTAACAATTGAACACATTGATTATGCAGAATGTGTAACAGGAAAATATTCCTACGCAAAACTGTTTTCTTCTCAGGTGACCCCTGTCCCCAGCCCACACAACTGGATGCCTCAATGCTGCATCCGTGCACCAATGTTACAAAACGTAATTACTTTGAAGGAAGCGAAGCTGGCTTTGGGATTTCCATGGTTGTGATGTGTCTCTTCCCTGTTGGTCAGTCAAGCACAGTAAGACAAATGGTGTAATCTGTTTTGTTTTTCTGTGTTTGTGTGTAACGCTAGTAATGTTTGCCTTCCCAGTGAGTTTTCTGGTGGCGTGTCTGGTGGCGTGTCTTCGGCAGTACAGGTACAAGAAGTTTCAGAGGAGAAAATTAAAAACCGGAGACAAAACAGAGGAGCCAACCCTGGGAATCACTGGTATGAAACCTTTGGGGTTTTTATCCGTTTTTTTCATAGTTGATGTTGATTAAAAATCCAATTGTGCTTTCTTTTGTTTGCTCCAAAAAGTGCATTTGCTAAGCTCCATGCATTGTATCTTTGGTCTTGTGCTCCTAAACGCTGTGGAGTTAGATTGAAGTAAACTAAGATTTCAAATGTTTAAAATTGCCACAAGTAATCTACAAGCATCTCAAACTGTTCTGCTTATTGGAAATAATAGAAAAATCACCTAAAAAAAGAAAAGGATAGAAGGAAAAATAAAATATTAACCTGATATGCATTAATAAAACCAAGTGCAACTAACTATTAAAGTCACCTAATAAGGACATAGATCCCCCCTCTGTTGTAGTTGAATGTACCTGTAATTATAGGATTGTTAAAGCACAAACAGCATCAGGAAGACCAAGCAATAAATATGTGGGAAGCGTAGTAGCTTAAATAGTTTAGTAATAAAAAACCATTAGTGCTTTTTCTAAGTCAATATTAAAGATTTATTTATCTAAATCAAGCTCCTATAGCTTCCCATGAAGTTACTTGTAAACTAGCTTTGTATTATTTCAAGTGTCCTAAGATATTTGTACTTAGCAATAGAGAAAAATGCCTCTTGAAACGTTGTGTAATTTATTCCACTTTGACTGCCATACTTCAGACTTTACAGGACTGACACATACTGACCTGGCTAAACCATGCAATGGTGCCAACAAAAGGACGATGTTACAGCACGGTCAACAGAAACTACGACAACCACCAGCGCGCCCGTATGGCTCCCATTCATACCTTAGTGACAGTCACGCCTGCCTCGACACACATACCACCAAATGTCAAAGCCGTGTGCTGTTGTCACATCTGTAATTGCTTATTTCAATCATATGGCTCTTACAGGCTCTTTACTAACCACTTAACCTTTTAACATGTGGTAGCACTTCATTTTATTTAAGAATATCTGAGAAAAGGGGGGTTAAAATATTTCAGACTTTCTTCTATTTCCCTCTCGACCACTTTCTTTCGTTTTATTACAAGAGGTGCTAGTAAAACACATAGAAGTCTGGTGTTGTAACTCATTTTCTGATGATTTAAACTTCCCTGAACCTGCTTAGACGACTCTTTTTTGCCCTGTTCTCCCCCTGCAGCGTATGAGTGGCAGGGTCATAAAAAAGTACTGTATCCAGTCAGTTTGGAGATTGAAAACCGGAGGCTGCTGGTGTTGGACAGATCCGGGGTCACGCACCGCTCCCTTAGTCTCAGAAACCAGGATTATCTGGACATCTTTCTGTCCAGCAATCACCAGAAAGCTCTGCTGCTCAAAGTACCAAAAGAATACGACCTGGTAAGTGGCTGATGACTGATCCGAAATAGCACACAGACTTATTGTTACCTCTTTTTCCTCTCTGCGCTCACATCCAGGTGCTGTTTTTTGACGATGAGAGCAAACGGTCAGATTTCGTCTGTCACTTGCGCCTGGAGCTGGAGGACATGAGGCAGGAGATTAGAGTGAAGGAGATGAGACAGAGGGAACTGCTGAAGGATGCTCTAACCAAAGAGCAGAGGGCTCAGATTGTGGAGACCTTTATTCGCCACGCTTTCTCCAAGGTACAAATCAGCCTCTGGATATTTACCTCACAAGCTGCTTTCTTATAGCAGGAGCAGCTGGATGTTCACCCACAAAATGTTGTCAGATCATGTTTGAGGTCTAACCTCAAGTCCAAAGGAACTAATTGTTGGTCTGAGGTGGGCCTCAGCTGACGTTGAAGAGATTACGCCACGATGACAAACAGCCGTGTCCGTCACAGTTCTTTTGATGCGCAGGTTTTGGAGATAGAGAAATGTGACGCCGGAGACATGAGCGGCGTCTCCCGCAACCGAGCCAGAGAGGTTCTGCAGTGCGAGCTGACGGCGTCGGAGTTCGCTGAGGCGCTCGGACTGAAGCCGGACTCTTTGTTTGTGGACTCCATGTTCACGCTAGCGGATAAAGATGGGAATGGATACCTCTCTTTCCAGGAGTTCCTTGATGTTGTTGTCATTTTTATGAAAGGTAAAACGAGTAGTTACGAATATATTTTGCTTCCTGGATAAGATTCCGTTTATACATCAAAAAAAATTTCTTTACTTAATTTCTGGCTTTCTAATGTCTGTAAAAGTTAAAAAATGATTATGTTTATTAGGTCTTCACTAAACATGAAAAACATGTTCTTGGACCATTTTGGTTTATGTATTTTTTAAAAACACATTTTTAAAAACACAAACTGGGATTTTTACATTATGATGTATAAAATGTTGACATAATTTATATTATTTAAGAATAACTTTTGCTAACAAAGATAAACGGACATCATTTAGATTTACTTACATGATACCATTTATAATGTTTTTTTCCTTTTCTACTAAAAGAAATATTAAAACTAAAAGAAATATGATTACACAACCATTATTTAGATTAGCGCTATTTAATTCCCTAAAGCTGCAATAGCTAAAATAAAGAGGGAGACTCAGAAATGCTCGCAGCATTCACCGCTCTGGGACCAACAGGCTGAAACAATGGCTTGCGTTGTGTGGTTGACCTTCCAGCAATCCGTCATACTGAGCATGCATGTGGCGATCGTGGAGAGGAAAAACTTCTGTTTAACAGGAAGAAACCTCCTTTGTCACAAAGCAACACCGAGACGCAGGACAAACCATCATTTACCCGCAAACTCAATTTAGAGATTCCAGTTAACTGTAGTATTTGTGTGTTTGGACAGTAGGAGGAAGACAGAGTATCCAGAGAGAGCACAGGTGTGCACAGGTGGTTATTATTAAATTTTAGGAATTTGTTAAAAAAAATTAATATATTTGATAATTGAAATGAAATTTAAAATGTATGCCTTAAATAAAAAAAATATTTACACTTGTGTATACAATTTTGTTAATGTTATAATTGGAATAATGTTTCATTATTATTACTGTAAACATTAACGAGTTTTATTCTTAAATGTTGAACCAAATCATCCTTGAAGATTTTTTTTCCTCAGTTTTTATAGTTATGAAGTATTAAATTTATTATATCTGTGAGCCTTAAACCTTCAGAATTAGTGGGCGGGGCTTAAACAGTTTTGAATGCTGATTGGTCTTCAACTCAGTTTTCTGTGCAGCTCAACCAATCGGTGTGTCGGTCTAGTTTATAAACTGTGGTTACAGTTACAAATCTTTCATTATGGCATATGTAAGTATTCAAATCGAACTTTATTAACAACAAACATAACATGTACTTTTAAAGAATATAAAACCGATATAGAAATAAAATCCACAATTACCTAAAAAGGAATCTCTTCAGGCACAAACTAAAATGATTTTTTTTATAAATATGTTGACATTTTATTAGTTAAAAAATATATACTTTTTGTGTATATGTTTCTAATTGTATGCATTCACCATTTATTTAATATTTAATGAATAAATTATTTATTTGTTGGGTTGTGGCCACTTTGGTAGGGATAGGTTAAACGTTAATTATTGTCCTTCAGCATCTTTATCCAAAGAACATCTTTCTGTTTGAATTGTAGGTATTGGCTCCCTTTTCTTGTTTTCTACTAGACGTGTTTTCTCACAGCAATCAGATAAACCTGTTGTATCAATTAAACAAACCTGAGAGATGTCAGGGTTGGAGTACTAATTCAGAGTGCATTAGGGTCTGGATTTTTTATAAGTAAAACACGTTTATACCTCCAGGGTCCCCAGAAGAAAAATCCCAGCTCATGTTTTCTATGAATGACATCGGTGGAACTGGCTACTTATCTAAGGAGGAATTCGCCAGGATGCTCAGGTTTCAGCAGCTCTTTCCTCTTTTCACAACTTGGCTGTTTGTCCCGAGTCGTCCTCACGCTTTTGGTGGATTGCAGGTCATTCATCGAAATCTCCAACGACGTTCTGTCAAAGACTCAGACAGAGGACGGCATCAGGGCCATGATTCAGGCTGCAGGCTTCGATGACAAGGAGAGAATCTCATGGAGGGACTTCCACTCGCTCCTGAAGGACCACGAGAAGGAGCTGCAGTTCGCTCAGCTCAACGTCAAAGGTCAGAGAAAGTTACGTTTAGGATCTCTATTTGTCTTTCCCCGTTTTGTCCTCATCTGTTCAATTTCTGTCTGCAAAGGGATGGAGAAACAGGGGAGGAAACGCCTGAGTCGAGACCAGAGAGTGTCCTTCATCCTTCCTGCAAACAGGTAACAAAAGTAGAACAGAGGATTATTTCTTAACTTGAGCAAATATTACTGATTACGAGTATGATTAACAAACGAGCTCATTTGTTGTTAACAGTTTTGTTTAATTGTATTAATTTTTTATTGCAGCATAATTAAATCAGAAGGAGTCGAGCTACGAAGACGGAAGAAGTAGGCTTATTTTCTGGTTTCACCACCCTTACCTGTTGCATGACTGAAACAATGAACATAAAAAAAATGCAATAACTAACATCCTCACAACAAAAGTCAGCGTTTCTACATTTTTAAATGATTTGATTGTTGTTGTTTTGGTATTTGGAGATGCAATGATGCATATATTCCTATACAGACTTCAGCTTTTTTTTTTTTAAGTCCGACCAAGAGATTCTCATGTTTGCTTTTCCTTGCATTGAAATATGCATTTTTTTTTTTTTTTTCTGAGCTCAATAAGGGCTTTAAAGTGGATGCTTTTGTTGTAAGTTCTCGGTTTTAGCGCATTGATCAGATGCAGAAAAAAAGTGGATCAGAGTGGGAAAATTCTGATTTATATTACCAATATTCAATCATGTTGCTCAGATTACAGATTTAAAAAAAAGAACTTTAAACCGCCATCTTGGCTTATTTTATTAATAAGGAGACTTTGCACACTCGGAAAAAAATATAACCTCTTACTAAATATTTCTGTGTAGTTTCCCAGAGCAAATATCTGAACCCCCCTTTTAAGACAAAATTAACTTACAAGTAAGTTTTAACAATAAATTTTGAATATTGATTTAAAAACAGTTATTTTATTGAACATGAAACCTTTTTTTTGTGTGAATATTCTGGTATTATTGACTCAAAACAAGCTCTTGTATCTTTCTAGATTTAAATTTGTTTTGTGATGTCTTGGATGTACTCAGATATTTGCAGTAGAAACTAAACATGGCTTACTTTATGTTAGTGTGTTTGTTGCGTTTTTCCCCGATCAGAACATGTTTCCCACAGAGACAATAAGCGATGTGAAGCTGAGCATCTTTGCTTCATGTGCAGGTTAAGCGTCAAAGCCCCAACCGTCTACGTGAAGCCCAAACGCGAGCTGTACATCAGGAACCCCGTCCAGCAGAAAGTCCAGCAGTTCAAGCGTTTCATCGAGAACTACCGTCGTCACATCGTTTGTTTCATCATCGTGTTTGGCGTCACGGCCGGCGTGATCACTGAGAGATGCTACTGTGAGTGGAAAATATACGTCCTTCGCACTTTTATTGGGCGTTCTAAAGAGAAAATACGTGCAAAACGTCCTTGTCCAGTCTATAGTTCTCAGGCAGAAGCCACTGGTGTGCCTGAGACCACCGTGATGGGCATCATAGTCGCTCGAGGCACAGCGGCCGGCGTCTCCTTCCTGTTTCCTTACATCCTCCTCACCGTGTGCCGTAACCTCATCACCATGTTAAGAGAGACCTTCCTGAACCGCTACATCCCATTCGACGCTGCCATTGACTTGCACCGCATCATGGCCATGACCGCAGTCGTCCTCTCAGGTCAACCTTATGTCCTGTAATAGTAAAATGGAATAAACTCGAACGGAAGCTAAAACTAACCAGTCCATTTCCTCTGGTTTTGAGCTTTCTCCCAGTTATCCCAGACATCTAAGTTTTTTTGTACTGCTGTTGTTTAACTCATACTCATAAAAGTTCATAAACCTACTTTCCATGCACATGGTGCCATTTTATAACACAATCAAGACATACTTATTTGTAAAGCTGTATAGTTAAAGTAAAGAGTGAAGATAAAACCTTCTTAGCTGTCTTATGAAGCCCGTCTCACTTCTTAAATCAAACCTTTCCAGATTTTCGGAGCATAACTCTGAAACGCATCTCAGGCAACCAGCAGGAGAACATGAGCTTCCCAGAGTCCGAGCTGGTTTATAAGGCTCTGAGGTGTCAGAGATGTACTTTCAAAGCAATGCAAGAAGAGACAAGCAGAGCAATTTTAAAGTCTCTAAAATGATCGAGCCAACGCAGAGACCTCAGCTCTAAAGACGTAGAGCTGATTTTTACGGGTTCCAAGATCTCCAAATGCAACTGATTGATTTGATATTGCGTCATTTCTTTTTTCCTCTCCTGCTCTGTTCTCCATGGAGGCTTTTGTCTACATTTAACCATTGTAGTCTTGACAGGAACAAGCATATCCAAAAAAACTAAAGAGGTCTTTAGATTGTCTACATTATAACACAGTATTTTGAAGCCCTGTCTTCTTTGAATAACTGCAGGCAACACAGAAACGATGCGATAATGCATGTGCGGTGACATTCTCATTAGAAATAGCATCATCATCTGAGAAAATCACATTTAGAATGTATTCTCTGCTGTGCTTGGGTCCAGTCATACGCTGGATTACAGGAAACTAGTTATTTAGCTTGCTTATCTTGGGCTCATTCAAGTCTCCTGTTACGACCAAACAGTCAAAGTCAGTCACACAACCAAAATTATTCAAGTGAAATTCTTATGAAAACAGTTTGTAGACATTGACATAAAATATTGTAAATGGCCCAAACTCTGCGTTCTCTCTGCTTTAGACAGAAAATACTTGATCAGGACGACATTACCAGTGTTTTTGGTGAGTCACGTTTCAAGAACATACAATCTAGGTTGTGAGATAAAATAAAACTATCAATCAATCAGGTTTGCGCTGCCAAAGAAAATACATAAATGTTTAGTAGTTTCCGTGCAAAAAGAAACAGAAAGGCTTGGTTTCTACTACTTCCTACTGTCTGGCAGCAGCAGACTCATAGTGAACATTATCAGATTTCATAGTTAAGAGTCTTAACGTCACATTTACATCATAAGGCTCAGAAAATATACAAATAGACATGGAGGACTATCAAAGACGGGTCTCGAAAACACAGATTTACCATATCTTTGCATAAAGACATGCAGTTTACGGAGCGTTCACTGTCCCGTATTATAGTGCTGAACAAAACCGGAGAGGGCTTCGTTTACTCGTGAAGAAAACAGGATCATTACATCCCTAAACAGAGCTTATTCATCCTTATGGTTATTTCTTCAGTAACATCATTGAATCGAAGACGCCAATGTTTTTCCAGAGCTTAGTCCTTTTATCCTGCGAGGGTGCATTTGCTGTTTCTTTTTTTGCTTTAACATCAGACAAGATGGCTTCCTTGCATGACAAAAGAGGTTTAAAGTCTTTTCTGTCACCCGAGATAAGACTATGAGCTAAGAAGCGAGACCCAGTCACTGTTTAATTACTGTCTCTTTGCCTAAGAGTGTTCTGTAGTTTCAGGTAAAAATGTTGATGAGCTCATATTTTGCTTGCTTTCGTGTACTTGTGTTCTTTTTTAAAGTGCTGCTCACTCCTTTTCTGTGTGTTCACGCCGCAGTTGCTCACACTCTGGGCCACGTAGTCAACGTCTACATTTTTTCCATCAGCGACCTCAGCATCCTTGCCTGTTTGTTTCCAAATGTCCTAGTCAACAACGGGTAAAATGAAACGTTTCATTTCTTTTGGTCTTACAGGAATTTCAGGATTTTCTAACTTTTTTAAATCATTTTAGATCTGAAATCCCTCCTAAGTGGTACTGGTGGTTCTTTCAGACCGTTCCAGGTAGACTTTTAATCTCATTTTAAAGTTTGGGATAATCCTCAGCGCTTTGTTTTCATCTTTTTGGCACATCTTTGTGCTCGCGTCCCCGTAGGAATCACCGGCGTCCTGCTTCTCTTTGTCTTTGCCTTCATGTACGTTTTTGCCTCCCACCACTTCCGTCGCATCAGTTTTCGTGGATTTTGGATCACCCATTACCTCTATGTTGTTGTGTACGTCCTGGTAAGCGGCGCCTGAGCTCAGAACCGTGCCAGTCGGGCGGTTTAACGATTGTCTGATACAACCGTCGTGTTTTGTCCGTCAGACCGTCGTACACGGCAGCTACGCTCTCCTCCAGGAGCCTCGTTTCCACGTCTACCTCATCCCGCCCAGCCTGCTCTTCCTGCTGGACAAACTGATCAGCCTGAGCAGGAAAAAGGTGGAGATCCCTGTTGTCAGGGCAGAGTTGCTTCTTTCAGGTGATATTCTTGGAGAATTTAACTCAAATGCATCATTTGTAATTGGAGAAATGTCGTGGATTCCTGCATCACACTCATCTGTCGGCCGTCCTCTCCGAAGGTGTCACGCATCTGGAGTTCAAGCGCCCGCAGGATTTCGTGTACCGTTCAGGCCAGTGGGTTCGGATCGCCTGCTTGATGTTGGGCACAGATGAGTACCATCCATTCACGCTCACATCGGCCCCTCATGAAGAGACCCTGAGCCTCCATATCAGAGCTGTGGGACCGTGGACCAGTCGGCTCAGAGAGCTCTACACCGAGGAGAGCTACCTAGAGCGTGGAGCCTATCCAAAAGTTCGCCTGTTAACCGTTTTCTCTGCTTTTTTTTGTTCCTCTGTAATGGTACTCATCTGACTTTCTCTAAATCTGAAGCTCTACTTGGATGGGCCGTTCGGCGAGGGCCACCAGGAGTGGAACGACTTTGAGGTGTCGGTTTTAGTGGGAGGAGGAATCGGGGTCACGCCGTTCACCTCCATCCTAAAAGACTTGGTGTTCAAGTCGTCCAACAAATCCAAGATCCTGTGTAAAAAGGTGTGCCTCCAAATCAAAACCGCCACGTTTACTGGTACCTCTAGAGATGACGTGTAAGATTTTAAAAAAAGGATTCCCTCTTTTATCGCTTTTCCCTCTTTAATGTGATACTATTCCCTTTTTGCCCCTGGGACAGAACATATCTTGTCCAATTCACCAGAAACAAATGTTACTTGAAGTTTGTAATCCAAATAAGTTCTGATACACACCCAAGAAAAACTGTGTTTCGATATTTAAATAAATAAATAGAGTAAAACGTTTCCCAAAAAACAGCATCTCTAAATTTAGTCCAAAGAGTGTTCATAGGTATGAACCATGATGAGAAATACATCTGCAGTACTGTTATTGGAAATATTGTTAGTATTGGAAAAATAGTGTTTTTATTTTAACCCAACAAGTTAGAATTTCAAACATGCCGAGTTCATAAAAGAGTCAAAGAAACAAAAAATGGCTGCACAAACCAAACACAACTGACCCAGTGTTGCCAGATAGAGTCGAGGTTTTCCAGCCCAAAAATCTGTTAAAAACCGCCACATCACACAAAAACCCTCCCAATTAATATATTGTTATATTTACTGTGTGAACATGAACACTTCAGTTAATTTAACACTACATGTCAAAACGCTAAAATCCAACAACATCTGCGCAGAGTTGTTCTCCATGAACAAACGCCCTGGCAGATGACGTTGGCTAGTGATGGTAGATGAGGCGCCATGAAGCTTTTCTACACAGCAAAACTATATTATATATTATATTTTCCCCACTTCCGCATCTTCCCGCTAGATTTATCCACCTGCTGCTGAAACTAGCATAATTTGTGGCTCTATTATCTATGTTGTAAACGCCCTGGCAGATGACGTTGGCTAGTGATGGTAGATGAGGCGCCATGAAGCAAAACTGTATTGATACTGTGTCACTGAATACTGAAACCTGCTGGACATTAACAATCACTACAGGGAAGGTAGACAGACTGATTTGATGAACTAGTGTATACATAACATTTAACTCTTTTATGTTATATTATATATTTTATTATTTCATATCTTAGGTTAAATATGTGATATTCTTAGATACAGTCAATAAATAATGTGAACATGAACCATAAAGTGAAAATTTAAGTGAATGTGTTTGAAATGAGGATGTTTGTGGACTGAGGCTTTTCTTCACAAATTTTTATAGAAATATATTTTTTATTGAAATTTAGTCTGTTACTCTTTTTCCAGTCAATTTCAGCTGAATTTTGAAGCTGAAAAGAACCGGATGAAAGAACAAAATGAAAACAAATTCCTTTTTTTCCGATCTAAGATCAAAATGGTCCAACACTGCGGAAATCTTTCGTTTGCGTTGAGGCTCCATAGTTGACGCTGTACCGAAAAAGATCCAGAATGCATCCTGTTGACAGATTCGCTTCCTTATAAACACAGTTTGGTGCTTCAGTTACAGTTCGAAACAGTTGCTGTATCGGTCACGTGACTTGATGAAATCAATACGCGCACCAACACGAGTTTTGGTCTATGAGCTTGATACATGCGCCGACGCATCGGTGTTGCTGGACTCATAACTAACGTTAGCTAATCAGTGATGGAGAAAGGTCAGGGAGGCTTTGCTATTAATCAGTAATGGGTGGACATGTGTTTCAATAGGTTAACTCAAAAACTGCCAATCTGACTTCAAACCAGCCCAAATTATCTCCACCTGCCCAAAGCAGTTTTTACCCTCAAAATCAAAATTAAAACCGCCCAATCTGGCAACAATGCACTGACCTAACAAACGGGTTTATATGCTGGCTGACCAGACCATTAACAGACATACTAGGGGTAACTATACAGAACACAATCACTAACTACAAATAATCACCTTACAGCTAAGTTTGTTTAAAAAACAACAACTAAACACCAGAAAATAGAAAGCAAAAAGGTCCCGGACACCAAACCAATATTCACTTAAATGAGAAAAACTTATTTAAACTGAGAAACTCCATCCCCCCCTCCAGCTGGAACTGTTGGTACAGTCCAATCAGTGTTAGAGTCCTTATGCTGCATTCACACCAAACATCGACTTTGCATGTAAACCTGATGCTCTTGAGGCTCCAGCAGACGTTTTGGGTGTGAACGCAGCATCAGCGACTCCCCAGGAACAGCAGATGAATACGGGTAAAGGAAAGCAGAATTAAACAAACTAAATGTGCACGCTTACAAATATAACAAATGCATTTAAACCAACCTATAACCATTTTAAAGAAGCTGAACTGGTGAATTTAAATACATAAGGGAGTTACCAACATTTGGAGTGTGGCCATGGATTTGGCCTTCATACGAGCACAAATCAATGCGATAGTTTCTTTAAAAAGGAAACAAGAAATACTTCTAAAACCTGAGTTTGCCTGTGCCTACGTTCAAAAACAATATAGTTCTTTATCTCTCAAGGTATTAAGAACCACCATGAAAGATTAACTGTAAATTTAAACCTCTAACATGCAGGTTTACTTCATCTGGGTGACCCGCACACAGCGTCAGTTTGAGTGGGTCGCAGACATCATCAGGGAGGTGGAGGAAATGGACTCCCAGGAGCTCGTCTCCGTCCACACCTACATCACCCAGGTGGCCGAGAAGTTCGACCTGCGCACCACCATGCTGGTGAGATTAACGCCCGTCTGTCGCTGGTTCAAAACCTCCAGGGTTCACAGATTCCCAAGTGTTAGTTCTCCTTACATTTTATTCACGTTAGATCCACTGATTTGGGGGAATTTTATTGGGATTATATGTAACAGATTACAAACAGATTACGCTTCAATAATCAGGTCAGGAAGACGGGAGAACGCGACTGAAGACACACATCTTAAAGTTGCAGGATCTGGAGGACTCGCTTTGAAAAGTCGTGGACAAAATAAAGCTTTTACGGAAGCAGCACAGAAAACTGGCCTCTGCTGGATTCAAGCTCTGTAGAAGCAGCTTTACTTTTTGCTTCTCTTTGGGATTTTTTTTTTGTTCACGAGGACAAAATACAAATAAAGTAAATCAAAGTTTATTGTTGAAATATCTGAATAGAAGATATCAATTAGTCAATAAGACTAAATCAACCTCCCATTTGTCTCACTGAAGCTTTTTTAATATTTTAGTAACATAATGGAGCAACGCGTTTGTTCGTATTATTTGCTTTGCAAGTCCAAATGTTGCCTGTTGGAACAACAATACAGACATAAATAGTACTTTCCTTCTTTTTTGCTGGGTTCACAGTTGAATCGACTGATTAATTGATAATTAAAATAACTCTTAGTTATTACTAATATAAAAGTTACCTGTGTTATCATGTTGGCTAGCCGTGACATGTACGTCTCTATCATAGTTCTTGACTCTTTAGCAAATATCGAAACTATCATGTGCTTGGTGCAGTACGTGTGTGAGCGGCACTTTCAGAAGGTGTGGAACCGCAGCCTCTTCACCGGCCTTCGCTCCGTCACTCACTTCGGTCGTCCGCCCTTCGTCTCGTTTTTCAGCTCTCTGCAGGAGGTTCACCCCGAGGTCAGTCCCCCCC
>JAVLVB010000013.1:560403-604116 GCA_032876305.1 Orestias chungarensis
GGGGGGGGGGGTCACACGGATGTGATGCCTGAAGTGATGGGAGAGAAAAGCTGATATGCTCTCCAGACCGTTAAGGAGGCCTCTTTAATTCATGACAGCAACGTCAGCGCAGAGACAGCCACCCCAGTGGTCTCTCCCTGGGTTGTGATACACACAAACAGACAGGCTGACAGAAATAAACCAACACACACAACAATGCATAGCAGCACACACTGCCAGAATGGTCACAGAGCTTCCACAGGAGATGCAGCACGCTAAAGAAACAACGTAAGTCCAACTTAAAACATTCAATCTAAGCATTACTCGATTTATTGATGTTCACACTGACAGGTTATCAAGCTTCTTTGCATGACCCTCATTGACTCTAGCATCTCTCGTGTCTATCTGAGGGCAGAAATTAAAGGCGACCCCGGTTGATATCTAGCTATTAATTATTAAGATAGAAGTATCTGACAATAATGATTTCATTAGGAACAAGGATAAAAACCACAATGTTTTTTCATTCAAGGGAGAAGTAGGTCAGAAACTGCACCACATGACTAGATAAACTTGTGCATGTTTTTGTGTCAAACGTTGATTTAACCCGGGAATGCTGCCCGACCTTCATGCTTGCACCAAGTCAGGTTGTGTCTTTAGATGTATGTCTTCGATCCAAGCGAAAGCAAAGATGTATTGTCAGCTGTGTGAGATTCAGAGAGCCATTGTGGTCATTAGATTGGCTTTTTGTGTCCGCCTCTTGCTCTTGTGACTGTCCTGTGTTTAATGACATATTTGGGCTTCTGTTTCATAGGCCTGTCATTGTCAGATCGAAAGCTGCCATGCAACGTTGTATATAGCCCCTGAACTTTTTCACATGTTGGATTTTCTGGGGGATTTTTTTTAAGATAATACCAGACAAACGGCAAAGGAATCTGTGCATTTGTGCAATTTTTTGTAGAAATATTTATTATTTTTCAGCTGCAATCTTTTCCACTGTCCATTTTATGGAAATTTCCAACTGTGTTTTTCTTTGAAAACCAGTTCAAGCTTGTTTAGTTCAGATGTAGAGAGTCTGTGACCGTCCATTTTAAACTATTTCACACGTAATGCAAATATTCAAGCTCTATGTCGTGTCATAATGTCATCCCCTTGGTTTTGGTCATTCATACATGTTTTCATAATCATGCCAGCTATTTGAGAGTTCCCATCCAGTGGGTTTGCTGCAACTGATCTTTCCATGGTCGCAATTTTGCCCTCAAGGAAAACGGCTTTTAACTTGAGTAATGGAAACCTACAAAACATCTCAAATCCATTGCAAGGGTTTATTGTTGTGATTATGCTGTATTTGTAATGATTTGGTGAAAAACAATTGGGGGGGCAAAGGGTTAAACATTTTCAGTTTGGAACATTCTGATGTTGAGTTGTTTAGTCTATGACCGTCTCATCTCCTCCATGGTGTTCACTCCTCCTCGACTCTTCTTGTGTCTCTCTCTCTCTCTCCCTCTGTGTACCTACCTGCTTACAGCTGTTAGTAATCAGTTCCTCCCCGTCGTTGCATTACTCACTGTCCCAGCATTGAAGCTCCCCCCACTGGATCCTCCACATTTCTCTCTTTCTCACCATTCTCCTTCCTGCCCCAATTGTCTCCCTCTAACTCTGTCTAGACCTTCTCCAGGCCAGTAATACTGTGTTTTTGCCTCCGCCTTCTCCCAGCTGCTTATCAAAATCCCCAAGTAACTACCTAGACTCCTTATGTTCATCTGCTTTATTTAGCTGCTTCCTGTGTTCAGTCATTATTCCTCTCCTCAAATATATCAAAACTAACAAACATCAATTCCTCACTGTAAAGCAGTAACTTCACAGGCATGCACACATTACCAAGTAATATGTAATATTAAGTAATCACCCACTTTCACAAGGGCAAAAACACTTTTTACCTCTCAACGAACTTATTGTGTCATTCTTTCTCTGCCTCCAAAAGACTTGAGCTTTAGCTTCGATTTCACTGGGGCTTTCTGCAAAAGACTTTGCGGACCTGATGTACGACTCTTTGGAAGCTTTTATGCTTATCCTCCTTAACTTTGTCTGAAAAGACAAAGATGTCACAGCCGATGTTTCAAGTATTTCTTTAAGTTTTCCTCTGCCATTATAACCGTGCTTATTTCTTGGAGGTTAGCTCCACGTGAGTTATGCTCTCGAGAAGACAGAGTGATTTACAATATCCAACGCTCTTTAGACCTGTTGTGAAGAAGTTTTTTGATGACGAGCTAACCGGCAGTAAGCAACTTTGAGGAGGGTGGCAGGAACCCTACACTAAACAACTACACACTAAACAACTACAAATGTGCTGACTGGTTTACGGCATACGCCAACATCATCATCTGAGATTGTTTCACCACAATTCGATTCATCACCTCATCGCTATTCATCCTTCACACAGACACTGGAAACAGAAATTTACTTCAATCCAGCTGCAGGCGACCAGGAGATCGGGATTTTACCAAGCTATGCGCTGGTGCTCATGGGAAACGCAGTCTTCCTTCAGGCAAAAACACTACTGCTTTTGTCCACAGCGGGCCGGCAAAATCGACCAAAACTGAAACTTCTTTAATGTGTATGTAATACTGATGCAAATGTTAGAGTTGTGCACACATCATTTTGACTTCGTAGTTTTGGAAAGGGGTAGGAGCTTCTTAAAGAGACAGAGGCCAATTTCAAGACATTGGCTATGATGTGTTTTTGATACATACAGCTTTTTAATAGAAAAATACACACAACGGTTGTTATGCATGTATATATGTTTCATGTTTTCAAAAACGGTGAAACATATATACATAAAAACAGTTCTCATCCAGTTGTAATGCTTTAATCACTCTTTCAAAACAAAAATGTTCAAATTGGATTCACACAGCATGATGCATCCACCACTGTGCTTCACTGGTGGCGCTTGTGCCATTTTTACTTTTTCCCATTCGCTTCATCCCCAATAAAAACTAAAAACTCTTTCCAAAAGAATATTATTATTTCGTATTTTTTTCTTCAAATGATGAAATATAAAGGTTTATGAGGTATACATGTTGGTTTTAAATAACACGTTTCAATTCAAAAATGTCAGAGAGGATGTGCGTTCATGGTGATGATGCCGGCTTTTTCCGCATCAAAACTGTGATTCGGGAGGTTCTGTTCGCATCTTAGGCCTTCAATACATGTCAGCGGCAATAAAACAGAACAACATGAACAAAATGAGATGCTGGCACGTTGAAGAGAAGGTGGAGGAGGAGAGCAGAGATTAGCCGGAGCCGTGAGGTTATGCTTCTCTGGGCCGATGACTCACCTCGCAGCACATCGAGAGAGAAAAGCACTGCGACAGCATCGAAGTGTGAGTCTCTCTGCGAGCCGCTTTCATTACTCTTGGTCTTCTTGGTGCAGTGCATTCATGTGAAGAGGACTTTCTCCGTGAACTCCTCTTTGTTTGGCCCAAAAGCAATAAATCACATCATTACAGCAGGTAGCGGGTTGTTGGGGCTCCCATCCAGGTTTGTCTCCACTGGGAGCCGCCTCTGAGTCCCACAAACCAACTTTGATTTTTTATTTTTCTCGCCTTTACTGCATGGGATAGAGTGGATGAGCAAGTCTGAGGACACGAGAAAGAAGGACAGTCCCATCTGTCCTATTTACGTTCTAAAATAAAGTACATCAGTGTGTTATTGGCACACACACGTGTGCCTTTGCTCGGTATGAGCCTACAGTGTGTGTGAATGTACAATAAGAGATGTCAGCAATGGGTTCTCATGTGAGAAGGGTAATGATGGGGCCGGCTGCTCAGAGCCATTACTGTAGAAATGCAGAAGGAGGGGGTGCCAATGTGAAATCAAAGTGCTGCAGTGGAGTGAGCATGGATATGCAGTGGGCTACAGACTGCAGTGCAGCCACTGACCCACTGCTGTGTCAGTGCTTCCCCACTGACACCGTGTACGGCCTCCAACAAACGAACGCAGGAGAAGCTGACACCGAGAGACTTTGGTCGTGTGCTCAGAAGCTTTTAAGTCCACTGAAGGCGGCCGTGTCTTAGACATCTCTATACGGTGATCTCATCAACGTCATGGTTAACAGGAGGAGACGTGGTGCTGTGTTGGTGGGTTTGTTGGAGCCATGATTCTATAAGTGGGTTAAAAGGTAACAATACTAACAATAGGAAGTGACAGTTTCTCCAGTCTGCATGCAACATATTAGATAAAAATATCCTCCCCTAGCCCCCATTACACAGCACCCATGGACTACGGTTAATTGAAAGGACTTACCAACTGCAATCATACAATCAAAGATGACAAGTAGGTCAGCAGTAGGCAATAACATCTACAAAATTCTCCACAAAAAGCAACCTGCCCAACATTAACTTCACCAAAACTGGACATACGGACTGGGACACCAAGGCTCATTTAATCACCAGGGGCAGAGCTTTAAACTCACGGCGCATAACATATCACACACACACACACCGACTGAGTCAAATAAATTCATGGGCATCATAAAAGTAAAATCTCATTTCAAATGCACAATACGCCAAACACCATTATGCACTATTACGCATATCAAACTCGAGGCACAAAAATCCAAACTGATATGAGGATGTATAAGGGATCAGCTGACCTATTTAATTAAACTATTTGTGCATTTTTACACAGAAAACCTCTGCAATTTAAAACCTACTGAATGTCCCAGTGTAATATTAATCCTGTGTGAATAATAATCAAGATGGCTTATAACATGGGCTACCTTATTACATGAAAACAAAGTCCATACGCCGAGCTACTAAGCTAGCCACAACATCACTCTGGTCTGCCACCATTTCGCTCTCTAGCTCCCTCTCACGGTCTCTTACTATAGCGTGAGTTTTGAGCCACCAGGTTTGCGGGCACGGAGCAATCTGAAGGAGCAATAATTGTAAGCGTGTTCGTATGACTCTTCGTATGTTCGGCTCGCAACTCTACATCATATGTAAATGAGCCGCGCTCCCAGCTAATCTAAGACTGGCCTTTTAAATCCAATGAAATAATTCATTCCAAATACAAAGAGTTGATTCAGACTCTCAGACTCACTAAAATTTCAGCAGATTAGCGAGCGCAGACATAGATGAAAGATTAAGATAAGATGAAATTATATTAAATAAATACAACTTTTAACTTTTAATTTTTTTAAATATACAAATAAAGTTTATTTAATACTCCTATTGTTTGGTCTACAAAATTTCTAGGCCTTCTTTGAAGGTGTAGAAGGCCCTAAGGGTTCCCCACTGCCAAAATCACCAACCTGGTGTCATCCATCTTGTTCCACTGCATCTATTGGAGGATCCCAAGATGCTCATAGGCCTGATGGTCTCTCCAGGAATGTTTGGATCTGCTTTCAGTGGAAATTCCTTTAAAAAACATTTACTGGGAAGCACAAAGGTTTTATATTCCTAGCATGACGTCACAGAGAGAACTTTAGTCACCTGCTCTAATATACCAAGCTGACTAGAGTCTGTACTTTGATTAAACCACTAAGCATAAATTCAAACCTGAATCTAGCCTCAGTGTAGTAAATTAAGCACATTTTTGCTGATTTCATTCAGAATTTGGTCTATTTTTCCATTATTAATATGATATGACTATATTTAAGGGCAAAAACATGTTTATCTATCTTTCTCAGCGCGTTTTAAGAACAACAGGTATGGAGAAAGACTCACATTACGCACACGTGTCCCCAATCCCTCCTCCCATCACTCTTGAAGAAGCCAAACTTCCTCCAACCTAAGGTTGAGATTGAAACCCGATTTAGACGGTGTAAAATCTGTTCTTTCAGTCTGGAACCTTGGCCTTGAACTCAGAGGAGCTGAATCAGAGTCAACAATAAAACCATCTCATCAGGAAATACCACAGATGTGTTCACACAGCAGCCGATTTAAAAAACATTCCATACGTGCGGCCAACCTCAGACGTTTTCAGCACCCATTTCTGATATTTCCACCGCTTAAAAATACTAAATCATATGTGATACTAATTCAAAAACATATCAGTTTTAAAAGTCTAGTTGAACAACTTTTAAAGGAACATTTGATCCATTGAATGCTGCATCTGTTGTTACTGCTGTGAAAACTGCCTTCCTGTGTGAAATCTACCTTATTCTCCTGCGCAATGGGGTTGCTTTTGGGTGATAAGCAGTTTACACAGAAATCTGATGGCAGCTGCATTTCTTTGCGGCATGAAGGACAAAACAAAAGAAAACAAACATTAAATTTAGAAAAGACTTGGAATTGATCATGAACCCCTGCTGTGTGAACGCAGCCAAACAACATCCTCCACACAACGCCTTGAGATCTGGTTCATTAGGAAGAGGCTCCACACATCTCTACGTTGGTTATTTACATACTTTTATTAGTATGTGTGTTTTGATTGAATTGTTATACTAGAACCAGGAAGTTCTTTAAAACACAAGCAAACCTGAAAACCAAACTTCCTTAATTACTCTGACAGTACAAAGTTCTGGTTAAATAACTAAAATCTTCACTAATTCCGTTCTGTAAATTTCCCTACATGATCGTTATCACAGATAAGACCCATGAACAGACTCAAAACTACGTAACATTCCTGTTTTTAGCTTCTAATGCAATTAGAAAGGTTCACCACATTGACGTTAAGAGCCCCATTTTAGGGTGGCTGGAGCCACCCTAACATTTGTCATTAAAAAAAAAAATGTATATATATTTTTCTTTATTTTTCAAAACCAAATGCGGTAAAGAAGTGAACACGAGCCATCAAATATGTAAGTTACTCCGAAATGAAGTCTCGGACTGTTTTCTTTGTTATTAATGCAATTATTAATACCATTCATGTTCCTAATTGGCTCCGTCTAATCACGTGATATATATACATATATATATATATATATATATATATATATATATATATATATATATATATATATATATACTTTTTCTATTTCACCAGAAAATTTGGCTTAAGTTGTTGAAGTGGGTTTAATGAGCCATTTCGAATAGTGGATAGAATAGAATGCCTTTCATTGTCATTAAACACATTGTACAATAAGATTGTAGGACCACTCCTTTGAGTGGCGTGCAAAAAATATCTCTATAAAATATATACAGAAATAAACAACGTGAAAGATTTGCGCAAAGAGCCGTGAGCCACTCCGTCTGTGCGTGCCGCCATCTTGAATTTGGGAACAGATTGTTGGGAACAATCTGTGAACAGATTGTTGACTTTATAGTCATAAGTTGTAAGTTATAAGTTCTACTGCCTCCTGGATAGTTTTCATAAACTGTAATAAATTGACATATATGTTTCATAACACATCCCTCGTATTTGCATTAAAACTTTTCAACAGAATAATGTGAAAAAGTCTCAAGGATATCCTTCTTTGCGATGATTCTATTGTCTAATATCTAATTTGGATTAAACTATAGGTTAAGAGCAAATCTATCAAAGACAAAGCCAGTTTTATTATCAATTTCCTCAGATGTAGTAGACACACAAAGTAATTCTAAATATGTTTCTCACTGTGCTAGGTGGAGACAAAGACATGCCAAAGTACAGGGAGGGCATGCTGCAAAGTCATGTAAATTGAATGGTGCAAAAAGGTATAGTTTAAGTAGTGTGGTAGACATATGGGTGGGGGGGGGGCATTGTTGGGCATAATCCTGGCATAATGGCAGCATAGTGGTGCAGATTTCTAGTCTCCGGACAGGTCGTGGGTGGAGGGGGAGATGGGAAAGGTGAAAGAGGGGCGGGGGAGTTCACCATCCTGATGGCCGGGTTTATAAAGCTGTTGTTGAGTCATGTGGTTAGAGAACAGACTCATCTGTAAACTGTTTACATGATGATGAGTTGTGAAGCACTTTCCCACTTCAGTTTGTGCAGGAATGTCACCTACCGTTGTTTTTTCTTTGTATTTTAGCACATTTTAGCTGATGTAGTTTAGTTGGTGAAGTGGCTTTAGCTAGCAATTAAATAATCAAAGCTATTTTTAAATAGAATAGAAATGATGGCAAATGTGTCCCAAGGTGTGATGCTCTTAAAAAAATTAATTTATTAACAAAGCCTTAGTAGGTGCCCTGAATAATCTTACCTCGTCTGGGGGCTGAGGCACCACTGTCTCTCAAACCTAGTAACGTCCCTGGTTCACCATCAGGTCTAAAATTATGTAAATGCAGTTTTACGGTTGACATTTACGATCTGGAAAGGAAACTGTTTTCATTTTGGTTGATATTTTTCTTGAACAGTATGGAAGTGATCTAAAGTAGGACAACCATACTAATCCTATACTTACATGTAACTTTTGGGGATTGTTTCTTGGCTTTTACAGACTCACATTTAAACAACTTTTTAAGAGTTTAAATCCATGTTAGCATCCTGAGAGTTTGTTCTTATATCTAGGCACTGAGGCTTAATTTAGATTAAGAATTAATACATTGTAATTTGCTTTATTGAAAATTATGAACTCAGATCAAAAGGTTTTTTATTTATTTTTTTAATGCCTCTTCTTCTTATTCTGCATCACTTTTTTCCTCTTTTTTAATGCATACTGATAGCATTAGAGAAGCTCTAACCAGCAAGTATGGATGAGTGAATTCATGACCTCATATTTAGGTTCATCTGATGCCCTGAAGGCTTTTCTATTTTGCAGTCAGACAGAAATAACCGTTTTGTCAAGCACAGAAAAGCCAGAAGTTTCACAGGAAGCTGGATGCACAACGCGTCATAATTTGTTAACCAGCTTCGATAAAATGTCCATGTTTCACCTCAATATGATCCAACCATTCTGTCTGTTTAAGTGTATTTAGTATGCTAAAAAAATGGCTTCCAGATGAACTAAAAGGCTGAGTAGGCATGAAATGGAAATGTCTGATTGTCTGCTTTACGTCTGGCGTCCACAGCGCCGTCAGTGGATCGAGCTGTCCCTCCATTAAAGTGTTTTGTGTTGTGCTCAGCTTCTAATTCCCCGGCTTCTCAGACGTCGCCGCTTAAGACTGTCCGGTGAGAGTGAGCGGGGAGCACCTCTTAAACTCAGGTGAAAAGGCGGCTCACTCCTGTAAGACCTCAAAGTCCAGACTAATCGACTTACTGTGATGCTCTGAAGGCACCTGTGTGTCAGTCTATTGGCTGAAAAACAACCTCCAGCCTGTTTTTGTTCTTTAAGCGTTTCTTTTTTAGTCACCCATAAATGTTTTTGGTTATTCTTGATTCATCATTGAATTCTTCGGCTTCATGTCATGATTAAAACCTAGCTTCAATCTTTCATAAGACAAAAAACAAATAAATATATATTAAAATATCATACAGGAAGTTTAATACATTTGAAAGTATTTATTTTGAACATTAAAGTTTTTTTTTCTGTAGACAAGCTGTGAAATTGCACATGCTTAGGACGCAGGGCCATAGGGGTTGTATGCAAACAACAACAAAAAACGTACTGACGTCAACTTGTTCGATTTAATGCCACCTAGGATTTCATATCAAATATGTGTTATGCTGGGCCAAGTTTAAACCCAGAATGTTCTGTTGCTCCGTGCTGAAGAAGACGTCTGTGAGCATTTTTCTGTGCAGATAAGGAGGTCCTATTGTTTAATTGCTGTATAGTCACTTGTATTTGAACGTAAACATCTTGACGAATTACTGATAACCTGTAGACTGAGCTCTCCTGAAATTTCAGACGGTGCAAAGTTTAAGATTAAATTAAATGTTGTATAAAAACTTTGAGACAGATCTTTTGTTACTGCTCACTCCCCTAAAGAGATGTGCGAATTTGAACCTCAGTGCTGGGAAATCTTTATTGGCTCTGTGCTGTAATTTTATCATATTCAAAAATTGGTAAACTTTACTTATGTTGTCTGGCTTTGTTCTTAGAAATACTTTGGTACATGAATATGAATCACTCCTAGTAAATAAAACAACCACGGTTACCAAGTGCTTTGTTCCCTGGAGACAGAGACTGAACGGACATTTTAGATGGTTTAGGTTTTTATTTTTTCAAAATAAGGCAAGGCTATGCGCATATGCACTTTTTGATGGCAAGCTAAAATTACACCTGCCATGACAACTACGGCAAATATAAGGTTTGTTTTTTCTCTGTCATTCTTATCTCAACTTTTTCCAAATCGACATCCAAAACGAATCCATTTCTAGACAGTTGTCTGATGTAAATGTAGTGGAAGTACATTAATTTGAGACTTTAGGAAACAACTACTATCCTAAGTGACTAAAATAATAATAATAATACTCCCCCCACGATTCACCCCAAAAGTGACTGATATAAGTAAGGCCAACCAAAATTACTCCAAGAGGGCATCAACAACTCAACCAGTGGTTGAAAAAAATAAACGGGAACGACATCTGAAACAGTGCAGGCCTCTTTTACTGCAAGTGAAAATCTCTGTGAAAGGAAAGAAAGAAAAAGAAAGACAGGCCAGAGGCTCTGTCTCTGTCTTTTTCAATGGTAAAGTTAAAAGAAAATAGTGGGACACTCATGTATTTATAAGAGGAGCAACGTAATAATAGAAAAAAGATTCTTATATAAGTAAAACTTGTGTCATGTTTACCTTGCCAGACATCATTTTAGTTCACTCAAAAGCTTGGCTCTTCCTCTTTATCTCCTTTGTGTTGATAGTTTATAGACCTCCTATTTTTATGGGATTCTTTCATCCCTCAGATCTGGATCTGGCTGATCTGAGGCGAACCGCCTGCCAAGCAGCTGTTTGGGGTTTGTTTAAAAAAGGCTGGTTGAGGGGTCCAAACGAGGCACTTGTCACTGTTGGCGAGGTATTCGACCGCAGCCCAGTGGCCCCGAGGAGAACGCTTGTAAATGTCAGTCGTAACGTAAACATGCAAAGTCTGATTATGTAAACGGCAATTTCTAAGATCTGCCTTCAGAAAATATAAAACAAAACAGAGGAAAGTATCGAACGTGGGACAGATGTAGCGCAACAACAATCCATGCGGGCGTCCATGTGTGGAAAGCATGTCAACAACGGAGATGATAGATGAGGATCAGATTCATAGCACAGGCTTCCCTGCTGTAAGGCAACGGCGCCACAACACGCTGAGCAACCTCGCAGAAATAAGCGCCCTCACAGAAGACGTTAGTCAACATTAGTACGTGTAGGAATGGTCAAATATTTCAAGTATTTTGTTTTTGTTTCCTTTCTAAAATCCTCAGCTGGACAAAGGAGATTTTGGAAGTATGTTTAATAGTTAGTGGACCATTAAAATGTACAAGCTATTCATCTTCACATTGTGAATAAAAGTCCAAGAAGGCCTGATGAATATCTCATGTTTGTGTACATATGTGCTACATAGAGACAATATACCCAAGTAGCTGCTGCTTTTAACATACCAGGTATTTATTATTAGATAATCCTGATTATAGCAAGTAAATATAATGTTTTTTTATATTTGCAAGGGTTGTCAAGCTGGAATTAAAGACCTGAAGCAAGTACTGTGTAATAGCAAGGTTGAAGTTCATAAAAGCAAAGGAAATGTTTGTTTATAAGTGGATAAGATCAATCTGTTTGTTTTCCTTTCACTGAGTCAAACTGAACTTCTCCTGCTTTGGGCCAGTTAGGATTCCTGAACTTATTTATATTTTTTCCACACCCTTCTCACTGTATTTCGTACAACCTTCTGCAGCCCGTTCCTCCAGACAGAGCAGGTGTGACTGACTCAGGTTTGTAGGCCACTTTACTCACAAACGCCCTCTCAGCTCTGCACATACATTTTCAGCGGGACTGACATCAGGACTTTGTGAAAGTCAGTGCTAGGAGCCATTGTCATTATAGAGGACCCGTTTCTGCTGAAGCTTTAAGTTTTTGGTTGATTTCCTGAGGTTTTATTTAAACATTTCTATATATTGTTCTTTTTTTTTGTCTTTCCATACCATCTACTTTGTGTCGCATACTAGATCCAACAGAAGAACCAAATGCTGCCTTCCCTCATTCATTCACTCCCAAACTGCTTTGCATGCTGGTTTTAGTTCACGTTTTACGTGTCAGAAAATCTGAAAATTCCACAAAATCAAGGAAAGGAGTAGAACTTTCGGGGGTATGCATAATTCTTAAAAACCGCATACTCACCGCATAAATAGCATCTGGGCGCAGAAATCACAGAATTATGTAAATTCGCCTGATTTAACAGATTTTTGTCCGGCGTGTCACCTAGGGACCTCATCACCACCATAACCAACGTTGTTCTGGTCCACAGTGGCGGGATGAGATCACTACGCCATATTGGATGTGGTAGATCTGCCCCGTAAATTAATAAAGGCAAATGGACTGAGGTTCACTAGTCTAAAGTGTTAGAGTTAGCATGCTAACACTAGTCAGCATGCTAACACTAGTCTAAAGTTTAGGAGTTAACATGCTAACACTAGTCTAAAGTGTTAGAGTTAGCATGCTAACACTAGTCTAAAGTGTTAAGTTAGCATGCTAACACTAGTCTAAAGTTTAAGAGTTAACATACTAAAACTAGTCTAAAGTGTTAGAGTTAGCATGGTAAGAACAGTCTAAAGTGTTAGAGTTAGCATGCTAACACTAGTCTAAAATGTTAGAGTTAGCATGCTAGAACTAGTCTAAAGTGTTAGAGTTAGCATGCTAACACTAGTCTAAAGTGTTAGAGTTAGCATGCTAACACCAGTCTAAAGTGTTAAGTTAGCATGCTAACACTAGTCTAAAGTTTAAGAGTTAACATACTAAAACTAGTCTAAAGTGTTAGAGTTAGCATGCTAACACTAGCTTAAAGCGTAGTCTAACTAGTAAGCAAGTAAAGTAAATGGACTGAAGTTGATCCAGCGTCTTACTACAGGAGCTTTAAGTTAGTAACAACTGGCTTTGTTCTTAGACAGATTCTGGATTTCAGAACTAAGCAATGTTCATATTTAGCTCATACTACGTTATAGATGACCTTAAATGGTCCAAGACTCTAAGTTAGCATAACGGGACTAAATAATTGGCTCAGCTATGCTGCTATGTTATGTCATGTTTGCTGCTCACTACATGTGGGAGAAGCAGGTTTATTCTCCCTTCAACAATTCCCAAGTTTGTCACACATATCTTATCCCGCATTTTAGTCTCAAAAATCAGGACGAAATGCCGCAGAATTAAACGTACAAATCAAGGATATTTGCCCGCATTTTTCTGGGGGCGCTGAATTGTTTTCATTGGTACCATTAAAACTTCATTGAGATTTTATCAATTATTTATTGGATTTATTTTTTACTTTCCATAACGTCAGCTTTACATCCTAGATAAATAAATGTAAAAGTATCATTACTTTCCTAATACAAATGGAACTACATTGTAGGAAAATTCTTGAAGACATCTTGTGGTCATCTCTGCATTATAAAGGCAACTTACTGAATTATCAGTTTCCAAAACTTGAGTCCCTGTCTCTGCATTTGATTCTGTGAAAAAAAACCAACTTTATATCTAGCATCCAACATCCCCGTGGATATACATTACTTACTACCTTTTAACTGAGCAAACAATTTCAGCATTATTTATGTTTTCACTCGAAACAACTAATGTATACTTTCTTTTTTGTTTTCCATTGGAGAAAAATGTCAAAATATCAAATATATATAGAAAAAACAACTGAGACTGTCAAGTTTAAAGCATATTAAAGTGTATTCTACCTGGAGAGGTTCAACCTTTAAATGTTTTCTGTTGAGCATCCAAAATAAAACTGCATCCATGCATGAGACTGAAAGTGGAAATGTAACCTGTGTAGTGTTCATGATGGGCCTGCAGGTTGCGGTGAAACTGTCTGTAAACCTTGGCTTGAACAGAGGCGCCATCGATGTGTTGAAGGCATCAATGTAGCACGCCAAGTGAAATAACCGGAAAAGGTTCAGGAGCACAAACAGAAGTCGGACGTTGGACTTTTGATGTTTAAGAGTGAAAACCAGGTATTTTTAACATGGAAACTATTTTCTCAATAGTTTTCCCCCTTGAGCTTGTGGCCAGGCTTTCGGTTTCGTGCGTCATAAAGGCGTAAAAGGCGCTCGTATACTCTAAAGTCGTGCTTGATATCAAGCGTCAAAACCCACAAGTTGGGAAATTCTTCTTGGGTTCTGTTTGTTTTCCCCTGCTAGCCTGCTTGTGCGATAGTGGATGAAATCAAAGCAAGAGATCGTCGCAGTCGGGTGCCTCTGGAATCACAAGATATTTCACCGCCTCCTCCAGGAGGATCGATTTCAGCGCTGTCTTCGTCTCACCCAAGCCTGCTTTGACGGCCCTTTCGACCCACTACATCAATCATGGCTGACAATCCACATTCAGCTGCAAAGTCTTGACGTTCCGACTCCACGGTCTGTCGCTTTTGGAGACGCCTTCGAATGCTCACAAGCTGATATAACGAACACACCAAACGCGGCTCTGTCATACCCATTTTCCTCCTCCACCGAAGTGTAAAAAAAACTTGTGGGGGCTTCAAGGACCAAACGACTTTTCCAATACATCCAGCGAGAGAGACGGCTGTGGGAGGGTCTGAGGGCAGTGGTGAGCAAATTATTAACAAGCTCAAAGAGTGTTGTTGCGGTTGGATTTGGCGCTTAATCTACTTGGTAATGGTGACGCATACTCATGGAGCGACGTAATGACATAGCTCTCCGGCCAGCACCAGTGTGTGGAAAAAGAAACGGTTCTTTGTCAGGTTCGTGTTTGGAACCAGCCTCGAACCGACTCTAGCACCAGCACGGAACCAGCCCCTGGTGGAAAATGGGTTAGAAAGAGTTGGTGCCAGCTAAGCACCGGTTTGGAACCAGTTTGGTCAGTGAAAACAGAAAGAACCGGTGCTAACTCTGGGTCTAGCACCAAACCAGCACCAGAACCAGTTTGGTGGAAAAGGGGCATTATAGACTTTGCATGTAAACCAGAACCCACCCCCAAAACGAGCGAAGTGCATTGAGTCCGAAGGCGCCTGAGAAGTGCAAACAAGCAACCAAAAATAGAACAAAACATTTGCATTGCCTTTCCTTCTTGTTATTTTATTTTTTTATTTTTAACCGTCTAACCAGTATGCAGCTAAACTTCCCCGTCGATGTGTCCCACTGAGCGAGATCTGAGCTTCTGTTCCAGCTTTCCTTGTTTCCTGGAACTATTGCATAACAGCAAACGTCTCGAGTTTCTCCCAAGAGGAGAATTCATGTAGGGAAAATTTTGGGTTTCCCGAGCAGAGTCCATCAGCGCATCTCTATCTGCTCACAGCCTCCCTCCCTTCCTTCCTTCCTTCCTCACTCCTCCTCTTCCTCGCTCCCTTCTGACTCCACTATTGCACACATGCACACCAGTGTGCGCGCTCTCACTCACTCGCGCGCGCGCAAAAAAAAAAAGGATTGCGCACGCGCACGCACGCCTGGACGCTGCAGCTTTTTTTAAGAGAGTGTTTCCAACCTTTGGCAGGAGGGAGGAGATAATGTCCAAATCCTGATTGTTCTTATTTCTATACACATATATATATATATATATCTATATATATGTGTATATAGATCTATATAAGAGCCAGCGGATAGATGAGCCACCGCGGGGAGCGGCGCGCCGGCTGCGGCCGCTAGTCCGCGGCCACCGCGCCTCTGCGCGCATGGGTCGCGGCGGCTCGGCTCCTCTCGCTCGGCTCCTCGGGGAGGGTTTCCACTGTCAGTCCTGCGGCGCTGGAAATGGCGTGGTGATGCTGAGCGCCGGAGACGCAGCGGAGGCGGCCGCCAAGCGGGAGTAGAGCAAGAAAAAACAGAGATATATATATATATTTATATATATATATATATATATATATGCGCTCGGCTGCGCTCTTTTCTTTAAGGTTGGATTTTTTTGTTGTCGTCTCACGGACGGTACCATGGTGAACTACCAGAAATACATCACGGTGATGCAGCTGGCTCTGGGGGTGACCGCTGTCAACAAGGAACATTGCCTTCCACCCAGGAAGCGAATGTGGTGAGTGTGATGGATGATGGTGCTGATGCTGATGCGGGTCTGAGGCAGGAGGAGTGGGGCTTTCTAAGTGAGCCAAATAATAATAGTAAGTGAGTAAATAAATAAAAACGTGGCCGGCTCAATCTGTGGAGTGACATAATACTGCAGCCAGGCTGCTGCACCGCCTTGCTACCATCTCACCTACACCGTTAGGCTGTTGTGCATGAGTGCTCTCCATCACTTTGTAAAGTTGGATGCAGTGGGGGTGGTGGGGGGGCTGTTCCTTGTTTCTTTGCCTCCTAACTTCATGTGGCCTCCACAGTGGAGGTGAGGTGAACCCACAGCCTGTCTGCTTTATCCCCTCTGCTGCTTTGTAACCGATTAATAATAATTGAAAAAGCTAAAGCATGAAGCATCACCCTCTCATCTCTGTGTCTGTAATAAAACATCACTCTGCCTCCAGCATGTGTCTTGTGTCCTCATTGTCCACCTTTCACTTCCCCCTCTGTCTGTTTGTTTACTCCGAGGCAGCTCTCTCCTCTTGCTCCTCTTCTTCACGGCAAAGCGGATTGCCGCGACGTGTGTGACACTGGATCCCTAATTATAGTCGGATTACTATCTTGTTTGAAAGCAAAGGCTGTTAATTAGCACTCGACGGCGCCCTGATAGCGATTCAACAGAGATCTCTTCATTGTTGTGAGAGGCTTTTCACGCTTATCACGGCATCTCTAAACCTGGACCGTGGTCGGTGAATTCTGACCCAATATTAACAAAAAGAGCTGGAAAGATATTCAGAAGTACTTATTTTGTGGCCCTTTTGTAGAACTGTGGTTCTATTATGAGTTTAAAAGCAGCTAATATCTTACCCCCGTCTTGTTTTTGTTTTATTTTAAATCTAGAATAAGTGTTGTCTGGATCTCTCTTACGTTATACTGGGTTAAGCAGAAGCTTTTTTATTTATTATTAACCTTTTAACATCCGTCTCTATGGTTATTAACAACAAAAACAATGAGTAAGAGTGCTTGAATCCTAAGTAGGAAGGTGACGATTCACCGATCTTCAATGTTTTAAATCCGTTCAGTTCGATTAAAAGTAAACACAGCAAAGATACAAAAAGAACAAAACAGCAAACTAGCTTTCGCTGACATACATTTTATGCTTTCTTTAAACATTTATTAATCGTTTTTTAGTGCCCATCTAACAACAGATGGGCAGAGAGAGAAATAGAGGACACCAAAGAGTCGTGGACTATAACATCTCTGCTCCACCATCATTAAGCAACACAGCAGTCTGCCTTGTTTTAAGCCATCAAATGCAAACGCGGCAATGATTTACAGGCTCGTAAAATTAACCAGTGCCGTGTTTCTGCGTTTAAAGAAGACGATTTTAGTCTTGGCCGGTCTTGGACACAACTCCTCACACTGGAGAATCATTAACGGTGCATCACCTGCTCCCTCGGTTTCCTGTGTAAACGGCGACTCCAGGTCAATTTGCTCCTTTTCTTAAATTTGCGCCCCTGTTTTCTACTTACTCACTGCCACCTGTTTCCTCCTTTAAACCTTTATGTAACATTTATTCAGCACTTGCAGTGGAGAAAATGCTAAATTAAATGCTAATGTATGACAAACCCATAACATAAATATAATTTATATGATCTATTCTGTGTTATCATAGATTATAACATCAGATCAAACCACAAACAACAAGATTCTCTGCTTATATGTTAATTATTGGAAACACATAATTTGACTTAGACGTAATAGAATGAGAGATAATAGAAAATTGGTTGATGGGAACAGAGTGTCCTCCTGTCAGGTAGGCCTAGGCGTGCGGTTAGGACAATCTATCCCTCAGCAGACAGCAGTGGTTAAAATCCGTTGTCTTCTCTGTAAATGCAAAACACCAGAATTTCCTAAATTGTTTACAGAACAAAAAACTACAGTATTTAGTTGTTATTGTTATTCATTATTAAAGTAAAACAATAAAAGTAAACCATAACTTTCTGATTTAGCATTATCTCTTAAGTACAGGTGCCTGCAGCAGGTCTACTGGGACGGTGGCCCCTCTCTGCCCGGCCTAGACCCGCCCCTGAAAACAAAGTCATGCAAGTCTGAATAAATCTGCCCTCCTTTCAAACAGGCTTCACTGTTATGGACAAACTAATCTGTATTCATGTTAAATAAAGACTCCAAGAAAGGTCTCCACAGATAGCATCTGCATTTGGCCTCATTTCAGAACTTTGTCAGGGAAATAACGTCAAACTCAACTTTATTTCCTTATTTGTTCGACATACAAGCGAACCCCAGAATCACCTCTAATGTTTTTTTCTATTGCAATCCATCATAAGTTTCAAAACAACTATTTATGGTTCACGTCTGTATGCAGGAAGGAGTATTTAGCTAAAACTGAGAAGTTTTTAACCTTCACAGTGAAACATTGTTTTAGGGAAGCATTAAAGGTTCCAGAGGGAAAACGTCTTCCACTCATTTGTTTAGTTTCAGCTCTTAGGGGAGTAAAAAAGTTGTTTTTTTATTGCTGTTCTCTGTGTTTCCCACCAAGAGGAAAACATTTCTGGAACCAGTCCTTTGTAGATTAGCGTGTTCCTTTGTAACACAGAGCTTTAATTTTGGATTTTCCAGTTTGGACTTTCCCTATATGGTATATTCATGACTTTGAACTTCTTCAGCTTGCGATCAAATACTTGAGCATTTATGTGTTGTGGTTAACTTTTAAACACAAGAAATGATAATGAATGATTCTCAAAATGAATTAAAACTATCGATCCAACTGGAGATTTAAGCTGTTTTAGGTTCCTAGTTTCGGGTTTAGCGTTAACAACTCTGACGTGAGAGTCCTACTGAAACCTCAGCAGGGGGTCAGAGGCTTATTAGCTTTCACTCTCCTTGGCTGATCATATTCTTTGGTCTTCGTCGTCTTATTAGCCTAATTGCCCTTCGTGGAGAAGATGAGGGCTTTCACAGAAGCTGGAGGCTCTTGTTGTTTTCAGACCTCCATCTCCATAATCAGGCTCCTTGTTAAAGTGTTTGTGGTTTTAATTCAATAGGTCCATCCTCCTACGTCGTTAAATAGAAAACTTTTAATGGGTTGAGTGAGGAACTGTGACCCTGGTCCGTGTAGATGAAGCTAAATGTTGGATGAGGCTTTAAAAACACGCATGTCTTGGTTCAAAGTGTTTGTTATATGGCGCATCTAGAGGTTTTATTCTAGTTTAAGGTAAATGTAGGTGCTGATTATTTCACCACACCTCTTTTTTAAATTTGTTTACTCTTCCTCGTTTTAGTAACGACAGCCAGGGAAAAGTTTGTTCCGATCGTTTCAAATAATTTTCTATAATCTAGTCATAAAAATGACTCAGATAAATCACATAAGAGGTCGCTGTCTCTAATTTTATGTGTCAACAACCCCAAGACGGGAACAGAATCAAAAATCAATAGGAATAACGCACCGTTAAAATCATCCACGTGAAGGATTTTATTTTTTGCTGACTATTTTTCTCTAAAGTAAATGAATGACTCCCCCTTTTTTTTTCCGTAAGCTTCAGTTAGTTTAACTTATTTGGGTTGTTTTAAATTAGAGGGGTGAAAAGGTTATGTATTAATCTGTATCTATCTATCTATCTATCTATCTATCTATCTATCTATCTATCTATCTATCTATCCATCCATCCATCCATCCATCCATCCAGTAACATTTAAAATGCTTTTGTTTTTATTCATAAAGTCACTTCACAGCTTCATCATTAAAAGCTATTTGAGATTTACTCAGATCAAAGTAAACGTGCAGCTAAATAGAATAATAAAAAGATTGAAAAAAGTGCAAGTAAAAGAAAGGATGCTGAAAGGAAGGATCTATAATGAAGCTCGTTTTTGCACCGAGGACACAGGGATTTGCTGAAGTAGGAGATCTACACGTCAGCAACAGCTGCAAGCGTGAAAATGAAGCAGGTGAATTTAATCAGGTGCATAAACATGTTGGACGGTACAATAACAGTTTCAGTGCACTTTTGTTATAATAAAACGTTTTACGATAGGGAAAAACATGTTGTCTTTATTAGAAATGGGATAGTGGATTCAGAAATAAAGAGACATAAAGAGTCACATGGACCTCAGGAGTTGCAGGTTGTAAACCTCTGCCAGTGAGGTTTGGATTAGAAAGAGCAATGACTGTGTGATCTTAACTAAATTTAAGTGGAATAAAGGAGTAGGAAGCATGACAGCGTATTTGTTTATGACTCAATTACAAGTAAACGTGTAAACCGAGCAGGAGTGCGATGGTCGATTTGTACACAGAGCTCATGTGTACATTAACATTTTTGGATTCGGCAGACGTTTTTTTTTGATCCAAAGCGACTTAGAAAAGAGGGTTGACCTGCGATGTGTGATTGGTGTTGATTTTCAGATGTCCTTGTGTGGAAAGCTCCTGTATGTTAAAGATGTTGTAGGTGCTCCGTCTGTTTGACTGCGGTAAAACCTTGAGGACAAAGTGTCGACTGACATGAAAATCGGACCAGATCATCGTCTTAACAGTTTGTGGAGAGGATAAAGAGGTGGAAGCTGTGGGAGAGATTTCATTCATTCAATTGAAAACTAACATTTTATTACTTTTAAATTATCATGAACTGTTTTTATGTTGCTATATTCAAAATGTAAGCAGGACCTTGATTTTGGGGAATCTATCAAAGTAAAACCAAAGAGTTAAAAAAAACCTTTAGGCTGGAAGTAATGCATAAAACCGCGGGAAGTCAATTGCACGGATCTGACAAAGAGTGGATGAAGACGGTGAGCTAAATACCTGAACAGGTAAGTTTGATTAACTGGCTGCTGCTGTGAGGAAAGATGGAAATTAGACAGCTGGAGGGACGTGCTGGGGAATGACACCAAATGATAAAATTCAAGAAATAAAATCAAAGAAATATAAAATAATGGTTGCAAAAGTCGGACAACAACAAGGTAGTTTTATTCACCTCTTATTATCTCTGTTTTTGTAAAGATTTGTAAAGACTTCATCATTCAGACATATTTCTCCGCAAATATAAGACCTGAATTGACCTTAGACTGAACTGAAAGGTGAAGTCAAAGCTCCCTCCTTTTACAGGAATGACTCTGCATGTCTGGTGGAAGAATCGTAGCAGCTTCTTGTGCTGCTGACCTGCTCAGCCTGAACACTCGTCCCACCAGGTTTTATAAGAGCGCCACCTACGGCGTTCATTAGCAGCAGAGCAGCTCTGGTTGCCTTTAATTAAACCAGAACAGCAGCAGCAGCTCTCTAAATTAGGAGTGCTCTTTCCAAACAGATGTTCACCTCGCCTGCAGCCTTAAAAACCAAAATACCTTCTTTCTTTATTTTTATTTTGCACACAGCCCGAGAGTAGCTTTGACCTAACTTAATTAACTTTACACTCTGTTGCAAGCCTGTGAGGGGATCACAACAAGTCTGTTTTGCCTAATTTTCGCTTTTTCCTTTTACAAATAAAAATAGTCCCACTCTCCCGCATCGTTTCTCTTTATGTGTTTTAGTGTTTATGCTGCAGAACAAAAAAAAACCCCTCCGGATTGCTCCCCTCTGTTAAATGTTGTATTAGCAGAGGCCAGGTTGAGAGGAGTGAAGCATAACATCGCTAGCGAGCTGCTGATTAAGCAGCAGCCATAATTGCTCGAGCTAATCTTAGCTGATAGTTCCTTTAAGACAGCCTCAGGGACAGCGTAAAGTCCTGCACCCGATCAACGTGTTCCCCCACCATCCCTCTTGTGTTAGCAGGAGGCTTCAGATATCTAAATTAATCGGTTTTCATTAGCCTGTGATGTTTTTTTGCTCTTCCTTTGCTCATGGATGATACGAAAAAAATAGTAAGGCACACCTATTAAATCAGGGCCAAACAGACACTTGCTTTGGTAAGAGACCCCCCATGGATATGACAGGATTCTCGGGAAAAACCAGGCAGCAGATTAGAAAGGCTGAGGCACAAGCAGCACTGGCTTGTATTGTTAACAGCGCTCTGATCTGACAGCAGTACTCTAACGTATTCAGAAATATCTTTTCTTTCTTCGTGAATCCAAAGAAAAGGAATTAAGAGGCTGAAATCAAGATTTTCCATGCAGGCAAAAATGCAGGAAGCAGTGAAACTAATACTTGTTCATCTATTTTAGACGCATTTTATACAAATATGTATTGACGCTCCTTCAACCTCCACTTTATTTTTGGACGAGGTTGAAGAAATAATGTGAAACCTGTTCATCTGGGTTCTGGGATGACCAAGGCTTTTCTTCTGGTATATCTAACCTAGAATGGAGGCTGACAAGCCAGACTCATTTATCAGACACTGATAGATTCTCCAGAGCTCTGTGATCATTTACTCACATGTTTGATCTGTGTTTTACTCTTATATTGCTGTTTTTTTTATCCAGATTGATGTTTAAAATAAAACCAGTCCAGAGGATCTCGAGGGAATCTGTTTGATTTTCCAACATCAATAGATGCTGTGATGCTGAGGGTAAATAGGAGGCGCTTTGCAGGAACAAGAGGTCAGGCACCCCTAATTTGCTTCCAGGAGAGAGCGGAGGATTTAGTCGTGTTTGCTGGATTGTTTATGAGAACTGAGGTCAGCTGTAACTGACCTTTACTGTATTTTTCGTGCACTGCAAGCATCTATGTAACCAAAAACAAATTCCTTGTATGTGTGAGCATACTTGGCCAACAAAGCCTGATTCTGATTCTGATTCTGATTCTGATTCTGATTTCTCAAAAATGCATAAACGAGTCAAAACTAAACCGCTGGTGTGTTTCAGGTGAGAGAACATCATACTAGTTCTCTCCCAGCCTTTAAGCAACGTCTATTTCACCTCACAGCCACATTCAAGACTCAATCTCCTGGGTTCCCTACATTGAAAAATATTTAACATGACAAATATTTGGAATGTATGATTGCACTGAAATAATTTTTCTCGAGAAAAAGTCTTAAGAGACTCAAAAAGTTGAGACATAAGCCAACATTTTCTTTCCCATCATTTGGGAAGGGAAACGTATATTTACAGCCAACTGCACTTAAACCATGTGAGTGTAACAGAGCCTATGAATATTTCAAGTGGGAAAAAAAAGCATATTTCTATTTCATTTCAGTGTCACAAATCTCCAGCGAAGCGCATTATACCTGCAGATTTGTTAGAGAGGATGGGAATAACTCATTGCACACATTATATCCGAGTCAGCACAGTTGCTGACGCTACGTCATGTTGTGCCTTTTGTGGTGTTTTGGCTAAAATCCTCGACAACATCCAGGAAACCGGTCTGTGAATGGGCAGGACTGCAGAAGCTTTGTGATACGGTCCAAGCAGATTTTCTCATTAGTCGTGTTTGCTGGATTGTTTATGAGAACTGAGGTCAGCTGTAACTGACCGAGCGTATTGTTGGAGTTTGTTACTCTGAATTTCCAGCCTGTAAGCACCTTTATCTGCCTCAGGAACCTATTAGATTAATGCAGATAGTCGAGTGGAAGAGTCTTGTTTCTCCACATCACTTTTCATCGTTTCTCTCCATAATGTCTCAATGCTGTATGTTCAAACCTCAGGTGGTGCTCAGGCTGATGCTCAGCATATAAATGGGTAGGATAGTTAGATAGGAGCCAATTTCAGCAGCGAATAAAGACCGACCTCCACATGCAATCTGCTTTAACAAGCAATAAAAATGCCTAGTAGTCAAAATCCAGCTATTTTTCCTGAAAATGTCTCCTAAACTGAACCATTTCGCCCAGGTGAACTGCAGCGTTCACTGATCCTTTTCTTTGGAGCTTTCCCAAAGGTTGTTTCTCATGTTTTTTGTACGTAAGTTTGTATTTTGCACCATGCTGTGAACAAAGTAGAGCAAAGAGCAGATGCAGTAAAAATGTGTGTTTACTTCACTAAACGCAGTAATGTGCAGCTTAAATGGAATTTACATTGGTAAACGCTAACAAAACTGGGAAAATACTAACAACCAACGTTTTATTTCCATCTATTTGTCATATGTTTGGTCTGGGACTGAGCGATATGGCTTAAAAATTAAATCTCAGGCTTAAATCAACAATTTCTTTTTTTTAAATAAATGACAAATGAAAAACTATTTTTTGTTTAAGTCAATCCTTCTGTTAGTTACTCTGAATTAAAAGGCTAAAGAGTAAAAGCTGTAAGACATCCTTGTAAAATGGAGTCCCAAAGAGAAAATTCAGATTTTCTACTAAATAAAAGATATATTTAATTAAACAATTAATCACCCAGCCTTATGTGAGCCATTTGTTTGAACAGCAGAAACGTAGGTTCAACTGGAGTAGAGAAGCAACGTCAGTCGTTTCTTTATGGTGTCAAATGGGTAAGAAAATATCTTAATATTTCATATCTTTGAATGTGATAGAGGTACTTGACAGGGATTGTTAGAAAAACAGGGTTTTTATTTTAACGTAAAGTTACCTTTACAAAAAAAAAAAAAAGACGAACTGACCGGACACACAAAACATGATCGACTGATTTTTAATAGAAATGACACACAGGGGTGTGAATACTGGCTCATCACAACACAAAACGAATGCAACACAACTCAATCCAGTTATTAATAAACTAAGAAGCAACGAAAAAGAAAAACATCTACACATTAAACTTCAAACTCAAATACGTCCTAAAATACAAATAGATTTTAAATAAAGAATATAGGAGTCCAGTCCCTCGTGACAGGCAGGTAGGTGGTGAAAGAAATAAGGAATAATTAGTCACAATCACAGAAATAGAACTAAACCAATGAACATTTCCTAACAACCGAAGTGTCATCGCATTCGGGAGAAAATAAATAAATAAACATCAACAGAAGTTGGTTTTTGGGGAATTAACCATAATTTTGAGCGATTTTTTTCACCATCACCAGCTATTGAGAAAAAGTAAATAGTGACGTGATTAATTCACCGAAGCAACAGAGACAAAAATGTAAGTAATCCTTCAACCCTCAAGACGAGTTAAAAAAGATCTAAAATAAAGGAGAAAAACAAATAATAACGCATTTACATCCGATACTAATAAGAAAAAGATTCTGATGTGATTTATTTTCTGCTTTTTGCTCTCTGATGGTCTGAGTCGCCTCAGACTATGGAGAATATGCTTCACCTCTCTCTGCCTGCTGGTGTTGGTCAGATCATCGAGTAGAAGCAGCCTTGCTTCTGCCAGTTATCCCCAGACGCTGAAGCTTTCCACCAGAGGGTGGATGACTGATTGTCTTGTGAAGTGCTTTAGAGTCATCTGAACTTGATAAAGCGCTTTAGAGCGGCGGCCAATCTATCTGTGGCTCAGCTGTACTTTGAGCATAAAAGCCGTTTTGCAGGAATTCTCCAGATAAAATTTCATGCTGACCCAGCAACAGTGGAGAATTGTTGTGTGCTGTTCCGCTCTTACGTGGCCTTGAGTTAAGAACTAAATAATATATAAGTCCAGAAGACTCTCATCCATCCCCAGTTCCTAACATGTTTTTATGTTGATTGGAGTTTTGCTGAAACTGCTATCATCTGAATGCGGTTTGTTGAAGCAAGGAAACACGTCAAACATGAAGAGCGGCGTGACTTGATTACCATTGCTGGAAGAAGCTCTCTAAACATGCAACGCCTGGGTTGGTAAAGCCAGCCTGCACCAAACCAAGTCTCCACGAAATGAATTCAATGGCATTTGAATGTCATTTCATCCAGCAGGTTAACCTGGCCATCTGCAGAGCTAGGCCGTTCTTCCACCATGCTCGCTGTTGTCCTGATCTCGTACCCGTGTGTTTCTTTGACCTCCCCAGGCATCATCCCAGCCCGACCGCCGGCTCCGTCACAGCAGGCTCGTCCGCCAGCACCGTTCAGGGTAAGCCGTCGCTCCGCCGCATCAAGGGCCGCATCCACCGGAGCAAAAGCCTGGACAGCCTCGACGTCCTCGACTCCACCGTGAGTAAACCGACAGACACACACATCGATGGCCTGCAGGCGCTGTAATGTGACGCTGCAGACCTGCAGACAATGATGAAATTAATTTCTCAAAAGCAGATTTATGACACAATACAAAGGCGTGGGGTCACAAAGAAAACCCAACTCTCAATGATCAGCTGGTTGTACAAATTATTACCAGTGCAAAATGAACAACAGGAGTTATCAGGGATCTCTCACTCTAAGCCAGTGATTGTTAAACTCATTTTTAAGGTTTCACTGCTAATGCGATGACCTTCCTGACCTTGTTGCTTCGTTTTCCGCCTTTTTTTATGCTTTCTAATTGTTAAGTTGGCTTTTTGCAGCCAATTATGTGAGGACCACTGGCACCGTTAAGAACCCTGTTTTGTATTGAATCAGCTTTGTTTTCGACGGACAATGTTAAATCTAACTGCAGCATTTTTAGAACATTGCGCCACGTAAACGCGACGTAACGGGAACCCGTTTTCTTGTCACCGCACACCGTTGGGCAGATTTAAAAGAAATAAATCTTTTTCTTACATATTGTAATAATTTGAGGTTTAAAATAAATGATAAACCACCACATCACAGTGTTAACAGACTGTGGTAAGGAGTGTTCTCCAAGTCTGTACAGCAACCATTATATACTAGCAACATGCTTCTACCATCACAAACATGAAAAATGTTGAATTAATTATACTGTATATAATATATAAACATGAAAAAATTATTTTCAAACAAAACAGGAACTTAATATAAGAGAAAGACGCCCAAGTGAGACATGAACCATAAATAACATTTATCATTTGGATTTTAAACTATTTATTTAAACTAATGTTTCCCTCTTCAATATTTATTGGCATCAAACCAATCAGGCCTTTCTTTTTAGTACCTGACTAACGTTTTGCACATTTTCAATAGTATTTTGACATATAAATGGTGATGAACTCCCAGTTGTTTGATTTTGGGAGGTTTCTTTGCCATCACCCTCATTTTTAACTCCCCTCCAAAGATTTTCTAATCAAGTCTGGACAACATCAGTAATTTTCCAGTAAACTAAAAATGCGTCAAAACTGGGTCTGTTAACAGCCTCACAATCCAAAACATGTTTCAATGTGTGAACTTTGTACATTTACTGCTGACTCGTCAATATTTGTTCACCTTGCTTTTAAATTATATTGATACTTGAAATACAATCTATAATTTCTGTACATATTCTATGATGATTATTATTATTCACAAAAGCGTCTTACTGCTAGTTGTTCTATGTGCAGCCATGGAGGTGATAAATATATAACCTATAACACCGACAGGTTATGAAATGCTTTTACGTTTTTAACATGATGGAAAAAGTTTTACAATGATTATTGTGTGTAATATCTAAAACTTTTGGTTCCTATCAATTATATTTATACGTGTCCCGTTTGGTGAAGTCTGACGCTGGAATCTGGAAGTTGGCAGAGATAAGGAGCTTTGATGTGAGGAGTTGGAGCAGATAGAGTCGTGCTGCACCTTGTCGGTCGCAGTCAGAGCAGCAGACTGCTGAAGGGCCTCCTCCTCTTCCTCCGGGGACTTATATCGTGTTGACACTTCAGCAACGACCCGACTGTCAATTCAGCTCCATCTTTTCCATCTCATTAAAAGGACACAACAAAAGCTCCGAGCCGGATGAATTATTGATACAGGAATGGCTCGGCATTAGCGATATGGGCTTTTTGAGAGCGTGAGAGTTTTTTAATGCTCCCCGGGAGCGCACATTAAATTTTCATAGTTTCTTTCGCTACTTTGCGGTTTAATAAAACTGCTTAAACAAGATTTGAACGTGTTAAGAACATAAAAGAAGCTCAGCCAGTGGTTCTGGGGTGCGGCGTAAAAAATGTAAATCCAATCCGTTTGCTGATGAGTATTAGGGAACTGAGGAAATATCCTGATGTGGATTTAGAATGTTATTTGATTACTGTGTATGTTTATGGATTTAGCAGACACACGTTTATCCAAAGCGACTTGAGACTTAATATCAATCTGACTGTAAGCTATCTAAAGGAAAGTCCCTAAACAGAGTCAGTGGTGACAAGGAAGAAATAGAGGGAAGTACAGAGAGAGTAGTAGAGGGGGTGTAGAGGTGTGGGTAAGAGTTAGGATAGGAGATGATCTTTGAAGAGGTGGGTCTTGGTAGGTCATTCCACTATCTTGGAACAACGCAAGAAAACAGTCTGGATTGTCTTAACCATGGTGTAGGCACTGCTGGACCACAATCCATTGGCGACCGAGCTGTGACATAAACCTTTGGTAGAGTGTTCAAGTAGATGGGAGCCGTACCCTTCAGCACTTTGTAGGCTAGCATCAGGGACTTGGATTTGATGGGGGCAGCCAGGGGTGCTCAGTGAAGCTCCGTGAACAGAGGGGAGACGTGAGACTGTTTTTGGGCTGATTCTGGATCATTTGTAAAGGTTTTACCGTACAGGCTGGGAGACCAGTCAGGAGTGTTGAGCAGACATGGCAGATGTTTTCCTGCTGTGTTAAAGTAGCTTTGAAGGCTCAGTGACCCCAAGATAACCGAGCCTTGTTTTTTTTACCCTTTTTAACTGTTCAGATTTTAGCAAAATTATTGCTATAAACTTGATTGTGCGTACAGTCCTAAAAATCTGGAGATTAAAGGGAAAACATTTGGATTATCCCTATTTACCTTCTGTCTGTGTATGGAAATCTGTTTTAGATCATCTCCTGTTTTACAAATCCAACTTGCAGTCAAGGCATTTCATTTTTGTGAATTGCGTGATGGATAAACTTTTCATTTTAATTTTTTTGTGTGTGGATGTGGCGGAACAGCTCACATCTCTAAAATCCATGAACAAATAGAAACGATACAAAACATTTAATACTGACCCTCACGTTTTCTCTGTAGGATTCAAACATCATTGAAAAATAGTTCAAATTTAAAACCATTGAAAAATTTTGTTTCTGTAATTATTAATCCTAATCTTAGATTTCGGTTCTGGCTTTGACTGGACCATTGTAACATGTTATTAATATTTGACCTGTCCATTTAATTGCAGCTGTCACTGCATATGTGGGGGCTCTTCTGTTGGAAGCAGAACTTTAACATCTATTAGGTTTAAAAGTAGGATTGATTTAAATATAGATCCTTCTTCCTATAAACTCTCACCACCTCCTACCACCATGTTTCATCGTATTATCACGTTCTGGAAGGATATGACAAGCTTTTGTTTTTGTTTTTGATTGAAAAATGACTTTAACACACAAAGCAGTTTTGTTTAAAATTAATTTTATATCATATTCACACCTCCTGAAAAAAAATAAGTAAGTATTTGCAGTTTTTTATTATCTTCAGTCTCTGTATAGAGACTGAAACCCCTTCAGATTATATATTATGAAAGACTAAAACCATCGAGCTCCAATTTGAATATTACTTTATAATTTACATGTTCTTTAATAACCCTAGATATTGTATTTAATTTAATTTCTCATCTCTACAGTAAATTTTATTTTATTACTGTGTTTCTGTTTTTACATCAAATTATCGGAGGGGAAAATAGAGCTAAAACTAAGCGTACGTTCATTTTAACTCGGCTGTTAAAACTCAGAAGTGGGAGTGAAGTAAAACATGAGTGGGTCAGAGAAGTCGGGATTTGTTGTTGTTTTGTTCACTTTCTCAGAAAACAAATGAAATCAAAATCCAAACATTAAATTAGCCGAGAAACTGTGAAAAACTAAATCTTTGCCTTTAAAAACTCAGAAAAGCAAATTATTTACATATGAGAGGTAAAACATGAAATCTGGGGGAGAATAGTTGTTAAACAGACAGACATGAAGCTCTACTGCAGATCATTTCTGATTACAGAAAGGTGTCGGCTGGTAATGAGAGGAGCCGCCACACTGGATCCTGGAAGATGAAATTTCTGAGTTTTTACTGAAAACGAAGAAACAAATGATTAACTCAACTGAATTCGGTTCAATTTATTCATGTATCGCCAACTTACAACACATTTCGTGTCGAGGTACTTCTAAAAAACATGACAAAAATACAAATTTGAGTGTAATTAAAACTTTAACGCCAATGTCAAACTGAAAGCTTATGAAACAGTGGAGTAAATTGATACTTTAGGATTCATGTAGGGATATTTTTCAAGCTTTCATGTAAATGTAGCACAGTTGTAAAAGTCTGCCCACCATTGCAGACCTGACTTGTCAGGCAAATCCGTTGCACCAAATTCTCCCACACATTCTATTACATTTTCATCAGAGAAAAAGAAAACGCTGCACTCTTTCAGTTTCCTTTCCAATCCTCACATGATACTCTGCTCTGCACGTCTTCTCGTAACTGACTGAACAAACTGTGTTCGTTTGTGTTCACGGCCACTCAGAGGACGCTTCAAACGGCTCCAGAGGCCATGATCTCACCAGGGAACCCGAGTGAAAACACAGACTTCTGGCTTTTCCTCTCTCCTCTGTCTCTCTCTCTCTCCTTCTTGCTCTCACCATAAATATATATTTTTTTTGCCCGGGCCGGCGTGTGCACTGGAAGAAAACTTGCTGACTCCCCCGAACTCAAGTGCAGCTGATGGAAGTAACGGTCCGCCTTACAGTGAGTGATGAGCCTGCAGGATGCTGAGCCGAGGAGTGGTTTCCATTGCATTCGACTAAAATGTCACAACAAGACACGGCGATGCCGGCGAGCCGCTGGATGACGGGGTTTTCTGTTTCCATTGGTGGACGGAGCATATATAGTCAGGCCCACAATTATCATTGCTCATCACTGTAGAGCTAAATAATCAATAGTGGTTAAGACTTTGTTTGGATCGATTGCTTTTTTTCTTTATTGCTTTACTCCCTGGATTGTCCGGCGGGGGCCTCTGGCGCAGAGCCGAGTCCTGCTGTAATTTGTGTTGGCAAACGTTGCACTTGTTCACAGAAAGCTTGAATCAAATTTTAGTGCTAATGCTGCAGAAAGTCCCCTCAGAGATGAAGCGCCGTGGTTAATAACGGCCTTCAGAGCAGCCAGAGCCTTTGTTTGTCACAGGAGCTATTATTCTGGGTTTATTGACAACGCTCCGTCTCATTTCAGAGATGCTGATTTACAGGATTTTTTTAATTTATTTAACTTTAGAGGGACACAACAATCTATTTGTTCATTTAGAACATCAAATATATTAACTGCCACAACTTCAAGTACAGCATGAAAAACTATTTCCAGATTCCACACTCTCCCCAAGAAACAGAACATAAGGAAAGTTTTCCTTTCAAATATGTTCTTACAGCCCTTTTTAGTCACTCGACTTGTTTTAAAACACTTTAAAATGTTGAAAATGGCTGTTATCATCTGCACTGAAGAGTGTTTTTGTTGCCGCCCACCGGCTAACTGACAGACTGGCTGGTTTTTTGCAGCAGCAGTGCAGCTCGTCACACATAAACGTAACAGATCGTGACTTCATTTGAAAGACTGATTGCAGGAAGGGGGACAGACGTTTTCATTAAGGTTTTTTTTGGCTGCATTTCGAATTATCACATTAAAAACTGACAAAAATTCACATGATTTTCTCAAATTATGAAAAACATTTTACAGTTTTTGTGTTTGAGCTAATGTGCTAAAGCAAACCTGACACAGGTTTGGATTTCATTTCTGCTCCATGTTCTTCCCTTCAAGCTTTGGTTGACATTCACTGTTTTCTGTATTTTGAGATAAATGTACCCTAAATAATTTCAATTAAGAAAACCGTACTAACCGTGCTACGTTAGGGTAAAGTGTAAAGCTCTAAATAATCCTAAATGACTTCCAAGCAATTGAGATGAAATTGTGATTTGATTTCTGGTCTGGCGTCTCTATTCTGTGTTTTTGGGGGTAAAATATAATCTTTGAGCCGCATAAATCAAGAATGGGCTTCTATTTGAAAGCTTTGTGCCATGTAAAGGCAAAACCAAGGTTGTTTAGTCTTCTCTTGATCTCCAGAGGAATCTACTGTATTCAGCTGTTTTCCAAAAACGTTACGGCATGTTTGCTGCAGAGGGAACTACCAGGTGAGCTGCAGCGGAGGCTACAACCCTATCAGGGGGAGCACAGGCAGCTAAGCCCCAATTAAATGGATTACTCCACAACCGATGAGGACCAGTCACCAGCTGGGTCTGAGGTTTGCGCTGGTCAGAGTCTTAATCTCTTATTAGTTCTGCTTGCCCTGTTCCACTTTTCAAATCTTATTCTTGGCTGCAGTCTTCCATGGAAAGAGGCACCCCCTCACCTCCACTCCCACCTAGTAACTACAAGGGGCACCACAAAAAGAAAAAATAAGGAGGAAAAAGAAGTCCCACGTAAGCAATTATTGGAGGCTCAATGTCGGGGAAAAGTGCTGCAGATGCATTTACAGAGAGAGCAAATGCAGCTGAATTAACCAATCTGCATATTCAGAGGGGCTGTTAGCGAGTTGTAGGGCCTTACCTGAGCGGGTCGGCCGTGCAGAGGGGATGGGAGGGGAGGAGCAGACGGGTGCAGGAGATTTATCACGACAGGCCCCGCTGGAGGCCTTATTGCAGGGAGGAGAGGGGGAGGTGGCGCCAGGCGATGTGATTGGACCAGCTGATTTGCTCTAAGTGAGACAAGTCTCTTATGTAACAACAGTCGATTGGAGGATTTTGTTTTTGTCCTTTAGGTGATGAGCAGCGCAGGCTTGGTCGGATGTCATTTGGAGGGGGTTTTACATGTGACAGTGAAGCGCAGTCGATCACGCGTGACGTTTTGTGAGGCTTGCGTCGCAGATGTTGAGTGCATTTCTTAAAGCTGCGGCCCAGGAGCGAGGTCCATGTGTCCACCCGTCTGACATATGGTGGGTCACCGCAGGCCGCTGTGCAGAGTCTGTGTTTAAAGGCATTATGGCAGTGCTGCATTTTTTTCTTATATGTTCTCTAGTAGAAAACAGAGCATGAAACCATCATAATTGCAACTGCTTCTAGTGCGACTACAATAAGGAGAGACTATAACCTTCACTGCTTCCAACAAACTCAATGATGATCTGCTGCTATTTTAATACACAACCAGAAAAAACTTGTTATTTTAATGTCAGCTATCACAGTGTTACTGTAGTTCTTAGTAACCCCTGAAAACTGTAGTGTTCGGCCTATAAGGGAGGCAGGTTAGGGCATCCTTGGCTGTGAGCGGACCGCTTAAAGAAAATGACTCGTGCCTATGAATTGCTTTTATGGTTGAGCTCCTGTAGCTCATCAACAGAAGAGGAGAGGACTTAAACCAAGATAAATCCCAACAACTCTATCAACTTCCCTCTCTGATTTATGGCTGGAGGAGAGACCTGGAAGCTGCGTACCCGGCACAGCTCTGGATCACTGTAAGCTTGGTGGCATGTCACAGCGTACGGGTCTATTATACTGCTACAGTATGGAAATGTGCTGTTATTTTTCTAGAAAGCTGCATGTTCGTGTTATTTTATTTCATGTTTGAGCTGCTGAGCGTGAGGTCAGGTGAAGGACGTCAAGCAGGATGATGTAATGTTAGGAATCAAGATGGTGGTCCTAATGGAGAATGAAGCATGAAGAATGAATCGTCTGGGGTTGTTGTGCTAAAATCCATTTAAATAATCCTGAGGTTCGCTGCTGACAGCTGTGAACCTTCAGTGCACTTTGATGGATGTTGGATATTAACATTTATTGTTTAGATTTCGATTATTTAGTCTAAAACTGATGAGATGTCTTACATTATAGGAACGCATCATCTAAGCGTTCAAATAGGGAGACTCAGAGGCATGGCCGTACCATTTATAGCGACATAAAATGTGCAGAGTGTTGCAGATTTTAACATGTTTACTTGATATTTACCGTGAAGATAGCTTCCTTATTGCTAATTGACACAGTTTTTCCTTGAAAGACATGTTGATTAAGCATTTATTTACTCTACAAGCCACTCTTGTTCAAATCCTGCCCAAACCAGATTTCTACTCTCTGAACATCACAGCCTTATAAAAATGCTTTCTATCGATCTTAAAACTAGTCAATGAAAATGCACACAGGAAAATGTAGATAGAAAGCAATGCACTGAGATTGTTGGTGTTATTTCATATTTTTTGCTTGTGTTTTGGTTTACTTTCATCTCAAACAGTATCTCTCACCAGAAACTCCTGAATCTAAAAACAAAGCACTGGCAGCAGTTTAATGCTAATTAAATAAGTTGTTATAAGACGGTGAATGAAAAGAAGGAGTGTGAGTGCACCAAAAAGTGCATTAGCGGTGCCTCCCGCCGTGTTGCTCTGCTGATACCCTGGGAGGGACCATATGCCGTTTCAGCTCAGAAAGCATCCTTATCTTGCAAGCATAGAGCCAACTTCTCGTCCCCCTCCCTCTGCAGCGACACTTGGAACATCGTCAGCCAGCTGGAGGCAAAAATCTGGCCGAGTTAATGATTGAATTAACGCCGCCATGAGTTGTTCAGGGCCTTCCTTCTGCGGGGGCTCGTCTCTGTTTGGCCTTGATATGTGTAAGATGTGTTCAGCTCAAGTCCTGCAGAGGGCAGAGTTTAACTTCCTAAATGTGCAGAGCCTCAGGGAATAAAAACACTAAATAATAATAATAATAATTTTAAAAAACTGTATGTTTATCAAGTGAACATAGAAGAGCAGATTATTATTATTAAATAGTGACCAGATCGTTTTTCTATGTGTTACCGTGAAACAGTTTTTTCAGAAACAGTCTTGACTTGTGTTTTACCCCCACAGTTAAATTTAACATCCAATTTGACCCCAGAAAATAAAAAATACAATGATGGATAATAATTTTGTAGTTTATTTATTTATTTATTTTAAATCTGATGCTATTGATTACAATTTTTGTCTCCGGCCCTCATGTTCAACCATTAGTCAACCTGTAGATGTGATAAAACATTAATTTCCAATTAAGTGGAGAGCTCAAGAGAAGATTCATGGTGTTGTTTGGCTTGTTTGCGCAATGCGGTAAATTATCCCGGGGTGATTTTTCTTCCTTCTTTCTTCCTGTCTCCGTTACCTCCCCATCTGCTGCCCTCCCCCGTGCTCCTTTATTTTGGGTCTAAAGGGACCCTCTGATCCGAGACCACCAAGGCCCGTAAATTGCCTTAATCGCATCCTGAGCTGCGTCCTTCCGTGAAAAGAGAACCTCTGGTGGAACAATCCAAAGGCCTTGTTTGAAGCTCTCGTTTTTAAGGAATATGGGAAACTCATTATTTAACTTTGTGTGTATAATTTACAAGAAGGAGTCACATTTTGTCTGAGTTTGCACATTTCAGGGAGAATGGAAAAGAAAACTATATACTGCTTGCAGTTTCAGGAGGATGTTGGCAAAATCATAGCTTGATTGATCAGAAGTTGACAGCTTTAAAGCTTTTCATGCCACACAGATCAGTTCCAGGGTCAGGATTTGTTTCATTTTTTTATCCTCCTCTAAATTATTTATCTCTGCGGTCAAAACATTTGCATTACCTGATTGGAATTGGTTATCTTTATTAGGGTTTGCAGCTCCTTTTCTGTGTTAAACATACTTATGTAATCGCTTCCCTGCTGCTGCGGTTTGGTCACTTGATCCTGACAGGATTTGGACGCTGGTTGCAGCCTGTGGTCACGTGAACCGCAGGCCTGGTGTGTCTGAGCTCTCAGACGCTGTTTTGGGAAAAGGAGACAGAGATTATAGGTTCATGTAGGGGATTCTGAAAAATAAAAATAAAAAATGTATTCTTACCCTTCTGCATGTGATTCAAAGCTGTGATTGCAGCTTTTCTGTTGTGTTCATGTCAGTTTTATCTCCTTTTTATTGTGTTTTTTTATTATTGTGGAATACAAAACAATTATTATAGAAACAAGAAATTAAAGTTACAGATGCATATTTAACTAGTAAGTTTGATTGTTCTGCAGGTCTTCTGTTTTGCCATTATCTGTTGAGACTTAAAAACGACTCAACAACCTAATAAAGACTGTTGGTTTTGTCCGGAGGACGGCTGTAGAAACTTTTAAGACGACGCTGCAAAGATTCTTCATAATATAAAGAAAATGAAAGACAACCCTGAGCCACTTCTTAATGCAAATGCTTTAGATAACATGTAACACAGACTGCTACAGGAGACCCTTCCTGCCCGCAGCCGTCAGCATCTACAAGTTTTTAAGGAGCCTAGAATAATATTTTATTTCCTTTTGGGATTAATGAAATATGAACTTAACTGAACGGTTTCTCAATGTTTTACGTCTATTTGCCCTGTTATCGATGATCTGTCGAGAGTATAGCTTGGCTCCCGCACGTCGAAGCTGGGAGGTAAGCAACAGCCTGGCTGCTAAAAGGTCGTCAGGTTATGTTAATGTAGAGAAGAAGGCATTGGAAGTATTTATTTTCCAAATGTCTACAAATGTGATCATAAAAAAACTGTGCTAAAATTATTTTAGAAGGCGTAAACATTCATGCAGCTCATTTATGTAAAACCATGATAACATGATTCATTACAAGAGATGCAAATGGGCCAAAATACAGTAGATATCTGATACTAATATTGCTGCTATTCCTGATAGTTGAAATATCTCCCTACTCCTTAATTTTGACTCTGTAAAGATTGTTTCTCTGCTTCACTGTTACATGACAAAATAAATAATGGTTACACTGGAAAAACCTCCTCCGTTAAAAGGCGTTTATATCTGCACAGTTTAACATGTCTGACCAACATACAACATTGAAAACCAAATGTATAAGTTAGGCAGATGTGAACCTTATCATGCAACCCCACTGATTACATTTTAATACGTTTTTTTTGTACTACAATAAGTTAGAGTCCAATTGGTTTGCAAAATTCTTTAAATATTAACAGAAGTCGAATGTTTTCCCCTAAAAATATTTAATCCCACAAAATATCGCATCCAGGCCGTCTCCTGTATTTGCAATGTTGCACACGTTGATTTTGCAACTGTGTGGCTCTAAATTCGGCTAAGATGTCTTTTTATTTTTCATTTTTGGCTAGTTCCTAAATAAGAATTCAGATATCACCAGAATGTTTGAGATGGACACATAATCTATATGTTCCTAATATTGTTGTATATTGTTGTGCTCCAAATGTTCTTTCTGCACTGATTGATTGCCAGGAGTTGATTTTTGTTTAATTGAACCTTCTTATATGGACTTGGAAGACCAGACTGCCCTTTAATAATATTTGAAACCTTTTATTTTTTCTTATTTTAACTGCTTGTGAGTTTCCCTCACCTGAGCTTGTAAATGTTTTTGTGTCCTTTCTGATAAGCGTCCGTTATCTGTTACTCTTGTGCATATCTCAATATATATATTTTTACTATGATTATCCTTTTGATACTAGAATAAACATTTTTTGTTTTAGTCCAGTATTAAAAAAATATCAAACTAAGAATTCACTTTCAATTAAAAAAATAACCAGATAGCAGAACTGAGTGTATGAGTTTTGACGCTAATGAAACAGATGATCTGTATCTGCTTATGTGTCACAGTTGGTAGAATCAGCAGCTCTAACAAACACCAGCAGCAGCATAAAGAGTAATTTAGGCTCCTACATTCAGCGCACTATTGTTTTTCTTTTAAACAAATCTGCTGACTTTATGTTTGAGTCACATTATTCTGCACTTTGTAATCTCTGGAGAGCCTCTGTCCTTGTTGTCATGTCACTGTGATGCCCTCACATGCCAGAGGTCAGGGATGCTGACGGAGGACAGCGCAGTAATCACAGAAATATGACACTCTGAACTATGGATGGCTAAATCCATTAAAGGATAACACCAGTGTTTTTTTATGTCATCTTTTCCTGGTGTAATATTGCCAAAACAATATCCGTCCCTGGTGCCTCGGATGCATGTTTAATATATGCGTTTGCAGTGGATGGGAGTTAAAGGCATTGGAGCTCATGGACAGCACCAGCCCGTGCTTAGCAGGCTGCTTTTCCTGACCTGCGCAGCCGAGAGGTGACTCACTCTCTGTCAGCGGCGACGCACCGTAAGACGTGACCCGCTGTGAATTTCTAATCTGCTTTTCCACTCGTGTGATTTGTTCCTGCGGTTTTACTCTAATTTTGGATCCGTGCGGTGTTCCCTAAATGTGCTGATGGTGGGGGGGAGAAAGAAAAAGGAAGCAGCATCTTTCTTCTTCGTGAAAAACTCCCCGTGAGCTGTTGAAGCCACTGATGCAAACATCGCCGTAGCAGGAGCAGAGGGTGTTTCAAGGCCTTCAAGAGGAACAAATAAAAGGAGCATTTAAAGAAACAACAACAAAAACAACTTTATGTACTCTTATGAACTCATTAGTGTTTCATTTTTGATATAATACTTTAAAATTCTGGTTGCGGTAAATAATAAACGACATCATTCATGTTTATTGGTAACCATTACAAAGCAAAATATTGATGATGTGGTGCAGCTCCAGATTATTTATTGTGCTGTGAATAGTTTTCTCCCCCTTACAGATTTTAGTTTTCTGTTTCAATGTTTCAGATCATTTAAAAAAAATCTCATAATAAAGGTAACTTTAGTTAATGTACATAAAAACAGATAATTAATGCCTGGAGAAAGTCTGGCCTACTGAGGTACATCTAAAAGTTCACGTGTGAATGATAAGTCATGTTACAGCATCTTACACTTTGACTAGGCCAATCTAAAACATTTTAGAGATTTGATGTTAGAGAGAAGAATCCATGGTTCACTTTAATTTAATTTATTTGCGTTGTGCCACTTCACAACACGTCATCCTGAGGCATTTAAAAAAAATAATTCATTTCAATCCAACCATGAAAGCATCACCTGTTCATCCTAGTTATCAACAATAAACCAAACCAGTTTACTATTGAGATTTATCATCTACGTAAACGCCACAGATTGTATTGTGTCGTCCAAGTTGCTGGAGCAGCTTGCAGAACCAGTGGATGTTTGCTTGCTTTGTGTTGTTATCCCTCATACTGAGCATGCATGTGACGACAGTAAAGAGGAAAAACATCTCCTACAGCAGATAGAAGCCTCCAGCAGAAGGCTCAGAAGGTTAATTGTGAATAACTAGGATGAACTGTAATGTATTTATGGCTTATGGGTTCTTTGTTTTGCCTCTTGAATGATTTATCAATGCAATGTTGTTATTTCAGTGGACTGAACACCTCCCTCGAACTTTTGTCCGTGTAACTACTAAAACATTGTTCTCCAAAGCCTGGCAAAGCGCTAAAGAGGTACAAGCATGTAGTACCTCTGTTCATTTTGTTCAGGTTTTCTTTTTTCCTGAATTCCTCCATTTCACGATCCATAATGTGAGATTTGTTGTCTAAGAAGTTGGATAGATAGTGCAGAGACAGATTCTTCTTGAAATTAATAGCATTACAGACAACCTTGAGCATCATCTTTATTGGACAGGTAGTTAAGAATAGAGTGTCTTTCGTCAGAAGCTTAACACATCTGCACCAACACTGACAGCTACAGGGATTCATTACAAAAGCATTAGTATTTACAATAAATCTTTTAAGAACCGTTAATTTTATAAGATAAAATAACATTTGTTATTCCTTTGGGATGAATACATTTTTTTGATTTTGAGCTAATTTGATCTATATATATATATATATATATATATATATATATATATATATATATATTCTCTTTTGGTTTACAGTACTCTACAGTCCTTGGGGCTTTCTTTAACAGTAGGCACTTCCGAACTGCTGCTCGTCATTCTTTGTTTTTCCCCAGGATATATCTGCCCGCCCTTGCGTATCTGATTCTCGTGACCTTGTCGTCTCACAATCTTGCATTCAAGATGCCCGCTCCCCGCCATCCCCTCATGTCCTCCTCCCCGGTCCTCCAGTGGACTCTGCGTTAATGTCCTAACGTCAGCAACATTGCTGGACGTTTCCTTCGCTCCTCTGGCTTTACATTCAGCCCCTATCTTGTCCAGGGCTCATCAGGGCCACAGGGAGAGGTGACAACAACGGTCACGCAGTCTGAAAGTGATAAAATGCTGCCCGGCCAAAGAAGCTGCTGCTAAGAGTTAGCCAGATCTGGAAAAACCAGCACCAATAAGAAATATAAAAAAATACGGACATGCAGGAGAGATTCTGGAGAGTGAGGTTTGGTGCAGTGCACAATTTACATTGTAGTGTATATTGATTAAATCTGCACACCCCATGGGATGGAGTATTGGGCATCGTGACTGTGGGCTGGATTCTAATTCTATCCTTTGAATTTTAAATTACCTTCAGCAGAATGTCATTATTAGTTGAGTAATGCACCTTAACTTAGCTTTATATATATATATAAAATCTACCCTTTCTTGTCTGTTGTTTACGGTTTGAAACAAAGCTCAGACCCTTGTAACTGAGTGTTAAAGTATTTTTTCACAGTAAAATCACAAATTTCAATAGATAGAATTGCATAATTTTAAATTGAATGACAAATTTAATTTTGGTTTAGAAATGTTATATTTATAAAAATGTAAAAAGTGTGGTGTGTACTTTTTTAGAACCAAGTAATTCGGCCCTTGTCTCCACCAGCATCAAAACATTTTCTTCATTATATATTGTAAAATAATTAATTCGATTTAAATTTCCAAATAAAATAAAAAAACCTTTTTTGTTATTCCTATTTAAAGAGTTGTTACAAAGATCTCTTGTAGCAGTCCGTGTTACACCAAATAACAAGCCTCTGACTGACAACACAGTCAGGCTGAAGCATCTGTGAATATCTGATTGTTCAGCCTTTGTGTAATAATGCGTAACAATGTAAAAACATACCTCGCCATCAGAAAGTTGTGGGTTCCTTAGCTATCACATGTTATTAAGCCTTTGGGCATGGCATATTTTAAATATGTGTATTTATTGTTTGAATATGAGTTTATCAGTTGATCCATGAAATGCTCAAACGTTGGGATATTGGTACTGTTTTATAACCTAAATCAGCTTTCCTGCTACTGGATTCAAACTTCTGAGGTTAATTGGCAATGATGGATTTTACTTTGTTAAACCGGCATATACAAACATCCCACTTTTTTATTTTATTTTACTTTTACCTCATGCGATACTAAAATAATAATGTACTTGTAAGGTGACAACAACGTAACATTTTCCAGTGGTGTAAATCATTTTTATGAAGCACTACTTGTGCATGCCTCCATACATTCTTCTACTTCTTCAGACGTGGGTGTGGCATACAAACGTTGTACTTAAGTAAAAACAGCACTACTTTAGCACTACTTTAGCACATTTCTACCTTCGTTTGAGTCACAAGTAGGAGTTAAAGAAATTACTAAAGTACAACCAAGAAGTATTCGGTAAAACATTTGATTTATTATATTAAAATTACGTAATTAGACAGACAAAAACAAAACAGCGTTGGGTTTAACGTATTATATTTAAGAGACCAAAATGAAAACTGTTAATATGAATAAATAACACAATTAATAAACAAACTCTGAGCCTTGGGCTACTGCTCCTGTAAACCATTTCCAAAATCTGGACAAGCATGTAATAACTCATTTATTGTTTTCATTATTGTTAATTATACACATTTTCAAGATTCAAGATCGAGTTTATCAATATAGCGCCAATTCCCAAAATCATTTAATTTCAATCATAAACACAAGTTAAGTTAATCAGTTTTAAAAAATGTCCAATCTATAGAAACCCGTCAGGCCAACGAAATCCCTCTTACTGAGCATGCATGTCGCGACAGTGGGGAGGAAAAACTGTTCTTTACCTCTAAGAAACCTCCAGCAGAAACAGAACCTGGCTCAGTACCAGCGCCTGTCTGCAGCGATGGACCGAAACGAGACAGAAAACCAAAAAAGAAGCGGAGGAAACTGAAAAATATGGGCAGGAGATGAAGAATGCAGCTGATGTTCTCCCCTAATAAGCTGTGTCAGCTAACAGAAGGCCAGATGTACCGGGCATACTTTCATACACTGAGAGGAAATAGAGAGCTAACAGTGTGAGAAGTGGTCAGATTGTCCTCCAGCAGCTTAAACCTACAGCAGCACAACTATAGAACTGTCTTATAACCTAAAGCTCTATATGAAGTGCATATCAAATGGTTAATAATGCTCAGAGAGTATCATTCTGAGATGTGCATAAAGGGCATGAAGGTTTAAGGAGGAGAAAATGTGGGTTATTAATGGATTTATTGATATAGATGACATAATGAACAGCCGCTTCCATTCCTGCCTCCACATCGAGAGAGGATGAGATCACCATTATCATGACCACAGGTTTTTGCTGTCATGCTGGAATGGCGCTGCTTGTTTTTGCTGCTGCTGCTGGGGGACAGCCTACATGTCCTCCCCCACCGCATCCATCCGCATCCCTTCGCTGCTCCGTTTTCCTCCCCGCGGAACCGACGCGAATGGTTTATTCCGAGCGAGTCAGCGCGTGCGGCGGAGCCGAGCAGCGCAGCTAGCGCGCGGAGGTGGGACGGCTTCATCCACTGCGGTGCGGCGGCTGCTGCTGCTCCGGGAGCCTCGGCAGGAAGCGTCTCCTCCTCAGTCACAGCCCCACGAGCACCGGACCAGCTCCGAAGGTTTGTTTTTCCGTTAAAAATCAAAAACGTCGGCGTGTGTCTTTAGCTTTGAACTGTCTCCGCTGCGCCTCCAACTAACGGTCCGAGGTAACTTAGCCTCCTCGCGGCTACCGCGCCGCGTCCGCGCGCTAGCTTCCCACCAGGCGACCGTTATCCGTCCCGTTAGATAACCGACCCATCAAAACAAACAACGACGCTAAATTTCGCTTCAAGTCCCCAGAAGGGAGGGAGTGGGGGGTCACGCCGAAACACGACCCCCCCTCCCGGCCCGGCTGTCATCGCTCCGTCCCGCTGCCTGGTGAAAAAGTGCCTCCAGGTAACGTTAGCGACCCCCGGGGGGAGCTAGCTTAGCTTCTACCACAAAATGTCGGCCGGTTAGGGGGGACCGGTTTGCCCCAAGAAGGATGTATTAAATTTATGACATAAACAGCAGCTGCTCCTCCTCATTCACCCCGACATGGTTGTTTTGGTGAAAGCTGCTTTTTATTAGCTGTCATCCCTTAATTCCTGGGAGATTCTTGTTTTTCCTTTCTCATCTTATCTCATGCAACACAAACACAACTAATGTCTACGAAAAAGAAGCTGCATGTTCTCACCTGTGGGATGCTAATGCTAATCGTGATGCTGCATGTTCTCACCTGTGGAGTGCTAATGCTAATCGTGATGCTGCATGTTCTCACCTGTGGAGTGCTAATGCTAATCGTGATTCTGCATGTTCTCACCTGTGGAGTGCTAATGCTAATCGTGATGCTGCATGTTCTCACCTGTGGAGTGCTAATGCTAATCGTGATTCTGCATGTTCTCACCTGTGGGATGCTAATGCTAATCGTGATGCTGCATGTTCTCACCTGTGGGATGCGAATGCTAATCGTGATGCTGCATGTTCTCACCTGTGGGATGCTAATGCTAATCGTGATGCTGCATGTTCTCACCTGTGGAGTGGTAATGCTAATCGTGATGCTGCATGTTCTCACCTGTGGGATGCTAATGCTAATCGTGATGCTGCATGTTCTCACCTGTGGGATGCTAATGCTAATCGTGATGCTGCATGTTCTCACCTGTGGGATGCTAATGCTAATCGTGATGCTGCATGTTCTCACCTGTGGGATGCTAATGCTAATCGTGATGCTGCATGTTCTCACCTGTGGAATGCTAATGCTAATCGTGATTCTGCATGTTCTCACCTGTGGAGTGCTAATGCTAGTCGTGATGCTGCATGTTCTCACCTGTGGGATGCTAATGCTAATCGTGATGCTGCATGTTCTCACCTGTGGGATGCTAATGCTAATCGTGAT
>JAVLVB010000013.1:604216-635880 GCA_032876305.1 Orestias chungarensis
TGCTAATGCTAATCGTGATGCTGCATGTTCTCACCTGTGGAGTGCTAATGCTAATCGTGATGCTGCATGTTCTCACCTGTGGGATGCTAATGCTAATCGTGATGCATCTTTTCCATGTCAACCTCACGACAGTGTCTTTAAATTGGTCATATTTGGTTCATGTGGATTAGCCTATGGCTTGTGTGCAGCCTTGCTGTATGAAAAACCCTTAAAATTAATATTCTTGACATTTAAACACTTATTTAATAGTTGTCCCACTATTCTTTATCCCCTCACATCAAAAGTGCTGTTTGTGTTATGATAATGAACTTTCTCTAAAGCACGCTGACATTTTACGTAATAGTCCTAATATTGTATTGAGAAATAGGAGACAGTTAGTAATACATGGAGGTAACAGGGATGTTTAAAATAATCAAACCAAGATCTTCTAATCTTGGACTGCTTCATTAAAGCAAATAGAGGAACCAAAAATAACAAGAAATAGAGTATGAGAACAAGCAGTGCAGCAACTGTAAGAAAATAACTTTCACTTTTAGCAGATTTAGTTCGTTGGACCAGATGTGATGAGCAGCTAAACTTTGTGACACAAAAAGGAAATTGGTTATGGTGGTTGGGAAATCTTTTTTTACCAAGACTTTATAACAAGTCCAGTCAAAAAATCTTGGGCCTATTCAGTTACTTTTTCTTCCGGGTCAGATTTGAACATTTTGAGACCCCTATATATAGTATTTAATGAGACTTAACACAAAATATTGAAATGTGAATTAAATCTAAATAAAAATAAAGCTATTCATAAGTAATGGCTGCATTATGTATTAATGAGCAAAATAGTGCATTTGAAATTTTAACATTGGGTTAAAACCTTGGCCAGAATATTATTTTATACACACATACATATATATATAGCCGAATGATCTAACAATAATCAAAATAATCCAAAATGTAGAAGGCCTAACTACTACAATGTACATTATTTGCTTTATTTGAAGTGAATAGATGTCTTGTTAAGAAATAGGGTCGTTTTTTCTTTGTTAAATTCCAACAAAATCAAAAGAAGTACATTGGTTTGTGGTTCAGATTTTGAGAAACAATAGATATGCGTTTGTCTGTCAATGCTGGGTTAAAATGGCCATTTATTATCATTTCTATTCATTTTCGTGGTTGTTGTACTTGGAGAAAGTATTCTGGGCTGGCGTCACCACGAAACCAGCAGTGATACGTTTAAGTCTATTAGGAAGGGTTTGAATTTGCTGAGTACGTTGAGTCAGTCAGGGGTGGACCAGTCAGAGAGGGTGCCGCCCTGCTCTTGTTGCAAATACTATAAACCTTACATTACTGCATGATTTTAGGTCTGTTGCTTTCACATAAGTAGGTATGAAACTTTGAAAAGGTCATCAGAGCTGAGACGGCAGCAGGTTAGGCGCTCTCACAAGGGAGTTGAAGAATCTATGGTCACTTTATCGTCACCTGGATGTTGGGCTGAACGGTTGAAATTGCGATTTTTCTGGCAGAGATTGCGGTTTCGATTTCAATCCCGATTTGTTTTCTTTAAATCAAAATTCAATGAATTCCATTAAGATAATGCCAGAATGTCAACTGCTGGCAACAGATTTCAAGCGCTGTTTTTCTTTGATATTAATATTTATTTCCCGCTTCAGCCATTTTCTGAAATTGATCAACTAGCTACACACTGATTGGGGCGGAGAGCATGTGACCTGGTGCAGCTTTCTGATTGGTTGCTGACACAGAGCCTTTCTACACTGGCATTGCGCACACACGTGAGATTATTGACAAAATTATTGGAGCACCGGGAAAATTTTAGATTTTTAGACGTTTTAATCGACAGACCTTAGTCTGTGAGAGTCGGCGGATGTTTTTTCAGTCAGCTGAACTCTTCTACTGGTTCACAGGGTTGTTGCCTCTCCTTTTATGTAGTCGTAGTCTGGCTAACAGGCGTGTCATTAAATATGCATATGATATGGTCAAGTCTTCATGATGAAGAGCACGGCCTTGGGCCCATTGTGGGTTAATTTCCTGGTTTAACTTTAGGAAGTTATCCTTATATCCTAATAATAATGCATTTTTAACTAAACTGGGGCCATCAAACATATGGAGAGTTATAAGTATATTGGGTCTTTTGGGTCATATTTGTTTTGCATTTCTCCTGAAGAGCTGCCCCGTTTTCTATTGAATCTTTTTAAAGGTTTATATTAGTTTTAGGTACAATAATATGTGTTTGGTCAATAAAGCAAGACTTTTTTCCCACTTTAACCAGGTTAAACAGAACCTGATTTCAGGAAGAACCTAGTTCCTAAAATGGAGTTGGGACATTTGAATTAATTCTGAATTGGAGAAAACGAAAATCATGATTTTTAGCAAAACAAATTGGTGCACAGTTAAAAATTACGATGGATTTCAACACTTAATGATACTTTAACCAAGATGCTGGAATTCATATTTATTTTTTCTGATGATACGCAGCCCGGCTCTAAAGTAAAGCAGTGTTAGGTCACTGCTAATTTATTCCACAACAACAGTTGCTTTCTTGATGGGCTAAATGTTCACGGTTGGTTGCAGCGAGTTCGGGTTTCTTCCAGGTTAATTGTTGTGGGTGCTTGTAAAACGACGGACTCTTTATGTGTGTGAAGTTGTCGACCAACTTGAAGACCAAACCTGCTTGCCGTTTATACAAATTTTAGTTGTTTTATTTTATTGACTGAAAAAAAGAGAAAAATAATAGAAGATATGCCTAATAAATGACATTTTACTTTCAAAGGGATATTTCAGATTCTTTTTCTGAACAGAGGTTCTTTGAAGTTACCAGTAATAGTTTTTTTAGTAGTAACAGAAAGAAAAGAGGAAATCTGTTTTCTTTGTTTGATTTGTTTACATTTGTAAAATCAGCTACCAGACTGACCGTTAGCGTTCTTACAAAGTCAAAGCGATCGCACGTCCACTGGCAACAGTTGTGGGTCGGTGATAACAATTGTCACATCACAGAACCTCTTTTCAAAAGAATCCAACCTATTTCTTTCAAACATTCAATGTAACTCAGTGGCAGAAATTTGTGTCCACAGTGGTGGGTTTTAGTTTTGCAGGTGGGGAGTTTTTTTTTTACAAATGATCATAGGTGCCTACTGTAGATAATACTAATCCAGACAAGGCCAGAAACACACAGCGATGTTTGTTTCCCATTTTTAAATGAATTTTACGTGGACTAATCGTGGCAGGCCTAGACGTCTGCCCTTCTGCGTCGAGGTTGGATTCACTTTGTTTACGACTTCAGGATCCTTTGACCCACACGTGCAAACGGCTTCTCCAGCAGATCTCAGTTAAATTTGACTTTTTCCCGATAAGACGGAGCTCCTAAAACACTAAAGTAAATATTGCCCCATCAGCGCTGTGACTAAAATGTGTCATCACCAGCATCATGTTTGTAATGCTGCATGAAGCAGCAGCTGGCCGTGGTTAATAGATGTGTCAAATGAAGCGAGTGGGGCGCACTGATATATTGATGATATTTGTGGCTGTAATTACTTGTTTTAATTTGGGATTAACTCCTCGCTCTGATTGCAGGAATACCTCAGGTAAACTTGTCACCTGAGAGGACGATAGTGCATGGCTGCTCAAGGGCGCGCAGGCATGTTGGCCTGTAAATCATGTTACCCCCAAGCAGCCATGGGAGCACCCATCATCTGAGTCATCGTGGTTTTTGAAGGGCAGAGCGATCTTATATTTTGCCTCGTTGGGATAAATTTGACTGACTGCAGCTTTGTAGTTCTGTTTATTAATAGAAAGTGTCTCGAATGAATGACTTGTCCATTTGCTTGTGGTAGCAGACGTCCTAATGAGATGATCCAAACGATCCTTTTTTTTATTATTATTAGCTTTTGTGGTTAATTTCAGCGGTAAACTAAGAATTTGAATAACAAACTCGTATTATTGTGTAGATAAAAGATTCTAAAAACCAATTCCAGAGACAGTTATGTAATTTTTTAAATTGCATTTATGGTTTTTGTTAAAGTCTACCTGGCTGATTCAGTTTTTTGGGACTTATTTACTGGGTCACTTGCTTTTAAAAGCACAAACGTAGATCATTTTTGTCTTTTCTTCATTCTCTGTTGGTTTAAATTAGGGGTGTCCAGACACAACGTCTTTTTACTTGAGGTACGATATCGACATTCATTCTTCAGTATTCTCCTTATACAATAGCCGCATGACTCAAACCTTCCTTTTTTTTATTTTGTTTTGCCTTTGTGGTGTGAAATGTTAGTAAAGGCTTGATTACAAAGCTGCTAAATAAACATACTGGCACAGATTAATTGCTGGAACGGACTGCTTGTGTTGGAGTGCTTATATTAGAGATTTTCGATGCAGAGATTCTGCTGATATCAAACTGATATCCCATGTCAACATCGGATCAGTACGCCCTCAGTTCAGAGCTCTTTAAATTAGATGCCTAAAAAAGTTGCATAATCTTCAGTTATATTGTGCATAAAGTTACACAGAGCTGCCCCTCCTACATCTGTTGCTGTGCACTCTCGGTCAGCTGGCCTAATATTGCCTCCTCTACTTTTGCCATATTTTACAAGAAACACAAACTCGATTGTTACATGAAAGCCTGTTTTTGCTTATGTCTGTGTATCAATAACAATTTACATTTAGGAAAAGAAAATGTATTGTTTTTATTGTTGATCTTTGCTTTAGTTGCTTTTTTTAAAGTTTCTTATAAACTCTTATTGTCCTTCAGCATCTATCTGTGCAAATTGCCATTCTTGCTGCAGCTCCTGCAAATACAAAGGTTTGCATGTATAAACCGAGAAGCTCGTAAATCTTCGCATGGCGTCTGAAATTATCAGGATTCAGGCTTTCATCAGTCACAATTTAACGCGCAGCACCTTTTTTTTATCATAAGGGAACAGAAGCATCCTTTATCATATCTGGAGTTCCTTTGGCTCAGTCGTCCTCGTTTCAGTCACTGTGATGAAGAGGAGGCGGGGAACAGGTCGGTGCCTCAGCTTATCTCCACATGCCTGCTCGCTTGTGTGGGGCGCTGATAACTTCCACTGCGCTGATTGAGTTCAGAGGCTGATTTCCTGCTTCATGTGTTCGGTCCTGACTGAGGCTCTGGTTAGGATCACTGACTCCAGCCGAGGAGTCTTGAAACAGACACAGGTTCCTCCCTGTACATCTAATGAAGGATAGCTCTTAAATTTTATTTTAAAAAAAAATTTTCACCCAGTTTTGTTGTATTTATTTGTCAAAGTTTGCTGTGAAATGCACTTTTGTGTTGGGTCCTAATAGCCCACAGACTAGGAGAGCAATTGTATAGCAGACATCATCTTTTCAGAGGTCCTAACGTCTGTAGGAATACTATATTTTCTTTGTACCTCCTCAGTTTGTACTTTATCTCTTCCAAAATTACTTTTCACACCTTCAATTAATAAACCACAACTATCATTAAGTGAGGCCTTGATTAAGCAATCTTAATTTATTAAGACTCTCTTTTTAAGAAGGACTTTGATTCTTTACATACAATATTAACAGTATTAGATGTTGCAATTAACAGTAATAATAATGTTGGTTAGTTTTCAACATATCTGGTTTGATATTAATCACAGATATTAATTTTCATGTGTGATGCCACTAGGTTATGTGATTCAGGAGTGGGAGGGGAATTTTTTCATGATGTCCCAAATTTCCTAAAATAAAAATACTGGTTTTACTAATTAACATTTTATAGCAACAAAGACCAAATGTATTTTTATACATTGAATTTATGGGATGTGCTGTTTTAAAAATGTTTTTATCATCTTCTTTGATTGGTTGTTTGTCTTTACACTACAGTGTTGATAACGATGCTGTTTATTATTCTTATATTTGTATGTTTGTGGGTTTTTTTGCAGTGCATGTTCTCCTTTAGAATCATTGACTTTACACATTACCAGAATCTCGTCATCTATCTATCGTCCCTCCATGGCAGCACAAATCTGGGATATGCAAATGACGCCATTTCTGCAGTCTTTATGTTTGGCCTCATAAACGTCGGTATTTTATAAGGCCCAATCCATCAATGACATCCAGCTCTGGAGTTATAAGTGCATGAGGTTTAGCGGAGAGCTTCTCCGTGCTCCAGAATGAGCCACCCTCAGTTTTATGTGGGTAGCCTTTCGCTTCGTGTCATCAAATACAATGAAGTGTGCTTTAATTGTTGCCTTTTTGAAACTGTACTATAATAGTAGTTTAGTGCGTCGACAGAGGAAACCTTGTTCATCTTTTATTGCAACTCTCTTGTGTTTGTCGGAGGAAATATTAGAGTTCAAGCTGATTCCTTGTCCGGCGTGTGTTGCAAGTGCTTGAAATTGCCTTCGGATGAGTTCCTCAGTGTGCTAATTCATGCGGGATGCTCTAACAAAGATCTCATGTTCAAACGCAAAACAGAACAGACAGAAGCATTGTGTTACAAAACCCTCTAAACTCTTAACCTAAGAAAATCTCACACAGCTGAAGTCCTACTGATGCCCAATCCTGCAGAGCTGAACCTCAAAGAAGCCCCATCTCTCTGCACTGCAGCTATCCGCTTAAAACGTACCTATTTAAAAATATATATCTCTTATGGAGATGTATTAACTATCACTTCAAAAACAGGCTCATATTTTATGCACTTTATAAACAATCTGTGTTGTATTTGGTAGCAAAGTTAGATATTGAGCATAGATTATTGTTTTTCTTTTTATAGCTGCAGCTGTGATTCATCGTGCAGAGAGGCGCTGCATGGTTAACGTAAGGAAAACTGCTTCGCTGTTGGACCATCTCTTCTATTTTACAGGGGTATACTTTCAATTTAAGCATTTTTGTAAATTGTAAGATGATTTTTTCCCCAATGAATTGTAAAAATAATGATATATTCTCACTGAGCTTGTGTTTTCCAATATGAAGACATGGACATCTAATTGATTTCGTTTAATATTAATATTACGGAACAAGGGTTTTGTTCAGTTTAAAAAAGGCTCTGCTACCTTTTAAAAAAATGTTATTGATATTGGTGCTGCAATCCGTCTGAACAAACACAGTTGTATAGACAAACAAACTAATGACGATTGGTCATGAAGAGTTCCTCAGTCAGAAGTCTGGAATAAAGTTACTAAAAAGTCTAAAGCAGTATTCTGTCATATAAAACAAAACCCACAAGCTTCAAACATCTCACAGTTCAATCCATCACGATTAGCGGAGGATAAGGAAGCCTGTCAGTGTAATGGAAAGATGGATGGTGCTTATTCATCAGGCAGCCTTAAATTTAAATTTTTAAATTAGTATAAAGGTGTAATAGTGTAACTTAAAAGAGACATTTAGTTGGACAGCAGTTGATTTTATTAAATACTTATTTAATTATCTAAACAATTTCACAAGGATCACACAACCAGTCGGTTGATCGCAGGAAAGCCTGCAAAATCAAGGAAAGGGAAATCTGAAATAATTGATTATTTTCTTACGTCTGACTGACATTAACCCCCCCGGCCAAAAGTGAACGGTCCGGGACGTCGCATAGTGACGTCATCACCTCCGTGCGCCACCATAACAAACACGCTTTGGTCCCAGCGGCGGCGGCACGTCAGCGCATCGGCCATATTGGATGTGGCAGATCTGCCCCGTAAACGAATAAAAGTAAATGGACTGAAGTTGATCCAGCTTCTTACTACAGGGAGCTTTGAGTTAGTTACAACTGGCTTTGTTCTTAGACAGATTCTGCATTTCAGAACTAAGCAATGTTCATATTTTGCTCATACTACGTTATAGATGACAGAAATGGCGGCGTCCAACACATTAGCAACGCATACAAAAACGTGTAAAGTTTGGGAGCATTTTTGCCTGATACGGCGAATAAAAAGATTACTTGCAAGTAGTGATGGTAGATGAGGCGTCATGAAGCGTTTCGACACAGCAAAACTGTATCGATCCTGTGTCACTGAATACTGACAACTGCTGGTCATTAATAATCCCTACAGGCAACATAGACAGACTGATTTGATGAACCAGTGTAGACAATAACAATTAAGTCATTGTATGTTATTGTATATTATATATTGTATTATTTCATATCTTAGGTTAAATTGAAAATATGATATTCTTAGATACAGTCAATAAATAATGTGAAAACCATAAAGTGAAAATTTAAGTGAATGTGTTTAAAGTGAGGATGCTTGTGGACTGAGGCTTTTCTTCACAAAGTTGTATTCAAAAAAATAAGTTTTTCCAACGTTTTTAAATTAAGTCTGTTACGCTTTTTCGACTAAGAGTCCATTTCAGCTGAATTTTGATTCAGATTGATCAAGTAGAAGCTGAAAAGAACCGGATGAAAGAACAAAATGAAAACAAATTCCTTTTTTTCCGATCTAAGATCAAAATGGTCCCACACTGCGGAAATCTTTCGTTTGCCTTGAGGCTCCATAGTTGACGCTGTACCGAAAAAGATCCAGAATGCATCCTGTTGACAGATTCGCTTCCTTATAAACACAGTTTGGTGCTTCAGTTACAGTTCGAAACAGTTGCTGTATCGGTCACGTGACTTGATGAAATCAATACGCGCATCAACACGAGTTTTGGTCTATGAGCTTGATATATGCGCTGCGCATCGGTGTTGCCGGACCCATCACTACTTAAAAGGTTTACAAAGAAGATATCGAACATTTAAAAAGAACTTTAAACGGAGTCTGACTCGCCTCGGTAAGATTCAAGCAGATTCACACCAATACGTTTTGTTTTTGAGGTAGATTATAAATGGACAGAGGTTAATTTACTTTTGGATTTACGTCTATACTGACTGAGCACTGGGCCTAACGGGTTTCATATAGGACATTTTTATTTACTTTTTGTATGAATCAGCAGCAAAGTTGGAAAAAGATGCATATTTAATTAAAGTCCCCATCTTTCTTGTGTTTATCATTTGCCACATAACTAAAGCAACTTCATGCTAAATTTAAGAAAAAATGAATAATTATCCGATTGGTCGACTAATTGTTTCAATAGTCGGTGACGAGTCGACTATTAAAATAGGCGTTAGTTGCAGCCCTACTCAGCTATGCTGCTATGTTATGTCATGTTTGCTGTTTACTATATGTGGGAGAAGCAGGTTTATTCTCCTACATTTGGAAACAACAATTCACAAGTTTTTCACACTTTTCTGCATATTTTCTTGGCAGAAATCAGGATGAAATATCGCAGAATCAAGGATTTTTGCACAGGTTTTTCTGGGGGGGGGGGGGCTGCGTTACCCCGCCATCTTGGTGTCTTGTGAGCCCCGAGAGTCAAGAGCCTTACTTTGGTTAAAGTATTTCAGTAATCTGATTCATCTGCTTTATTACGTGTCTGATTTTTATGGTCGTTGTGTGTTTACTCTCCACTAATGCATGTAGCAGAAATGAGGAGGCGGGCAGCAGCAGCTACACATTTCCAGCCACATGGTGGATCGGAAGGGCCCGGCAGTGCGAGGGTTAATTCCGATACAGCAGTTTACACTGCGGATGGATTTTTCGCTAGTACAGAGGAGTCCCAGGCTGTAGCAGAACTGCAGATCCCTCACAGATTGTTGCCAAGCTGGAGGGGATTTTGATTTTGAACAGAGTTGGAGGCAGCGGAGCGTTTTGTGAAGGGAGACGCCGGGGCAAGGATGCGGAGGGACTGTCGGGGGAGCAGCAGCCGACCGTGTTTCATAACCTCTCACCTGTGGTCTTAATTTTACATTTTTGAGCTAATCAAAGGTGGGAAAAGGAAGTTGGGGGTCAGTCCCTCCCTCTGTCTGCTGCTGATGTACGTCGGCTGGAATCTCCTGCTGGGTTCACTAAGGAGCAGCTAGATGCTGAGGACTCTTTTGTCTGTCGTTTGTAATGACACGAACGTAAGTAAGCACCACCATCTCCCGCACGCACTTTTGTTTTCGGGTTTAGCACTTGATGCATTGAGTCAAAGATGACGACCAGCCTACGTCACGGCACTTCTTAGAGTCGCTCGTCTCTCGCGTCTGCCGTGATCGTGGGCTTACTCTTAGGTTAGCCATGTTTTCATGCCTTGACCTTGGTGTAAGCTTTGCTGCATCCACCCTCCGCTCCCCCGCCATGTGTAGGACCGCAGTACGGTGTCTTTCGACAGACTTGCATGTGCAGTGTCACTTTTCTCCCACCGCCACAACACCCTCAGTGACTCGTGCTGAAGTTATGAGCCCTCATTACCATTTGGCTACGTTCTCAGTAGCAGCAGAGTTTCAGCGGCCGTCAGCATTTTGCAGCACATTGATTTAACTTTCTGAGGTGATCAATCATCCGATTTTCGTTTATTGCCGGCAGCCTGGAGTCCTGTCGTCGTCTGTCCGTCTCTGGACTCAGAAAAGAAGAAACTTCATTGGCAGTGGGACGTCTGAGTTAGCTTACTGTGAGGTAAAATGTAAACACAGGGGCAGGTTTGTCATTTTTGGGTCCAGTTTCTTTAACAATAAACATGTTTCAACATATAAACACCTGTAAATGTTTTCTGAACAAAGCTTACCTTCTTTTCTCTTGGAGAAAAATAATAATAGCCGAGGGACAAAAAGCACATTTGTTTTCTTCCATCCGTCCGTGAAAAGCAAATTCCATATAACTGCAGTGTTCGGGCTGCAAGTTCGCCTTAAATCACTCTGTTGCTGCATCACAATGGCAGAATTAATGAGAGCTATTTTTAGCCGGTCCGTTCCCACAGCGCTCCGAATTGAATAAGACTCAGCCTTACCTCCATACCACACCACAGCAAAAACGAGCATTCAAACGTCATCCCTCCCCTCGTTGGATGAAATGTTTTATTTCTTCTAGTGAGCCGTGGAGGCTGGTGCTTTGGGATTTTAATGAGACGTTTATCTGAAGGCGAGTGGGATTAAAAGCTTGTTTTGCTGTGCTGGACTAACGTAAAAACTATGCAGTGATCTACAGCTTTTGCTCAACAGTGTATATATATTAGCATCCACTGTTTATAAGACATATTTTTATAGTTACTTTTGGCTTGTTGCTGCTGTCAACGCTCGTATTTTGCTGGCATCATTGCAGACTACAAGATCTGACAAGTATCAAAACTAGCAAATTTAGGAATTTTCTACTTTCCGCCCTCAAAGAGAAATTAGAAACATTAGAGATGCGTTGATCAGGGGTTTTGTTGTTTAGATTTAATCAAATGTTATTTATGTGGCTTTTTCTTTCCCTCCCTGTTATAAGAGATCATTAAATCGATGTTAAGGTTGTAAAAGCGGTTGAGTGCTGTTTTTAAGCTAGCTTTAAAATCTTATATTAGTGATTAGCTTAACTAGAGCAGCTACAAACTTTAAAAGAGTTTCTATTAATTTACTTTCTACAGAAAACTGATTGTTATTGTAGCGCTGAGATTTATGAAGTCATATTTTTGAAGGATTGATTTGTTAATCCCCATTTACAATCCTCTCAGTTCATCCAAAAATGGTGATAAACCTCAAACATGAATGTTTAGGAAAGTAAAAGTTGCAAAATCTGCACAATTAATGGGTCAACTATTGTAATGCAGAGTTCTTAGGCAACTAAATGAAAAACATAATTTCTCATCCCCTTTTTTTTATTTCAATCTGGAATTATAAATAAACCCTCACAAATTTCCAATAAACACTTCTGACATTTAAGAGACGATGCCGCCCGTCCTCTCTTCGACACCAGCGGCCCGCTTTCCATCCATGGAGTCTTGTCAGTTTCTGGTTCTGTTGACCATCAACGTTTGGCGCGGCAGTAACCACAGCCTCCCAGGCTCTGTTCAGAGAGGTTGACTGGTTACTGTCATGGAAAAATCTCCTCATTAATCTGCGTCCCCATTCCCCTCCTTTGAGTTCAGGTCAGGTGAGGTAGGGGGAAGTCTTTCTAAAACATGCAGATGTATTTCTGGACCACTGCTTGAAGAAAGTGCCTTTTAAAAACTGTTGGAAGGTTTGGGTTTGATTTTAAAGCCCTGAAAAGATCCAACCTGTTCATCTTTAATAATACATGCCCTGAACAGTACCCCAACTCCACCGTACTGATCCAATCATGGCTAAGTCTTTCACAGCTGTACCAAAAATAGCAGTCGGATATAGTTTGAATCTTTATTTCCTTCTTTGTTTCAGTTTTATTTCAATGCAGGTTTTTAAAACAGTTGAGGTTAAAAACGTCTCTGCTCCTACTTTTAGGTTTTAATAAGTAGCTTCCAAAGAATCTTCCTCAGTTCTTCATCTGAAATGGTAGAAGATTCCCATCCATCTGGTCCATCAACAGTCACTTTCATTTTATTGGTTCATAAAACCGTTGAAATGTCTGTCCTCAGCCATTAAGAGCTGGCCAAGTCTAAAAGTTTCAGCTTGTGTTTGTGGTTCAGCATTAGTCTGGTTTCAGCCTTCCTTACTTTAAACGGTGGACATCTTCTACTTCTATGTTCTCCCGGTACGTTCTAGTTATGGAATATACCGTTTATCAACATGTTTCTTTTGAGCAAGTCGACTTTCATCAAGCACTCCAAATAGTCGTTTGTGATATGAATCCAGCAAGCTGATGACAGAGGAGGCATGGAATGTGTTGTGTTTGCGAGATTTAAGGCCAAATTCGTTTTTAGGCAACTTTACGGTGGTCTGCTGCCAGAAATGCTGACGCTGTTAAGAATGTTGGTATCTAACCCATAGCAGTTACAGAAAGCAGTGGAGTAGTAATAAAACATTGTTCTGAACAACGATATGATCCTATGAAGGTGATAGAGGTACAATTTCCTCCCAAATGTTTATTTGGTCGCTCACATCTAAAGGATGGAAATATAATATGTTACTTCCTGCAGGTTTATATGATCAATTATGTTGCTTAATTAATTACACAACAACTACATTGTGGATTTAAAATTTAACATTTGTTTTCTATAAAGATGCTGAACATCTCTGTAGGCCTTACCTTTATTTCTGTTAAGTTATTGATAACTAAACGGTAAAGATTGACATCCTGAAATGTTGACACCCCGACCTCTTACTGAAATTAGATTTCGCCTTACGCTTGTGTTTTATTTCTTTCAACACGATCTCTCCTGACCAGTGCGTCCCTCCATCCTCAAGCTTGTCGTCCATCTGTGTCGGAGTCCATCTATCCGTGTTGTAAAGCTGGCAACCGAGCAGTTCTGGCTCAGACATTTGGCATCAAGCGTTTTCTAATCATCATTTGTGCACAAACGTGTTTTTTTTACCAAAATCCCTGGATCTATAGGATAATGGAAAATCTCTTTGTTGATATAACATCAGAATGAAAATGTGGGTAACATATCGTTTATCGGTATCACGATAAATTAGTCGTCACAATAAGAATGGTATTTTATCGTCACAACGATTGGTTATGATTAAAGATGTTTGGAAACTACAAAAACAAACAGAATTGTTATTTTTACAGTTTATTTCACCGTTAGGGCGACGATGCAGTTTAGTAACTGGTGTCATAAAGAAGCCCATTTTAAAATGGTAGAGCAGTAGTTATATGGGTGTCTCAATCCAATATGGGTAGAGGATGTCGATCTGATATCAGCCAACAAAACGAATATGTTAATATATCCACACACATCTAAAGTCTCACCAGCAGTGGGTTCAAGCATCGGACCCGTGCCACCTTTGCAACACATAGTTATTTTATTTATTTGTGGAACCTTCCTCCATTATATTTATGAAACGCATTGATTAAAACTAAATAAATCTGTTTCTATTATTCTTATTCACATTACAAAAGTAAAAAGGCTGATATCGTATGGGCTCAATATTTGTTTATGGTGTCGTACCCAGTATTTGTGCTATTGTTACTTTTTTGTTATCGCAATAAAACCACAAGATATCGTGATGCATTTTCTTACCCATATCGCCCAACTCCATGAATTACATTCTGATTTTGTTTGTCCACAATTCTCTACCAGTTGCTTCATGAATATATAAACTTTATAAAAGATCTTGTATGGGTTTCAAATGTTTTATGCAGTAAATGGAAGCGGGATAAATGAAATTGGGATAAACTGAACTGCAAATAAAAAAACGTCTGTGGACACTTTTGGCAATTTACCCAGCTGCCCTTGTTCCCAGACGCCGGCTGATGTTTGGCGTTTGGCTGACAGGTCGTAGAAGACGCAGAGACGATGCGTCTGGATCTAAATTCATAAACAAACTGCATGTGTTTGACTTTTAGTACACAAAAAGGATTTATTGTTTGATTATCGTTTATATGTTTAGACTCAAATGTATTGAAGTGCAGTTTCCATAGCGATATCGAAGTCTGCAGTATCTCAATCTCAAAGCGCCGTTTTAGATGTGATATTTGGTGGGTTGCTAAATTTAACGTCGGAGGCTTTGAGGTAAACCTATTTAGCCAATTTAATTGACTCTTACAGTGTTTTTATGTATTTTATAAATCAGCACTAACCGAGCTGTATCACACATGGTTGTTGTCTCAATCTAACACGGAGGTTTCAAACTACATGTTGAATCTCTAACTGAGGTGTAACAGTTATTTGATTTGATGGGTTATCAAGAACATCACCTTGTCTGCTACTTTCACTGTATGCTTTAAAAAGCTGAGAAGCATTTGTGAAAGTTTGTTTGCCAACAGAACAGCGATGACTCCAGCTTACGCTGTGTGATGAGAAATCTGGGTAGCATGGTCTGGTTGTGTCTATATATACATATATATATATATATATATATATATATATATATATATATATATATAGCAAATGTGAGATGAGGTAAAAAAAATATAGATTTTATTTCTACGTAATTTGATCTGATTTACTTGATAATATAAAGGTGGGTTCCATGCTTTGTGTAGATTCTTCTTGTGTTTTATTTTTAGGTTAGCCCCTTTAAATGCCTATTTGTCCTGACAGTTTGCTAGTTTTTAATGCGTTTTGATGAAAGGAAATAATATAATTTCTAAAGCAATTGTTTTTTCCTCTCTTTGCAGCTTTTAGCTCCGTGGACCTGAACTGCAGCTGCTGAACCGTTTGAGTTAAGAAACTCTTTTCTTGTGTCTTTCAGAGTGCAGCGATGGAGGAGACCGTCATTTGGGAACAGCACACAGTTACGCTACACAGGGTAGGCACTAGTTATCCTCCTCCGCCTTTAGCATCCATCTTTGAGCCTCTGGTGCGCTTCCTCGGATCCCAGCGGATTCCTCCACTCTTCCCTCCTTCTTCTTGGATCAGCATTTGGAGGCTGGATCACCATAAAATAAAATGTTATAGAAATGCTCATGTTTTTTAGTAAGTCAAACACATCTGGTAAATAGTTACGCGTAGACTTCCTGAACATCACTGCTGAGGTGTTCAGGGAGCTCAGGTTGCTTTAAAACTGGCCCTCAGCTGCTCTCTATCGTTGAGTCGCTGGTTTTCAGCTTTTCAACAACATGGTATTGATGCTCTATAGAGTAAAGGTTATCCAAATGTTCTGGTCAATTAAGCGAAGTGAAATTTTTGCAGGCATTGATACTTATCTGCAGCTGGACTTACTTTATGTGGAATATCATAGCGTTTAAATTTTATTAGCTGTAACCGATGATCCTCCAACTTACAACTATGAATGCTAAAAACATATTCGGAAACAATTAGTCAGATTAATCACGATAAAAATCCATCTTAGATTATTGGTCAAGTGATTCAGTAATCAAATCTTACAGACTCTAAAACGTGTTATTCACAGGAAGAATCCGGAAGCAATAAATAAAAAAATCTAAGAAATAACTTAGCAAAAAATGTTTTTATTAAAATACAATTTTTATTTAAAATCAGAACCTTTTAGTTTGAACCAGGTGAGTTTTAGCCTTATCTGGTTTAAACTGTGTGAAATAGATCAGTTATGCAACTATCTGATTATTTTAAAACATACGTATTAAACATAAATCAGCCTTTTTTATTTTGAGTTAAACCTTTTAAATGTTGCTGAATTTGACTTAGATAATATTGTGTGCATTATTTTTACTGAAGCTATTGTTTTATTTGTTGTATTAGTATTTACTTTTGTCTTGTAGGAACCTAAAACATTTGCAGCAGCTTGTTTGTTGCTACGATTCGCAAAATGATTCAGAACTTTCTGTTTTAGAATAAAGAAATGGAAATAAGAAAGTGAACAATAAATAAATTAATAGTCATCAGTCGCAGCCCTATTCTGAATTTACACGTTAACATTTTTTAAATTAATTTCTAAAACATTTAACTTATTTTTTTATACATATTTTTTTGTATGAACAGCAAATTTGGATGGGCAACCCAAAAAGTGTCACGTTTACTAGACGTTATATAATCTCATTTAGTCTTAAAGCGACGGGCGACCTGTTTTCTTCCATTATAATCGAAAAGTTGGTATAGGATTTTTTATTTGTCTCGTGTTCAGGCACCAGGGTTTGGCTTTGGGATCGCCATTTCAGGAGGCCGAGATAACCCTCATTTTCAGAGTGGCGAGACCTCCATTGTCATCTCAGACGTGCTGAAAGGAGGACCTGCAGAAGGCCTGCTGCAGTAAGATGTTGTTCTTAGAAGCTGGATGATCAAATCTATTTAATTTAAATTACTCTGGATTATTATCTTAAATTCTCCATAAATTAAGCAAATTTTCTTTAATGCAGGGAAAATGACAGAGTGGTCATGGTCAATGCTGTCTCCATGGACAATGTGGAGCATGCGTACGCCGTCCAGCAGCTTCGCAAGAGTGGGAAAGTCGCCAAAATCGTGAGTGTCAGTGAAAAACAAGCAGCTCTGTCCGAGACGGGGTTGTTTCAGATGAATATTAAAGGTTTTACTGTTTGATTTATCTGGAGTGACGGGTTGTCTTGTTTCCTTCGGTCAGACAATCAGACGGAAAAGAAAGGTGCACGTTCCCATGGGCCGGCTGGGGGAGAGAGAAACCATGTCAGAGCACGACGAAGAGGAGGACAGCTACGACGAGGAAATATACGAGACGCGGAGCGGGCGCAGCACCGCTTACAGCGGCGTGGGCGGGGCCATGGGCAGGCGCAGCGGCCGGAGCAGCGGGCGACGGGACCGCGAGCGCAGCGGCTCGCGGGAGAGAAGCATGTCCCCGCGCTCAGACCGCTGCTCGCACAACCTGCCCCCTCGCCCCGCCAAGGTCACGCTCGTCAAATCCCGCAAGAATGAAGGTGAGGCTCGCGGAGTCGGGGATAGAAACGAATCACGGCGTTTGGTAACTGGGAAAAAAAACGAATGAAATCTTACCAATCGGCTTCGGTCGACTGCCACAGTAAACAAAACTTGCCAGCCTTGGCAAAATCCGCTCAAACTCGAGTAAATACGTAAAAGAGCAATTAATCTTCTTTAATCAGTGGGTTAATCCCAGCGGGAGCAGCAGCTGTCGGCCGCGGTGCCCCGGTCACGTGAGCGCACTGTGCTAACATCGTCGCTGTTGCTGTCGTTCATTCTGTAAGCAGAATATGGCCTGCGCCTGGCCAGCCACATCTTCGTCAAGGACATCTCCCCTGAGAGCCTGGCAGCCAGGGACGGCAACATCCAGGAGGGGGACGTCGTCCTGAAGGTGAGGACTAAAGATGACTAAAACCTACAACAAAAGGTCTTATGTTAGATTTATTCTTCATTTAGGTCTTTTACTTTTTGTCATTTATGATCCACATCTGAACTTCCAAACACAGCTGCCGCCGAGAGACAAAGTCGGACCTGCGGCTGGATGTGAATTTTTGATATTTTAATCTAACAAGGGGTTTAACATCCTGCTGTCTTCGTGAAACACAGTTAATCGAGATGGGCTGCTGTCTCATTTTAAACCATTTCTATCTCAAGGGACAACAAACCTTTAAGAACACCATTTATTTCCTCATGACAAATCACTTTTTTACCCTGTTTTTTTTAATCTTCTTCTCTTGATAGTAAGTGTATAAACCTACTATTTACTGCCCCTCTAAGTGACTGTAGTGAAAAAAGTTCCGATTTCATTAAACAAAACATAAATGGAGGTTACTAGAAAAGGCTTTTAACCATAAAAGCCCGTGGGCGGGGGTTACCCTGATTAAGAGAGAGATGATTGGTCTGCTGTTAAAGTGGTGTGGCAGGTGTGGGGTCTATTTCACAAGCCAGAGTCACTACTTAAATTATCTGATGATGGGTCATAATGCAGGAAATTTGAGGAAGTTATGACGGGTTACCATGGTAAGATGATTAATGGCTTCAAAGATTGTTCTATGGTTTATTTCCGCTGTGTTTGGTGTGTTGAGACTGATTTGGGATCAGGATAACACGGTGCCTCCATCAGGAAACCCAAGAATACCAAAGAGAGATTCAGCCGCCATGTTGTACCAGAAAGGCTGTCGGACGTCAGAGAACGAAGGCCGGCTCCGTCGCCGTTCTGTCCTTCTTTGTTTACTCTGAACTGGCGTTTGATCAGTAGAGATTTTGCGAGTGAAATCCGTTCGGTGTTTCCCGCTACGGCAAACCTGATAAATCTACAACGTAGGATTTAAACGTAGAGCCAATCTCGAGCAATATTTTGTTTGTTTCCTACACTGTGGCATTTTTTGGCTTGACGCAGAATCAACATGTTGAGAATCACATTTTTTTAAAACAAATCCTAAAATAAGGTGAAAAAGTAAAAATAAAATTACGTTTTATTTGATTTTTACTGTAATTATTTGAATAAAGACTGACATCTCTGTTCTTTGGATTGTCTCAGATTAACGGCACAGTGACAGAGAACCTGTCCTTGATAGACGCTAAGAAACTGATTGAGAGGTCAAAGGGCAAACTGAAAATGGTTGTTCAGAGAGACGACAGGGCGACCCTTCTCAACATCCCCGACCTCGATGACAGCATTCCCTCAGCCAACGCCTCTGACAGAGACGGTGAGTGTCGGATAAATCAGAAACCATCGCAGGTGTGCTCAGACCGCCGCGTCGACTGAACTCCCCACATCCGTCTCGGGCAGACATTTCAGATATCCATTCTCTGGGATCCGACCATTCCAACCGATCGCATGACCGACATCGTCGAAGCCGCTCCCGCTCACCGGACAGGCGGTCCGAACCCTCAGACCACTCCAGACATTCGCCTCAACAACTCAGCAACGGCAGGTAAAGTTAATCCAGCTCGATCCAGCTCCATGAATGTAAAAGCTGCCATAATACAACACAGCTGCTCCTATAAGCTCATTATTAGCTTTACTTTTGTAAAGACAAGTTTGGTTTTTGTATTTAAATTGTTATGTTGCCTCATCCTGTTTGTGCTTGTCCAAGAAAACCTTTAATGTAATCCTAATTTAGATTAGAAAATAAAAATGTCACTTTCCTCAGTAGCTGCTGATAACAGTTGGGGCTGCTACTAACGGTTATTTTCAGAATCGATTAATCTGTTTTTAGGATTAATCGCTTTTTATTAGTCGTTTTATTTACTATATAAGCTATTAAAAACAAATTTTCATTAAGAAAAAGGAAAACACAAAACAATTGTGCCGTTCACTGTAATTTGTTAAACTTTGTTTAAAGGAACAAATGAGCTCAACTGTATAAAAATATTTCCTCATCTTTAGGCATAAAATATAAAAATTAGGTACAATTCCACAAAACCTAAAGAGAGTTCAGCATATTAACAATAATTTCAGCCCTCATTATGCCCCACATTTACATTGTTTTTTATCTTTACTCTGAATGTTCAGCAGGACGCTGATTTAGTTGGTGATTATTTTTACAAATAATATCAACTGCTGTCTCTTTAGAACAGAGTTAGTAAGTGCGGGGTGAGCGACTTGTTCTACACGTATTTTGTGTTTGTTGTTGCTTGTTTATTTGTGCAGGAGCAACACAAAATGACGAAACAAGCCCACATGAAAAGTAACGAAGCTGCTGACACACCTGCAAAATTCATTACTGTGAACTGAATTCATTAACAGTATTTAGCTCGTTTATTTTCTTATTAGCTATCGCTAATATCGCTCGTTGCTTCTTCCTCTCCTGCTTCCAGTCCGACATGTTTTCATCTCAAATGTTCGTTTACAGAAGTCTTTCGTACTTTTTCGCGTTCCGCCATCTTGCTCAGGGCAAATGTGTTTGTGCCGCCTGTGCATTCGCAAAACAAGGCTAACGATTGGCTGATTTCTTCTTCACCTGATCCACCGGTAGATCACAGCGTTAGGTAGCTCATTACTGCCACCTGTTGATCGCAGATATAACGGTTCATCTTAAAGATAGACGCTTACAGTAAAACGTGATTATAAAACAACTAATCAACGACTAAATCAGTTGTCAACTATTTTAATAATCGATTTTAATCCATTAAATCAATCAGTTGTTCCATAACAGTGCAAACTGTAAAGGATTCAGTTTAGATCCAAGCAGGAGTAAAAGTTCACTTCTAATCCTTGAACGCTCTTTTTTTAATGTAATTTCTTCATCCCTTTTTCTTCTTTCCACATTTGAACAGCCGAAAACTCTCCAGTTTGGTACAAACATTAGTAGCGGTAACAAACAAATTAGGATTTTGTGTGATAGACCAGAACTCCCAACCTTTCTGATCCAAAGAGAACATGTGTCTACAGCTGCAAAAGCAGCATTTCTCCTTATTTATTAAAACAGAAGAAGGTATATAATAAAGCCCTTTAATTTTTTTACTTTTTATTTTAACAGGAGGTATTTTTGGGACTGCTTCCTGTTGGAACAATAATATTTTCATTAATAGAAAGGTCGATGTGGTTGTACCAGATGACTCATAACAACAAAGACGATAAGTTAACGTGATGCTGCTCAGTCTTGTATTACCGCAAAAAAAAAAAAAATCCCAAAAATGTAAAATAACATAAATTCTCAGCATAAATTTGCGTTGAGTTATAAAAAACACAATAAATCTTTTTAAACTAGCAGTAAAGACAAAGTGGAGGACAAAATTCACTCTGACACCTTAGATAACCTGCTCTAAAAATAGCACACTAAAAGAGTGGAGTGACCTTCACGAATAAGATGCTGCCTTCTACTCTAGCTGCACTTTCACCTGTTCTCAGCTTCGCACTCCAGGATTACGTTGTTCAGTGTCTTCCCCTTTTTTCCACGAGGGATTAATAGTTTAAAAAAGAAGATTTTTCTCATCTGCAGTCACAGAAGTCGCGACGACGAACGGATGTCGAAGTCCGCTTCAACGCCAGCTAAGCTCATGGAGGACATTCCTCTTCCTAAGCCAAAGGATTCGTCTGTCGGAAGAGAGGAGAAGCAGCTCCCACCCCTCCCAGGTTGGAGATTATAATCCAGTGTGTATGAGTGAAAACAATAAAAGTTTAATCATTCTGATTCATGCCTCGGATCCAAACTCATAAATGAAGAAGTGGTTTATAATTAGGCTTCCTTTATTATAGATAGCTAATAAATAGTTTAAACATATGTTATTAATTCATATCTTAATGCTTTATTATGCATGCATACAAAAACTGATGTTTTATTACCAAATATGTTCACCTTAAACATTCATCCAGCGTTAATATATTAAACATTTCAGACTAAACTAGTGTTGCATCCACAATAATATTTTACACATAATATTGTATTTTATCACTGCGTTATAACTATCTCTAAGACTACAAGGTGGTAACTTTCTGTCTTTGATCATTGCAAAACAAATAATACTTCTGGATCAAACCAGTCATTTTTTAAAAGCACAAGCGCCATAAATCAGTGAGATCCAGACGCCTGCTGAGTCTGGCAGAGTTTGCCTGCAGCCAGGTGAAAATAAACCATATGAGTTGATCGAGTCTGACGTTCCCCTCCAGCCTGCAGCCTTCCACTGTTTCTCTCTGACCTCCCAGCTAAGGACGCTGTGTGCTTCGTATTTGGCTGCGTGATGCTTTTAACATCCAGTCCAGGGGCTGTGTGTTTATATTCCAAGTGGTTTGTGTCAGTTATATATTTTATACCTTATTGTGTTTTCTGTCTGCGTGAGTTTTAAATAATAATAATAATATAATTTTGGTATTTTTGCATATTCAGAGCCCAAGCCAGTGTACGCTCAGCCCGGACAGCCAGACGTCGACTTGCCTGTCAGTCCCTCCGACGCGCCCGTGCCAAGCGCTGCTCACGATGACAGCATTCTACGGTAATATGAAAAACAAATGCCAGTAAAATATTCAGATTTCTGTGAAGAAACGTATTAAAAATGTGCAGCTGAACATGAATGTCATTAATAATCTGGATTACTTTATTTTTTTTTCTAATTAAACTTTCACTCATTCAAATTGAAGATATAATGTTTAGATAATGCTTTTTCTCTAATACAAAACCATGCAGACATGCTTGAATAAATACAATGCTCACTTACAGGTGAAAACAGTTTACATCCTCCAGATAAATCGGATCAAACCTCTTGTTTTGGATCAGAATTACTTACACAATTTATATTAGCTAAATACCACAATAATGAAAATATAATCTGAAGCTTCCATAGTTTTTTCCAATATTTGGTCACATCACCTTTAGGGCTGCAAGAAACGACTATTTTAATAGTCGACTAGTCACAGACTATTGAAACAATTAGTCGACCAATCGGATAATTATTCATTTTTTCTTAAATTTAGCTTGAAGTTGCTTTAGTTATGTGGCAAATGATAATAAACACAAGAAAGATGGGGACTTTAATTAAATATGCATCTTTTATTCAACTTTGCTGCTGATTCATACAAAAAGAAAAGAAAAATGTCCTATATGAAACCCGTTAGGCCCAGTGCTCAGTCTGTATAGACCTAAATCCAAAAGTAAATTAACCTCTGTCCATTTTTTAAAGGACAAGCAAAGGGGTTTTATTAAAGAATAATAAATTAAAATCAAGTAAACATTGTTTTCCCTGTAAACCAAGCAGCAGCAAAAGAGTAAATAAGACAAAGTTCCTTTTGTGAGGTACGTTCAGAGGTGAACAGCAAAACAACTTTACAATTCTCAACAGTCTGAAATCTTAACGATTTTAAATGCTGATTTTGTAGATACACAGCTGAAAATAAAGCATTCAGAGTTTTCCAAATTCAAGTTGTAAGCACGGACTCTTGAACTGAGTTATCATCTGTTGAAACCCGGCACCATCGACCACAGAGAGCGGCCTCATATCTGTAATGATGACTGTGAGGACAGTTGCCTGGTGCGGGGCGCACATCTGCTTCTTTTGTAGAAAGGAGTCCATGGTGGCTCTCTTAGTCTGACGGCATGTATTTAATTTAAAATACGTTTGTCAGGCATAACGTTAAAGCGAAAAAACGCTTAGAAAATGTATAATCTACCTCAAAAACCAAACGTATTGGTGTGAATGTTGCTTGAATCTTACAGAGGCGAGTCAGACTCAAGCACCCGACGTGCTTTCTTTGTAGATGTTCGTCTGCTTTGCAAACCTTGCATTAATCTTTTTATTCGCCGTATCAGGCAAAAATGCTCCCAAACTTTAGACGTTTTTGTACGCGTAGCTAATGTGTTGGACGCCGTCATTTATGTTTAGGTAACCTATTTCTATTCACCTTTGACTTGTATGAACTGGTTCCTCAGGCTGCTTAGAATAATTTCCTACAGTTTTGGTCCGTTCCTCTAGACAACCTCCAGGTTTGCGGTCAGGACTTTGTGATGTCCCGACGCTTTATCAAACTTTTACCTTCCTGGGTGATTTCCTGCTTAAATATTTCAACATAACTCGTGACAGACGTTATCTGGTTTATAAAGTGCATCAGTTCCTCCAGCTGTAAAATAGCCCCGCAGCATGACGCTGTCAGCCTCATGCAGGTGCAGAGCCAGCCTCCGTTAACTCTCCTTTTCTTGTTTGTTTTGCAGTAATTGCTTCTTCTAGAACCAGAAAACGTTTGTCTCTGGGACACAGAACCTGAGCGGGATGATGCTTATGCTTGCGTATGATTGTTTCAATAGATGAATTTGGCACTTTCACGCACCTGGAAGCTGTTTGTTAGTATAAATCAGACTGGAGTAGCTCCACATACCATTATCCACCATGTCCCAACATAAGAAAGCCAGAATTTGTATTGATGGCTATTAGCTATAGAGTTTCCCCGCAGCTAACTTAAGGACATTTGAATAAACAATGGTGATTTTTTTTAATGCAGTTTACCTTGTATTTTAGTTTTTTATCACCATAGATTGAAACTTATACTATCCTGTTTTAACAAATCAATAAATCCTAAAATATAATACCTGAACTATATCATTAGGAGAAATTAAAGTGCATTATTGTTTCTTTAAATCCTCTAAATCAGGGGTGCCTATACTTTTCAAACTTGCAAGCTACTTAAAAGATGACAAAACTAATGGATCTACCCCACCACAAAACATAGCACAACGGCCATTTATTTTATATTATTTAAATAATTTTTGTGTATATTTGGTTCTTTTAGGATGAAGTATAGATTTAATCCATAACACATATTAGTTTGTCTTGCATAACTGCAATGTGTGGGTTTCTCTCCAAACACAAGCAGATAAGTCTATAAATACATACATATACATAAATATATGTAGAGTTCAGGGCGGTTTGGTGCAGCCCCAGCCTCTAGCTCCGCCTCTGCTAAGAGAAACTGGGAGACTCGCTATGTGACTGTGTAGTTTGCTAAGACGGCTAACGCAAAGCTAATGTAGAGTTAGCGTGCTTAAACGCGCATCAGTTTGCTTGCCGTAATGCAAATAAAAAGATAAACCGAAGGATGGATGACGTCATCTACTTCCTTTAATGCCATGTGATCGACCGGCACACCTGCCGCGATCGACCAGTCGCTCTAAAGGCTCCTATCTGTCCTCATCGTCGTTTATTGAGCAATGCTAATCCCAATATGTCGCATTTTAACAACAAAAAAACATGTAATTTCGGCTCATTTCTCCTCAGGCCGAGCATGAAGCTGGTGAAGTTCAAGAAGGGTGAGAGCGTGGGTCTGCGTCTGGCTGGAGGGAACGACGTGGGCATCTTTGTGGCAGGAGTGCTGGAGGACAGCCCAGCTGCTAAGGAGGGCCTGGAGGAGGGGGACCAGATTCTCAGGGTAAAATTGCTCATTTCTAAAAGACGTTGGCAATAAACAAAAAAAAACTAAAATGCTTTTAATGAAAGTGTTTGGATAGAAAGGATCCTTAAACGTTCCCTGTTCAGATTTACACTCTTTAATACCTTCATTGTCTGACTCCTGTCTCTTAGCAGTAGCTAACAGATCAGCAGTTTTTTAGCATCTTTTATTTGACTTTAGACGTTCTTTCTTTCACTAAAAGAAGCTGTAACTCCACCAACCTTGCAAAGACTTATCGGTCAATGTTTACTTCACCTCCAGGTAAACAACGTTGATTTTGCGAACATCATCCGAGAGGAGGCGGTGCTGTTCCTTCTGGATCTTCCTAAAGGCGAAGAGGTCACAATCCTGGCGCAAAAGAAAAAAGACGGTGAGCAGAACGAAAACATTAAAACAGATTAGAAATTGCCAGGAACGGATTCATGAGAGTGACTTTTTTTTGTCTTTTACAGTTTATCGGCGGATCGTGGAGTCGGACGTGGGGGACTCCTTCTACATTCGGACGCATTTTGAGTACGAGAAGGAATCTCCGTACGGATTAAGCTTCAACAAGGGGGAGGTTTTCCGTGTGGTGGACACGCTGTACAACGGGAAGCTCGGCTCTTGGTTGGCTATTCGCATTGGCAAGAACCACCAGGAGGTGGAGAGGGGCATAATCCCCAACAAAAACAGGTGAGATGACCCCACGGCGTGGTGCCCCCGGCTGTTTCAGGGGCCCGTGTTACATTTAGAACCGTGTCTCTGTCTGTCAACAGAGCCGAGCAGCTCTCCAGTGTTCAGTACACTCTTCCCAAAACAGCGGGAGGCGACAGGGCGGATTTCTGGAGGTTTAGAGGACTTCGGAGTTCAAAGAGGAACCTGAGGAAAAGCAGGGAGGACCTTTCCTCCCAACCAGTCCAAACAAAGTTCCCTGCCTACGAGAGAGTCGTACTGAGAGAAGGTGGGATGTCTGGAACAGCTCAGGATCTTGTTAACTTACCATCCTATTGTCCATATCTACCTCCATTTGTACGTTCTTCCACCCATCTATTAACCCTCTATGCGCCAAAGTCGCAACATTGCTGAATAAAACAGTCCGTATCTATAAATGTGGTGTCGGACCTTGTTACTACTTTTCACCAGGAGTTAGGGGACATGTGTGCCTGTAATCTGAGCAGCATTTGTGGACGTTGTTCTAGTTTTTGAGTAAAATAGTTTGTAAACCACCCGCGCAGAGAGTCGCGTTGGCGAAGCAGTGAGAGCATTGAGCGTGTAACAAGAGCAGAGCGGAGCGAAAGAGTGTTTTTCCTTTTACTCGCAATGCCGAGAGGTTGGTTTACTGTTGACGAAGTTCTTCGTCAGGTACTGGCTGACTAACTCGGAGGAGGAAGACATGTAGTTGTCCAGTGAAGAAGAAACTGACGTTAGCAGGGATGGCGAGTCCACAATCACAACATGTCATAGCGGAGGCTTCACCCCAGCATGGCCGGGGATGGAAGCAGCCTGCAAACGCCAAGCAGGGGACGCGGTCGGGGTGGCAGAGGGGCTCTTAACACAGCAAATAGGGGTGAATATAGCGGGGATGAAAACAACCGCGGTTTTTGTGGCAGACGCGGGAGAAGCAGCGGAAAAAACACACACCGCTAATGGTGGCGTTCACTGCCGCACCGTAAATCACGGCGGTGATGATGATGATGGCCGGCGGTTCTTGAGAGAAGAGGAAGAGTATCAAAAGTGGATCCAAAATTATGATGAGCCTGTTGGTTATTGTGGAGACGATCTGACAAATTCTGAGCCCATTTCTCTCTTTCTGAATGATGAATTCTGGAGCCTCATCACCAATGAAACAAATAGATATGCAAATTAGACAAAAACTTTCACTCCCATTACAGACTTCAAAGCATACTGAACAATTTTCTCATAGACAGTAAAGCTTTATCTCAAACCACTTTAAAGTTATAGCTTTTGATATCAAAATTGTATATTTTCAAACTCAGGCGCCTAAAGGGTTAAACTTTAAACACAGAAAATATACCAATGTAAAGTATATTGGTTTTTTTCACTAGCTGAGGTAATGGAGAAACCGTTTGTGTTGATTAACATTAATTAAGGTTTGCAGTTATTCTAATTATAATCTTTTGACATTGGGCGATGATTTTGGTAAATAATGCGACGAGTGTATCGGGTGCAACTGACGCTTGCTACCTGGATGATGTGCTTCCTATTACCTGTATGTGACCCCCGTCCCCTTAGAACCCCTTTTTGTCCTGTGTGAGCTTTTACTCCTTTTACAAACTTGTCAGCAGAGACTCGCTCCTGGTTTTCTGGTTGTCGGTCACTAATTGTCTCAGGTTTCGTTTGCGGAGGCAACGTTTCATTCCGAATGTTTCGGCTCTGTTTTGCAGCTGGTTTCCTGAGACCGGTCGTTATATTCGGACCCATAGCTGACGTTGCTCGAGAAAAGCTCTCCAGAGAGGAGCCGGATCTGTTTGAACTTGCAAGTATGTTCAACCTAATAGTTTGACTCATTGTTATTATTTTTCATGAATTTCTTCACATTCTCCTTTTCAGAGAGCGAACCCAGAGACGCAGGAACAGACCAACGAAGTTCAGGAATCATTCGTCTTCACACCATTAAACAGATCATAGACAGAGTGAGCATGAATACGGTTAATTTCCCTCGTCATTAAAAATGCTGTCCTGCTAAAATATGTTTATTTTTTAAACCGTTTGCAGGACAAACACGCTGTGCTGGACATCACCCCTAACGCCGTGGACAGGCTAAACTATGCCCAGTGGTACCCAATCGTAGTCTTCCTAAATCCCGATAGCAAGCAGGGTGTAAAGAACATGAGGACGAGACTTTGTCCAGAGTCCAGGAAGAGCGCCAGGAAGCTTTATGAGCGAGCCATTAAACTGAGGAAGAATAATCACCACCTGTTCACCAGTAAGTGGTGAAAAACTGTGGCTTTAAAACCTGAATTACCTCTTTTGCCGCCTAATTATTCCTGTTGCTGCTTCCCTGCAGCAACCATCAACTTGAACAATATGAACGACGGCTGGTACGGAGCTCTGAAGGAAACCACCCAGCAGCAGCAGAACCAGCTGGTGTGGGTATCGGAGGGAAAGGTGAGACAAACTGTCCTGCAGTACCTCCGTCCTCCGCCGTGAGACAGTCGCTGACAGACTCCCTGCTCCACTCAGGCGGATGGCACCACGGAGGATGACTTGGATATCCACGACGACCGTCTGTCGTATCTCTCGGCGCCGGGCAGCGAATACTCCATGTACAGCACAGACAGCCGCCACACCTCCGACTACGAGGACACGGACACAGAAGGCGGCGCGTACACGGACCAGGAGCTGGACGAGACCTTAAACGACGAAGTGGGCCGGCCAACGGAGCCCGCCATCACACGCTCCTCAGAGCCCGTCAGGGAGGACCCCCCCGTGATACAGGACACCCCCGGCTACCCCGGGTACCAGCACCCTGTGCAGCCGGACCTGGCCAACCGGATAAACCCCGCTGGGTTCAAAATGGCCGCTCCGCAGCAGGTATGGTTGTTTTAGAAGTTCAGGCTGGATAGTTACTAAACACATCAGAGCATTAGCCTCTGTTTTATGTGGTCTACTGTCTCTGGATCCTTGCTAATATCTGCAGAGATGCACGATCACAATCTTGTGGCTGTTTCCTAACAATTCAAATCTGGGATGATTTCGACTTCCCTGAATCATTGTTGACATTCCAAGCATAGGCGACATCAGTCTGACTCTGTGGGACAGCGGTTACTTTGAAACCCAGTTAAAATAAAACTTCTTACACAATAAAACCGGCAGATTTATATTTAAAAATGTCCTGTGAGGTTTTAGTGTCATTACCGTTCACTAAGTCGGCTCGTGAGCAAAAGTCCGACAGCCAATCACGGAGCGATTAGCAAAGACGCACAACAACTTTTTTACAGTGCACACATGAGGCAAACAAGATTATAAGATGCACGGAAAATTTTTGAGAACATTTAAGGCTTCCAAGTTCGCCTTATAGTCCGTTAACATACGGTATTTCGCACATCCGGCCCGGCATGTATTCTTGTATATATTATTTTTATTAATGGCCCAGCATAAAGAAATACAGATCCCACAATGCACCGCGTAGGCCGATCGCGCCTCCTTCATTTAGCTCTTGGCTGGTGTTTGGTGGCACGTATCTGTGTGAGCAGCTCAGTGATGACAAACAGGCGTCCATCTTTGATAAAACCAAAGAAAAACAAAAGGTGTGAATTGTTAAAGCGGAACTTTTGTTCATATTTCCAGGATGTGTCATATTTTGAATTTGTATAAATTCGACAGGATATATTCCCCAAATCTTTTGGCATATTTTAGTAAGTTTATTCTTTATTATTTTTTATATAATATGACATAAGAGTAAAGACATTTGAATGTTTGTTCCTTAAACGTTTAATTCTATTTCTAACTTGTATAATTTAGGTTGGATATATTTTTATGGAGAGCATCAGTTGGTGATCAAATTAGGATTCCTCGTTTGCGTCCCTATCTCGGTATAAGGATGTTGTCGTCTTAACCCGACATTAGACATCATCTCTGTGCATCTCTGCTGTGAATTGAACACGTTTTATGTTTTCTATTCTGACCACGTGTGTTTTTCTGAGAGTGTGCAGCCACGGTTTCTTTTGGGGTGACATGTGTCTTGTGTGCCCCCCCCGCCCCTTGGCGGACCGCGTTTTAAATGTCTCTTAACGATACTTCACAGCCAGGCGAGGCCGCTCTGCCCCTGCTGCCTCCCCCGGCGGCCTCCCCAGCCGGCGAGCAGCCGGCGCGACCAGAGGAGCCGCCCGCCGCGGCCCCAGCTCCTCCGGCTGACTCGCTTAAGAGCCCCGCCCCCGAGCTCATTCAGCCCCCACCACCACCACATGAACCCCACCCGTCTGGGCCGCCTGGTCCAGAACCGAAGGTATCCGCTGTTTCACCAGCCACTCGGACCGGGCCCCGGGTCCCCAGCCTGCTCTCTTAACTGCCTGTCTTCTCACACGCTTTCCACTCCGCTGTCTGCATGTCATGTCCACACCGTGTGACTCACTGAGCCCACTATGTGCCTCTGGCTCCCAGAGCTCGTCCACATGCACCACAGTGGGCCGGGAGACCAGAAGGACTGGTTACGTCTGAGTCTCTGATCAGGGTGAAGACATCCACTACCAGCCCTAACTGTTGCCTCTGACCTCCTTTGCATGGCTCCTGATGGTTTCTTTTATTTTTGGGTTCCTTTGGGCATTTATTTCTACTGTAGATCAACAGTAGCAGCGCTGAGGGTGGCATTGTAGTGGGTAGACGCGTTGTCTGTTGTAGTGCTAGTAGTCCGACGTTGCAAAAGATGCAAACTGAACGTTTGGTTGCATGATGAAGGCTAACCTGCAGACAGTCATCAAATCATGCAAAAACAAACTCATCAGTGCATATATGACCACGACAAATCAGCCGTCTTCCACAGGGAGTGCTGTGGCTTCACTGTCTGCAGGTTACACATCATATGTTTGAAACGAGGCCTTTCAGAAATGTGCAAATTGTCTAGAGCTTCATGTTCGGCTGGTAAAATTCAGTTCTGGGAGGCATCTTGTCAAACGGGCATTCAGAAATGTTTCTGAATAAAGAACAGAGATAAGCTTGTGGTATTTAATCAGTTGGTTTAGGATTTTTTGTTTTGTTTTTTCGTGACGAATGATTCAGACAGGATTGTTATGCAAAAATAGGCATACACCTTGAACTTCTTCAAATTTTACATCACAAGATAAACAGACCAGCCCAGGTGTGGCTACTATGGAGAGAAGAACACTAAGAGAAAACAAAAGGTTAATAAGGTTGAAATAACGGTAACTAAGCAGATTGGACAAAGGAAGAAAATAGCAGACAGAGAAGTGGTCAGATTGTCCTCCAGCAGTCTAAGCATATATCAGCATAACTATAGAAAAACTTCAATAACCCTGTAGTTAGTGTTGTGATATGTTAGACCAAACGAATGCATGCCTTTGCAGTTGTTTTTCATTTTCCGTTTCCAACGTTTTGGTATATTTGCGTTTTTAAGCATGTTTCTCTAGCATGTTTCTTAACTATAAAACTATATATACTTGTATATATTTATTTTCATCTAATTTTGAAGTGACATTTATATGTATCCAAAATGCATCAGCATGAAAGCTGAAGCAACTAATTGATTAAATAGTTGACAGCTTATTAAGTCGTCTATTAGTTTCTTTATAATCCCGTTTTACTGTAAGCGTCTATTTTTTTAACACAATCTGTTATATTTCAATAGGGGGCAGTAATGAGCCACCTAACGCTTTGATCTACCAGTGGAGCAGTAGAAGAAGAAATCAGCTAATCGTTAGCCTTGTTTTGCTAGCGCATGGCTCATAAACGCATTTGCCCTGAGCAAGATGGCGGAGCAGAAAAATGTAGGAAAGTCTTCTTTAAGTGAACATCTGAGACCAAAACATGTCTGAGTTGAAGCAGGAGAGGAAGAACCAGCGCGGTAAAATAAGCTAATAAGAAAATAAAGGCGCTAAATACTGTTAATGAATTCAGTTCATATTCATTTAGAGTTGCAGGAGCAACAATA